>RSEE01000063.1:0-402753 GCA_003971905.1 Moniliella sp. 'wahieum' | reverse complement strand
GGAGCACGCGGGGATCCCATGGGATCACAATGGCAAATTACGCAGCCTTCAGACAAAAGGCGTGAATGTTAGCTGTTTGATCCTCCGGTCCCAGTCGGTAGACCAGATTCACCTCGGTTCTCCATCGGCTTCCACTCTGCAGGTATCCTCCCAGGGTATGGCACTGTCCCTGTGCCCTGCACCCTCTCCTATGTGCCTCACTAGTGAAGGTAAAGTAGTGAGCCACAACTGTATTCAACGGGAAGGAGACATGATACAGAGAAGGGAGATGAGGAGTAGGGCGAGGGGGTGCGTATAGCTTGCGAGCGGAACGCTTCCACACCACTAGGCGAGTGTGTCAGGGATCCACTTGAAGCTTGATGGCCGTGGGGGAACCCTGGCACTCCCTCCACAACAGCTACACCCTCACTCTATATATGGTATCCAGTTTTGCCTTTTTTTATTAGCTGTCTTCTGTATAGTGTGTATACATGTAGATGCGCTTGTTCCTACAGACTACTTCGAAGCACCCCACGCAGCAAAATCCTGTGATCCACTCCCACGTCCGATGCCTATTCAAGGTTCCTTTTTACGCGTTATTTTCTTTTGTGGCAGACCGCGGTTCATATGGGGAGTTGCCTCTCGTGGGGTCAATATTAGGGAAGAGACAGGGGGGCAGCTCTGTTTTATCAACCTAGGGTGTTCGGTATATGGGGACCTCTTCGCTTCGTTTTCCGCTTCCATGTTCTCGATACCAACTCTTGGATCCGATAGGGCAAGCTGGTCAGGCCACCCGAAAGGAGGTTCGCCCCGTGTTGGGGTCTCCGGAGAGTGTCTATATTTTTACAGTGGTAATCAATGAAGGACGTGATACGAACGTGATATGGACGTGACTCCTATGTCCCATTGATCATCGATCAGATCTCCGAGGGCGTGCTGCTGGCCTACTGCTACGTGGGACGTGCAATCAGCGAGTTACCGGTGACGCGTGACGCGTGACGGGTGGCGGCTCCCTTTTTTACCCGTCAGGTGCAGTGGCCGAGGGAGAGAGATTTACTCCACCCCACTCCCAACACAGGAGCCAGTCCTGCATCCGCCACTCCACCTTGTCTGCCTGAGGCCACCACCTTATCTTCATCTCCCCCCCGCTGCACACCCGCTTCCATGTCGGTCGCCCAGGTTCAGGCAACCGTCGCTGAGGCCGTGGCGCCGTGGTGCACCGCTGCCGGCCCCGCATGCCCGAGCACGTCCTAACCATTATCGTTAGTGCCCTATCTTGGTTTTCCCTCCAGTTACTCTCCAGTCTCGTTTCCCCCCTCCTCTTCCCTCGCACCATCAAGACATTCGATCGCCGTAGCCGTCGCAACTGGGACGTGCATTTTGTTGCTCTAGCTCACGCCGCCTTTATCGCACCCCTTGCTGCACGCGTTTGGCTTGACGTGTACAACAACCCAATCGGTTCTGTTGATCCCCACCCTCTCGCCATTGACCGTCTGCGGGGTACAGCTTCGATGCCGGTCAGGTGTTTGCCATTTCGTTGGGATATTTTACGTGGGATATGTACATATCCCTTCGCGTACGTCCCCATCCCCCTGACTGCACTGATCACTGACAAAAGTCGGTTGCATGTCAACGTTCACCAGTACGAAGGCGTTGCATTCATCGCCCATGGCCTGGTCAGTTTTGTTGCGTTTATACTCATTTACTCTCCCATTTTCATGTACGATGGCCTCGGCTTTCTTTTCTGGGAAGCGTCTTCGCCGTTCCTCAACATTCATTGGTTTATGGACAAACTCGGCATGACGGGCTCCATCTGGCAGCTGATCAATGCCGTCTTCCTGCTGGGGACATACGTGGTTGTGCGTCTTGTTTTGGGTGTGTACAACTCCATCTCCTGGTTTAACATGACCCTTTTTGTACCTCATACCCCACCTATCCCCATCGGCATTAAACTCTTCTACTGCACGGGCAACGTTGTGCTCAATTCGCTCAATTTTATCTGGTTCCGTGCCATGGTCCGCGCTATCACCAAAGCGGTTCCAGCACAAGACAGTGCCCAAGAAGATGGACGTGCCCACTGCGGAGCGCATCGTCACGGCGAACAAAAGTTGTTAAACGTTGCGTCCAAGGGGAGGAGGACGATGTCTACCTGACCGAGGCAGGGGTCATCCGCAAACGCACAGTGACTGAGGAGGCGGTCGACGTCAAGCAATCGAGAGAGTGTGATCCTTTTCCTCCGCCCCTTTACTTGAGGGTGTTTGATCGCTGAAGTCCTAAGTGAGAGTGCAGACCATGTCTAGAGCCGGCAATGGTGCGCTATCTTGGTGTGCTGGGAGCTGTACAAACGGGCCCATGCCGTTTCATGTTGTGTAATAGTTTTCTTATATTCCCTCTGTTTGTGAACCGCCCCGTTCCAGCGGTGCGATGCATGATGGATTGTGTGCTTATATGGCGCTCGCGATTCAGGACCATAACTATTTCCCCCCTTCCCCTATACCATCTGCCCTGGGGCGCTCAAAGGAATGATCTGCGGAGCATGTTACCGGCAGAGCACTTGGTACTTGGATGCAGACGCGGGACAGCAACTGATTTCGCTTGATAGGAGGAGGACGCGGCCTTGTCGATACCAGGTATTACCTAAGCGGCCGTCGCCACAGCCTAATCTGGCGGTTGGCCGACGTCCCACCAGCCCAATGCTTTTGGCGGAATACAGTGCGGGGGGCTGCACCACACCACCACCACCACACCACCACCACCAACCGTCTTTGTCGCCGCCATGGCTGAGCGCCGAGCACCTGCCGCTCCTCTGGTTCCGGTGACGTTCCGACAGAGTCGCGTACGAGTGCGTATGTCCCCTCCTCTCCTCCAAGCAGCTGCTGACACCAGCTTTCCTTCACATCCCACAGTCACCTTTGACTGGGTATGGCTTGTCGTCGAACCGCCCCCTTCAGAAACCAGACGTGCACTGACCCGATGTCTGACCTGCCATGCTGACATGCTTTCCAGCCGCTAACCGGTATCAAGTCCCTCATCAATGAGCCCAACGAGGCGGTCAAAAACAAAGCGGTGCAAAGCGCCCACTTTTATAATGGATGCTGGACCATCCTCTTCTACACCACCGCCCTGGCGTGGAGCGCAACCGTCTCTCCATCTACCTCTGTGCTGAACCGCAAGAATACGAGTGGATAAATCCTTGCTCATGCAGACAAGCGCAAAGCCCAGCCCCGCTCGTGTTCGCAACACTCTACTTCCACCCCGACGAAGGATGCCACTGAACCCAGCGGTGCCGCCTCCCCTACTCAGCCCAAGCTCACCTGGATCCGCAGAGGCAGTGTACAATTCACCATCAGTCTCCTTGCACCTGTTACAGGCAAACTCCAACAGCTGGCGTCCAAGGAGGCGTCGGATCACACTTTCTCTAGCCAGTCACCCAATTGGGGTGGAGCAAGTTCTGTTCCCATGACGTTGTCCTTTCCTCCCTGCCTGTCATGGAGCTGGATAAGTTAATTGTGAGCGTCATCCATAACAACTCAGTCTGTGCCAGCGCGCTCTATGGTGCCATCCACCGCCGTTGTGCCCCATCAAACTTCTTACCGCCCTGGGCAAGATGCTGGACAATCCCTTGTACAGGTGTGTGCTGCCCGCTGTCACATGATCGTCCCGATACTGATACATTGACAGCGACATTGTCTTTCTTTCCCTTCACAGACCAGTCGAAATGGCCCTCTGATTCAAAGACAAGAGGAAGAGACGATCTATGCCATCAAACAGTTGCTTGTCACCCGGTCTCAATACTTTACCAACCTCCTCTCCGGTGACTTTCTAGAGGCCGGCGAGCGCCCTGCGCAACCGCCATCTACACTTTCGCCTCAACTTGGTGGTATGTTACTGGACGAGGAGCGGGTTGAGAACCAGGCGTCACCGGACGCTCTGCTCGATTTGGAAGGGGAAGGAGCGTTTTCGCCCTACATGCACCGAGCCCCGTCCCCTGCATACACCTCACCGAGAGATCTGTCCTACGCGTACCACCCCGAGATGGATGCGTTCCCTGATTCGGATGCGGAGTACGACTTTGATCCCGACTGGATTGACCCGGAAATACGATCGGGTAGCTTTACTCCACTACTGTTCCCATCCCGAACGCCTGGAAGAGGACCTTCCTTCTCCGGGTCTCCATGGCCAGTCCAAAAGGGCGTTGAACGGCGTTCGACACCCGAGATGGATACGCATCATGACAGCGGCTCTCTCGATTGGAACCGGTCCACACCCCTCGGCACGACCTCCGAAAGGCCGCAAGCCGCATCCAACCCCCCAACCCGAAGGTATCTCCTCGAGGAAAATCATCGTACGTCATCCCTCTTGATCCATCTTTTGCCTGCCTTGCACGGAAGAAGTATTAACTGCCGTTCCAAGACTATCCCTGGAGTCACGCCACGGACTTACCGCGCACTTCTTCATTTCCTCTACACGGGCCAAGTCGAATTTGCTCCGTTGACCTCGAGCTATATATCCAACTGGAATGAGGAAACACTGTATGCCCCCCTGCCAGGGGAGGGGTCGCTGGGATCGTCGATGTTTGTTCCGAATGCAGTGCGAGCACGGGTGAATGGGCTACGGATGTTGTATGCGGCGCACATGCAGCGGCGCCTACAAATTGACGCATATTGCGCCCAGAACGGGAAGCTAGAACCGTGCAGTGCCAAGTCTCTTTTCCGCTGGCCGACCAACTCAACCATGACCTACGGGAGCGCGCTATGACCCATATTCTCAACAACCTTACTGTCGACAACATTGCCTGGGAGCTCTTTTCTCACTTCACCTCCTCCTTCCCAGCTGCCGATCTGAAAAAGGCAGAGATGGCCTTCTTTCTGTCTGTCTGGAGCAAAGCCAAATCAACCGCCGTGATGAAAACCATTTTTTCGTCCTACCTCTTCCACCCGGGCTTGGGACAAACCTTCCCCCTCGTCTTGGAGCACCTGGATTATCGCGGCACCGAACCCGACTCTGACCCACCTTCTAGCTCTCCTGACTTGCCTCTTTAACTCCATCCGCCGCTCCCCTGCGAGCCCCCCTACAAGCAGTACATCCCCTTGGCTGCCCGCTCATCGATCTCATCCATCCATCCCACCTATTTTCCCACCTGTACACTACACCGCAACTTGGCCGCCTGGCCATCATAGACCTATGGTATACTTATCAACCCACTCCTTGAGGCATGGTAGAGGGTTGTGCTACTGACGCTTCTGTGGTAGAAGAGATGTAGGAAGGGGTACCAGAAGGTATGGTCGTTGAGCCATGGCGGCTGGCACATCGGAGGCAACAATGTGTGCGTCCAAGCGCATAGAAGAACGGGCAAGATGTGGCCAACAAAACTGACGTCGTTGACGAGTGGGGGGCCAGGGCTGAAAAAGGAGGAGAGTTGGGGGTGGGTGGTGGGGGGGTGGTGGGGGGGGGTTGCAGGCTCGCCTGCGTTGGTGTGCGTGGTGCGGTGTGGCGGTAAAAAGTACGAGAAGTGGCTGCTGGCTTGGATGCCAGGGTTTGCCTCTTACAATGTCAAACAGCCGAGTCGATGACGGCAGTTCGGGGCACGCGCACGCCACCCTATCGCAGCAGGAGATCAACGGTGTGTTCAGTACGTTCAAGTTCAACTTGAACGCTAATTAAAGCGTAACGGTAATAAACTGCCGCCGTCCCTTCGCTCCGCCCGCCGCCCCAGCAGCAACCGCAGCCACAGCCCCCCAGACAGCTTCCTCTTTCCACTGGGTCTCTCTTCTCGCCCGCGCACCGCGAGCGTCCGCCCCCCCCCCCCCGCAAGCCCTGGACCCATGGCGTGCTCTGCACTCGGCCTTCAAGCTTCAGCTCGGCTGATCCGCTGATGATTGATGCGCTGATGTGCCGAAGCACTGCCACACTCATGTGCTAACCCACGTGCAACAGGAAAAGCCCCCTTTGCATTCGCAAAAGGCCGAGCGAGTGTGTGCCTCGCCCCCGCGCCAACTATTTGGCCGTCCTGACCGCCAAAGTGTCCCAGTCTGAGCACTTCTCCTCTATGCTGCCGCGCAGTGCCAAGCTTGAATTCCTCGTCCCCACTGAAGAGGCAGTGGTGCTGCGGGGCACAGGGGTACGGGGACTCTGATCTCCTACTAGTGGGACCGGTCTGAAACCCTGAGGTCCGAGGCTCAGGACCCAACAGGAGCACCACACTGTCAGGAACATTGCGCCGACGTAGCCAGGGTGCGTAGCAGCAGCTAGCGGAGTGCGTGCTCCTCTACTCCTTTATTGCATTGTTTGCTGTTATGATGTTCATCAAACTCGGAATGTGTGCGCGTCAGCGTTGGGGCTTGTTTATGGCATCCTTATTAAGACCCGCACCTCTTCTTCGCCCGTTGGACACCGTTTTGCCACATCATTTTCCCTTCTCCAAAATTCCCCACCACTACACCATGTCAAGATTCTTCCGTCGAGATCGCGCATCCGCTCCGTCCTCTGTCACTCCCACGTCTACCAGGCCTTCTTTGCCCTCCCACGACGAGTTCGTGCCGGACACTTTTTATCATCCTCACAACCCATCCCTTCCTCTTGATTCCATCGACGAAAAAAAGGTTGATGGCAAAGACACGGACTACCCCTCAGAGAAGATCACGGGCGGAGAGACGGTGAATGTCAAACAAGGCAAGTTGGACCAGTTTGCTGGGAAGGTCAAGTCGTATGGCGATCTCTCCAATATCGATCCTCAAGTGGCCAAGGAACTCTTTGATCAAGATGAGGTACGAGAGGCATTCACTTCTCGACAACTGGCAATGATCTCGCTGGCGGGTATGTTTACATTCTAAACAAGGAGAAGAGGGAGGTATTACCTTTATAATTGACCTACTTTTTCTCGTGACTCGCAGGTTCTATTGGTACGGGTGTCTTTCTCGGAGTGGGCAAAGCCTTGGCACATGCTGGTCCCTTGTCGCTTTTCCTTGGATACTTGGTCGTTGGCGTCTTTGCCTGCGCGATGCTTTTTTGCCAAGCGGAAGTACGTGTTGCTCCTGATCTAGGTGATGCTGTTGGGGCTAATATTCAGCAAACATACAAACAAAACTAACATCTATTTTCCCCATTTAGCTTGCCACACTCGCCCCCGTGAGTGGGTACTATGTCCGTCACAGTGGCATGTTGTTTCCAAGTCGTTGGCCTTTGCAAGTGGCTGGTCCATGGTTTACAGCCAGATCGTCTCTATTCCCGGCGAGTTCAGCGGTGCCGCAATTCTGATCCAATTCTGGACAGAGAGCATCTCCCCCGCGGTGTTCATTACCATCTTTGGTGTGGTCCTACTCGTCACGAATCTCGCGTTTACTCGTATTTTTAGCGAGACGGAATACGCGTTTTCCATCATCAAGCTCACCACTGCCATCGGCCTTGTGATTTTCTGCATCTGCATCGACCTTGGTGCAGGACCGCACGGCCATATGACGGGCTTTCAGTACTGGCGAAATCCCGGACCAATGGTCTCCTATCTTGCTAAAGGCGCGGCTGGGCGATGGTATGGCCTGTGGTACACGCTAACGAACGCTGCCTACAGCTACCAGGGAATCGAGACGATCTGCGCCGCGCGGCCGAGACGCGCAATCCGCGTCAGGCGCTGCCGCGGGCAGCCAAGCGCGTCTTTGTCCGTGTCGGGTTGATTTACATTTTGCTGGTTTTCTGTGTCGGGCTCATCGTCCCGTCCAACGACGAACGATTGGTCAGCTCGTCTGGAACTGCATCTGCATCGCCCTTTGTCGTCGCCGCTTCTAATGCTGGCGTTCGCGTCTTGCCGAGCATCATTAATGCCATCACGCTCACCTCGGCATACAGTTCTGCAGCCTCTGGCGTTCTATCAGGCTCTCGGTCCGCCATGGCTTTGGCCAACATGGGTTTTGCCCCCAAAGCATTCCTCAAGACCCATCGCTGGGGCGTGCCGTACATTGCTATCCTTGTCGTAACCGCTGGCTGGCCGTTGGGGTATACGGTGGTCAGCTCCAGCGCGACACAAGTGTTTGGTTACTTCCAAAGCATCACTTCTTCTCTGGCTCTGTATCAGTGGTTTGTCACCTGCCTTATCTTTTTGCGGGTATACTATGCTATGCGGGTCCAGGGTATCCCACGCTCTGCCTTGCCTTGGCAAGCGTGGGGCCAGCCCTATCTCGGCTGGATTGGCCTGGTGGGCTCTTTCTTCTGCCTTTTCACTGGCGGCTTTGAGTTCTTTATCCCGGGCAACCAGGAACCTCAAACGTTCATCTCAGCCTACTGTGCCCCCATCATCAACATCTCCCTTCTCCTCGGGTTTAAGTTCTACAGTGGCACACCGTTTTGGATTCCTCTTGAGGACGTGCCAATCCAACCCTGGCTCACGCAGTATCGGCAAAACCCGGAACCAAAAGAAGTTCCACCCAAGGGCTTGATTCGCATCATTAGTTGGATTTGGTTCTAACAAAGCTACACCCTCAAAGGAGAGGCACACCGGGTCCCACCCACTCCTCGTTGTATGTGGCTGTCAAGTCCACAAGCAACGTCTTTCGCAAGGGGTTCTCTATCGAATCTTGCTATTTACGAAGTCCCTCTGTCACGTCCACGTGTCTCTCATTCGAATATGTCCGTGATGATAGAAGGAGGTTCACAACCATAGGGCATGCCCCATAGTGGCACGCTATACTTCCCGCCGCTGGGACGTTAATCGATTATCTCGCCAATAGTTTTGGTATTTCATCTTTCGTTACTCAGACTTCCGCCTTGTCGCCATGGACCCGGATTCGCTCCACCAATAAACCACTGGGGAAGGAAGGCGAAGGCGGAGGAGTCGTGTGGGATCCATCTCGGGCACGGTAGGAATATGGTCCTTGGCTCTTGGGTGTGATATGGCCATGGGCGACAGGCACAAACTGCCCCTCTAACAAAAGATCGACGTACCACTCGCACCACCCAGCAAGGCTCAACGTGATCCCTCTCACACGAATCGCGTCAGAGAGCACAACGCCCACCCTGCCCTGGTCAGGGAGGGGATAGACCCCTCCGCTGAAGGAGAAAGGCCGGGTCCACGCCCGGAGGTTGCGAGGGGGATGTCATGCTCCCGACGATGGAGTGAGCAAAGTCGCGCTCTCGCCTTGGTGGTAGCAGGGCAAAAAGTTGGGCGATACGGGTGCCATGGAGCACACGTGGTGGGATGGAGGATAGGTCGGAGCGCAGCTGGGACGAACGCGGGTAAGCAGAGTAGGCAGGTCTGTCCCGCCCTGCGCGAGGTATGTTTCCGCGATCCAGGACCAAGCACCAGGCTCGGCCTGCAGCAGGCGGAGTAGGATCGGTTCCAGATAAGAGGTGAGTTGGTATGTATCGCTTGGAAGGGTGGTGCGGAGGTGCTCCATCGCCTCTTTGGTCAAAGAAGGGGAATCGGGGTCGAGGGTTGCGAACACCTCGGACCAGGTAGGAAGCGGGTCGGGCGGAGTAGGAGGCTGGGGTTCCTGCAAAGGTAGTTCCCCAGGACTAGGGGGGCTCAACTGCGGGACCAATGCATCGTCTTGCAGAGTAAGGTCGGCTGCTGGGTTCTCAAACGCCGGTGAGATGGGGATCTGCTCTTCTGAGGATATGCCCAGCAGTTCACCGTCATCGTAGACATGTTCATCCAAGGGCAGGGAGGTGTGAAGCTGAGGTAGGCTGTCCTCGACGGCATATTGAATCTTTCAACTCCAGTAGAGTTCACTTGGGCAGCGGTATGAAAGGGCTTGGAGCGCGGCAAGAGCCAATATAGGCCCAGCCCCAACAGAACGAGGGTCCAAACGCAGATGCGCTCCCAGCGTCGACGCGCAGGGTGATGGTGGGATGGACTCGACGCCAACTCATGTGCAGTGCGCGTCCTGCCAAGCCGCTGCGGTATGGGTGATGCATAGGAGCCGGAATGGGGGTCGGTGCGGACGCGAAGCAATGGCGACGCGTCCACTTCGGAATCTGAGTCAGGTAGAGAGGAGGCTCGAGTTCGCGTACGCGTACTACGCGCTCGCGTCGTCGCCCGCCGCGTCGGTAAGGGCGTCGAATGGAGCGGCACACCTGGAGGGGGCGCGTTGGGGTGAAGACGTTGGGGTCGTGCCGCGCGCGGTGGGGGTGGTTGTGGTGGCATAGAATGAGGGATGGTGGAGGTAGGAAAGAAAGTCAAGCCGAGCAGCTACGCGGTGATCGACATTAATTAATGTTCACATTCAGCAGTACACAACACCATGCGTGCAATATCCGATCATCGAGATCATCGATCCTTCATCAGTACCCCGTCCGCTGGCGCTGGCCCCAGCAACCATCTGCCTCCTCTGCATATTATCGATTGACACCACGCCCATCATCGACGCTGTGCGATAGCTCCCAGGGTGAAGGTCAAGGCCGAGTATGCTTTTAGTGTCTAGTGCTCCGCCGTGAGTTGCTCGTTCAAGCAGAGCCGCATGCCCCCCCTGCTCTCGCCCACGGGCCATTCCTTCCCATCCCAAGCGGCCCTTTGGTCCAGAAGGGCAATCTGCAACGCCCGCTCGAACAGCCCCTCAATCGTCCCAACCAGCCGCTGGCCCGTCTGGGCAAAGTCGGGTTGGGCATTGACCTCGAGCAACTGGACGTGCAGCTGATCACCAAGTAGATCCACCCCGAAGATTTCCCACGCATTCGGCCAAAGCTGGAGGTGTACGCTACCACCCCTTGCAGCGGCCGCAAACACCAGCCCGATCGTCTCAGCAGCGCGGGTGCGGACGAGCTCGATAGCCTCCTCGGTCAGAGGGCCAGTCGGGGTCGCCGTCCCAGCCAGGTCGGACCAGAGATGCACATTTTCTTCCTTGGGCCGACCCTGATTGATGTGACGCTCCTCTTGACGACAGGTGTTGGTCAGGTGAGCATCGAGGCTGGCATGCTCATCCGGTGGGGCGTAGGGTACCGGTGCAAACAGGGCCAGCATTTCGTCCCATAGGTAGACTTGAAAGGCGCCCACACACAGCACATACGCACGAAGATGGAACTTGCGCCCGCCTGCACTGGCATCGAGCGGGGACAAGAGTAACGGGTTGGCTAGGTAGTCCTGCATTGCGTCAGTCTTGCACTCTCACACGCGTAAAATGACATACTTGGATAACAAAGTGCCTCAGTTGACCCAACATCCCGCCCTCCTCATCTCCTTCACCCTGGCCACTTCCTCCCCGTCCTCCTCCTCCTCCTCCTCGGCCAGATCCTCTTCCTCGTACTGGTCGAAAATGGCACGCAGAGTTGACAACGAGTTGAACAACCGAATCCCGCGACCTCGATCAGCCATGCCTGGTTTGAGAATAAACCATGATCCACTCTCTAGGTCGTCGTTGAGGTCATACAGGTCGTCCATTAACAACTCGTCCAGCTCGTCGGCAAATTGCAGTTCGAAGTCCCATGTCCGTGGGGTGGCTTTGCGGATTAAGTCAGAGCGCTCCGAGCGCTTGGCGGCATCGAGTCGTAGGGCATGGGCAAGATGGTGTTTGCGAATGAGCGCCTTGCGGATGACATAGCTGCTACAGCTTGCTTTTGAACGCAATAGACGCTCAAATGGGATCCAGTCGTAGTCCCCCACATAGGCTTCGTACTCCTCCTCGGCCGAGCCAGAGTGGCCATCGACCACTTCCCACCCTTGGGGGAGCAGCACGGAACGTGCAGCCTTGAGCACAACAGTGTGTGTGTAGTTTTCGTAGGTAGCAGGCGCGTCGCTGCCGGGCGCAGTGGGCGTAGGGAAGTTGATCCAAGCGGTGGGCATCGCTGGGGTTGCTGGTGTGGTGCTGGCGAAAGAGCAGTGGAAAATGAAGAAAAGGAAAAAAGAGAAGAGCAATTAGATCGATCCGATGATCCAGCAAGCGGTGATGCAGGTGATGACAGCGAGTGATTCCGAATCACCACCTCACCACAAGCTTGGCAGCAGCACCAGAAGAAGCGGCCTGCACCCACTTGGCCGTTTCCGGGCGCCTCTCCTCCAGTCACCTTCCCCACCACCAACCATGTCCGAGCTGTTCAGCACATCGCAGCATGCGGTGCGTGTGCCAGCCACTCCACTTACGCACGACCGCACCACCCTGCTTAGTGTCCAGGTTACCCGCATGGCGAACGCAGCCTGGGTCTGGGTGGGGCCAGCAAGCCAAGCTGCTCAGGAGGCGTTTGCACCGCCACCCGCTGCCTCCGCAGTGAAAGATGCGACGTCCGCAGTGGACCAAGAGTTGGAGAATGAGTTGCAAGAGGCACTTCGCGCGGCAGGAAGGGACACGCCCACGATGCATCGCACATTTGGTGTGCCCATCACTCCCGCTGGGGAGGGCGATGCGAGTGCTAAGCCGGACAGCGATGCGGGACTGTGGGCGCCTCCTTCAGCGCCCAGAGGTGCGCTGGGTACCGACATGGCGCTTGCTCTGGGGTCTGTGGGGAGCGAGGTGTTGCATGGTGGTGGGCCTAGGTTAGCGCGGGACATGGCACAGCGGATCGGTTCGTTTCCTTCCTGTATGCGTGCGTAATACAAGATTAAGGGATACTGACGCCTGGACAGCACGCAAGGCTTCTCTGGGACAGGTGTACCTCTCAATCGACGTGCCGAGCCTGGCGCCGTCAACGATGGAGGTGCGACCAGATTATACCCGTTTTGTGCTGGAGCGTGCTTTGGTCCAAATCCTTGCCCCGCCGGGGAAGAATTGATCAACCATTGGCTGCCTCTACCTTCCCTGCTGTTTGTTGCAGTACATGTATGAAGAGTAACTTACCGACTGTAGCTACATCCGGATGTGATGCTACTAGGCGCATCTAGCTGAAGAGGGGGATGCTCTACGCAACAGTTTGGTAGAACTTTTCGATCCTATCCAGCAGCAAGACCATTTCTTTGTGGCTCGTAGAATCCGTGTTCAGCAACATGGTCCACAGCATCGCAGGCGCAGCCTTTGTGGTGAATGCTTGTAGGCGCAAAGTACATGTTGTTGAAACTCGTACGCTGAAGGTCATCTGGCATAACCAGTGTGAGGTACTACGAGGGGTCGTATGTACAGCGGGCCATGTAGATTGGAAGGAGAGGTTGGCAGGCAGAACTAGAGGTTTTAGAAGTGGCCTGTCATATCCTGTTTGGGGATCAGATTGCTCCAGAAGGGGACTATCAGTCAAGAAGAGAAGATGGGTAGGTACTGCGTTACGAGCCCAACGCTTCTTCACGCCGCATCACACTTGGGTCGACCTTGATCAAGATCGTGGTTCTCTGAGGAAAGTCAGGGGTGGGGACCGAGTGGGCAGTGACGCGAGCTGCGAATCCGAGTCCGTCCAGGGCCGCTTCGACGATGCCGGCAGTAACCGCCTCAATCGAGAGAGAGGAGAGGTCCTTGGGAATGGAGATGCGTCGAGCAAAGATGGGTTCGTTCATCGAGATCATGTCTGGGTCAAAAAAGTGGGTTAGGTACAAGGGGAGCAACGACGAGGGATGGTCGTACACTCATCATCGCGCTCAGTGGAGCGTTCCAGGGAGTCGGCGGGCCGCCCGAAGGCTTGGCGGTAAATGTGAGTGTGGACAAAGAGGAGGGCAGGCACCAGGCGTGTCTCCCGCTTGGGCAGCTTGGGGTTGTTGGCCATCTCAAGCCTGTGGGTGGTGAGGAGCAAAAGACGTTGGCCGATGCTGTACCCAATCAGGCTCAAGCGGCGCTCGAGCTGGGCCACGCCACTGACGCGCGCCTGGTACGTCGACACCATCTCTGAGAACAGGAAGGACAGCGATGCGAGACTCACTTCGCCATGACGAGTTCGATCCCGAGGACGGTCGAGGCGGTCTGGACCAGCGGCTGGGACGGTGGCATGGCCCAGGCCAGCTGAAACGCCTACGGGTGCTCCAACAGCCGCTTGCAGGCCGACCTGCGACGAGGTCGAGCGGCGCTGGGAAAGCGGGGAGACGATGCCCTGGCGCGCGGTGGCCAGGCTGGTAGCCGCCTGCGGCGGGACGTAGGAGGTGGCAACCAACTCCATGGGAGGCGCAGTCGTGACTGTGGCGGTGGCTGGAGCTGTGGGGGTGGCCGAGGCTGGACTGTGGTGATGGCCGAGGCTGGACGCTGGCGATGCCCCACGCGGGGCCCTGAACGTTGAACCGCTGAAGGGTGCCCGAGGCCGTTCCGGCAGAGCAGCCGGCTGGCCACGTCAGATGGCCATCTTCGAAATGTTCAAAGAACCCCGTTTCTGTGCTCTTGCCGCCATCGTCAGCAGGACGCCTGGTCTCGCTCGTCCATCCCACTACTCCCCGCTGTTCACCACCATCGCTCACAGCGATGAACCAGCAGACTGGCTGTCGCCCGCATCGCACCTTCCTTCAGGGCCGCAGCTGCTACGATGTGCTCCCCGTCAGTTTCAGGGTGGTGATGCTGGACACCCGGCTGGCTGTGCGCGCCGCGCTCGACGTGATGGCCCAAGCCGGGGTGGTCAGTGCGCCGCTGTGGAACGCGGCAGCCAACCGGTTTGCCGGCATGCTGACCGTCAGCGACGTGACCCATCTCATCCAGTTTTACGTCCTGCGTGCCGCCGACCACCCAGACGATCCCGACGCCGCCGCGCGTGCAGAGAGGTGGACCACGTGACGCTTGCAGAGCTGCGGACGATTGAGCGGGCATTGTACGTGCCACCACCGGCGAGCTTGGCGATCCACCCATTGCAGTCTCTCCTCAGTGCGTGCGAGGCATTGATGCGGTCTCATGCCCGCCGCGTGCCTCTGATCGACCACGATACCCAGTCCCACGCAGAGGCAGTCATCTCGGTTCTAACCCAGTACCGAGTGCTCAAGTTCATTGCTATCAACTGCGACACGAGCGGCCTCCACCGCTCAATCCGTGACCTGGGCATTGGCACTTTTGTCTCCCCCCAATCCACTTCCCCATCGGCAACTCCAGCGCCCGGATGGGTGACCTGGCGGTAGCCCGGCTGGACATGCGGGTGCATGAGCTAATCGGGCTCTTTTCCTCTGGCGGGATCGGGGTGTGCCAGTGGTGGATGAGCAGGGGATGTGGTGGACCTGTACGATGCAGTGGATGCGGTGGAACTGCTCCGAACCGGACTTTACACCGACATTGACCTCACTGTGCGCGAAGCCATCGCGCGTCGTGCACCTCCATCCCACCCGACTCAAGCCGGAGCCAACGAGGCCCAAGCGTCCCGCGGCGCCTGGGTCGCATCTGTAGAGGAACCATTAGCGAATGTGTTTGCCCTTCTCAAGCGGAGGCGAGTACATCGTCTGATCCTCGTCGAGGCCGCACCAGTGCGCAAACTCACTCCCGCTCAACTGGACCAAACCTTAGCCGAGGGTGCTCAGCCTACCATCCCCAAGGGCCACGGCAGGCTCGCTGGTATCCTTACCTCTCCGATATCGTGGCCTACATTGTCGGACATCCACCCCCAGCACGACCAGCCACGTGCCTGACGAACCTGCGTAGCTCTCTCACATTAGGACCCAACGGACTGTGAAATTCCATACCCTGTATCACTGGTGTACGCTCACTCTCCTCGGCGCCAAGTGGTAGATGAGTCAAACGGCATGCATCCACTAGCGCGAGCGCAGCGAAGCGAGCGCCCGCGCCCGGAGCGATTCTAGTTCGCCCGAAGGTGCCGCAACTGTAGTACGAGAGGCAGGCAACTCGGCGGGTGTCACAGCTTGGGACACAGCAGGGGGACGCACAGAACTGGCCTGGGCCAACTGCAGTTCTTGGGCCCTTCGCGCTTCGAGACGCGCACGTTTCCGCGCACGTGTTCCTTTACCTTGGTGCCATCCCCTTGGCAGCCCAGGGGCGGCAGCATTACGCGCGCGTTTCCTTGTCTTCTTGTTCTGAAGATCGTCGGCGGGTTGGGAGGGTAGGTGGCGGGGTGGCGGAAGCATTGCGAGCTGCATGGGGGTAGAAGAAGAACGAGGGGGAGAACGCGAGCCTGAACGCGAACGATCTCGTTCCCGTTTGAACTGCCGCGACGCATCAAACAACTGAACTGCCCCGGGAGTCAAAAAGCGAAACCCCAACCGAGCTTGCCAAGCTGCCTCTGTTTCGCCAGCCTGCAGCGCATACGGATCCTCGTCTTCCTCTGCTTGGAAGGGAGAGGGGATGGAGGGGCGGCAGGGGGTGCGGAGGTGGCGCCTGCGCTGTCTGGCTCGTCAGTGCGGAGGGCTGCCGGTGGGGGACAAGGCAGGTGGGCCAGGTGCCAGGCGAGCGCCATCGCTGGATGTTGGTGGGGGGCGGGGGCGGACAGGCGGGCGGCTGCAGCGGAATGGCTGAAACGGCCTGGCATAAATTCTGCCCACAATTGGCTGCTTTGTTGTGGAGAGTTGGATCAACCGCAAGGCTCGAGTGCGCGCCTGGACACGCCCTCGCCGCGACAATGAAGACCAGTCAGCGCTGAACTACTTCATTACTGCGCCTCCCATTCAAGCGAGCCCAATTCGCCCCCACCTTTGGCAGCATCCTGTTGTTCTTGGGATACGCCGCTGGCCGCCCGAAGCGCGGATCGATGATAGGAGATCCCACTGTCCTTGACTGATCTGAGTAGCTGTATCTGGCCTGATCGACCTGATCAGGTCCGGCTGCTCGCTGGCCAAGTAAGACGCACCTTGTTCTACACCCCAATCCGAGGCTCTACTCCATAATGCAATGTAGGAGCGTCCCAACCAAGGCACCCCGCCGCATCCGCACCTGTCAATGCATTTGCTCACTTTGGCACAGCCTTAGCCAGAGATGCTGCACGCGCAAGCGCCAACGATCGCGGCGAGACAAAGCCGACGGCAGCCCAGGCAAGCAACAGCGCAACACCGCCCTTGGGTGTGATGCTGGCAAACGTGGGACTCCAGTCGGGGTGCGAGTCAAGGGTCAAGACGCGGGCGTAAATGGAGCCGCTAAAGCCGAAGATGCCAAGTGTGAACAGGCAGGAGGCCACCTTGCCCGCGCGCGTGGCGGTTGCACCGGAATGGGCGAGGCCCAAGAGCACGACCGAGTGCGTCAGGTGGTACTGCGCCGCCGTCTTCCAGGCAGATTGCCCTGTCGTCATGGAGGCGGGGTAGGGATCGTGGTTAGGACAAGCCGAGAGGGGGGAAAAGAAGGGTGCGTACAGTGCTCGTCGACGCCGTGCAGGCCGTGGGAGCCATACGCGCCGGCAGCGACCGCCGTCAGGCCCAGGCCGGCGGCAGCAATGTGGACAGCCTTCTCAATCATGTTACCACACCAAACGGCAGACAACCCGGCGGCTGGAGTTGGATTGAGTTGGACTGGGACCTGCAGAGACTCGGGACTTGGCGTACTCAGCACCGATATGTATATCGGGCCACCCGGCCGCCTCTCAGAGATGGGAGCTGGCACCAGACTAATTGCCGCAAATGCCTCAACGCCGTACCGCCCACGCAGACGGGCATCGACCAACCCACAACCCTACGCGCTTTAATAATCCCCTGCTGGCGGCGCATACGCGCACTTGGGCAGTGTGGGGCCTGCCCAGCCCTCCCCCCTGCCAGGCCGGGGCTGCGTTCTTGCTGACGCAGCCACACCCACAGGTAGATGCGTCCGGTCCGCCCACCACCAAGTTTGCCATGTCTGCGCCCTGGAAGGCTGTCATGTCGTACAACCGGTACGCATCCGTCGCCGCATCGGCGGTGCGTGCTGCCCTCAAGCCCGAGCTGCGGGTCAAGGCCGCCCGGCGTGGTGAGATGAACCTCAAGTACCAGGACTGGAAGCAAGGCCACTCTACCGATCCTGTACGTTTCCACCTGCCGCTACTCCCCCCTGTCCCCTTGGTTTGCATTTGACTACATGTCAGCCTGACCTTTTGCTACAGAAACCCGTCGCTGAAGCGCTGGACAAGGCTGCTGAACAGAAGAAGCCAGTGGCGTAGTCCGATCTTGTCGATCTGTGCATGTCTAAGCATCTATGATCCATCGCGTCAAGCGTGTAGCCCATGTGGCACCATCAACCCATGTCCATCGGTCTCATGGGTTCTACTCACCCAAGCCCAGCTGTCCATAGTCTTGGAGTCCCCAAGTGGAGCGGAGACCCGGCGTGGGCGCACCGGCCAAGGCGTAGCAGGGGTGGGTGTGGTCGGCATGGTGGGTGCTGTGACTGAAGGAGTACTTTGTTTCCGGAGTCGCTGACGAGTGCGCCAGGCACTTTCCGGTCGTGCGGGGCAGAGCGGAGTCATTGGGAGTGGAGGCGGCCGCAGGGACGGAGGTGGGGGCAACTGGTCTTGTGATACGGGATCGGCTGCGGGATCCGCAGGTTCGTCAACAGGTTTGTCTGTGAGCACCTCCACAGGCACCGTAGCTACAGGACAACAGGGTTCAGGTTCCAGCACTG
Organism: Moniliella sp. 'wahieum'; assembly: GCA_003971905.1. Classification (NCBI taxonomy): domain Eukaryota; kingdom Fungi; phylum Basidiomycota; class Moniliellomycetes; order Moniliellales; family Moniliellaceae; genus Moniliella; species Moniliella sp. 'wahieum'. Next base: position 384,442 of record RSEE01000063.1, on the reverse strand, counting down.
ATGCGGTCGTCGATGGCAACGTCGATCCAGACGTCGATCCCGATGCCGAACCGGATGAGGTTCCCGGTGTAGCAGCCGTCAATCCAGATGCCAAAGTAGGTGCTGAAGTCGACGACGTAAGGGACGGTGCAAGCATGAGGAAGGTTTGCGTCACGAGACGCGCTTGGTCATCGCTCCATTGCACCAAACGGGTCAAATCCGTTGCCAGAGTATGCAAGCGGTCCCCCTCCTGTGCTCCGGCACGGTCCCATCGCCCATCCCGGGCGGGTAAGCTGCTTCTCTCACCCAAAGCGGGCGAATCGAGGTCCTGTTCCACCCCCCATTCCACCACTTGGTCACGGATTTGGCGCAAGGCCGCGTTCATGCGCTCTACATTGTCAGCCAATTGGGCAGCGGTGGGAAAGTAGCTTTCGGGACCGGTCTGACCCACGCGAGCCAACGCGTCAGTTAGGTTGTGCATATGCAGTCTTTCAGGCGGCAGGGACGGCGGGAGGGAGACGAAGAGACAGACTGCGTTCGGAAGCATGGGAGCTAGTAACCCCTGGTGGGGCGGGCTAGCATTCCGTCCGATTGTTGTCGGTGCAATGGGCTCGGCGGGAACCGAGAGAGCGTGGTGCGAGGAGGTCCTAACCTTGCCTGGAGGGCAGAGGGAGGCGCTGGCGAGGGCGAAGGGGGAGACTGCTCCCAAGAAGACGTGCGCACACAGAAGTTTCACGTAAACTGAGCGCGGGGATGGGGCTGGGTACGACGGGGAGAGCCAGTGGGATGCCGTATCTGTAGGTCGAGGGGGACGGACAGGGGGAGTGGAGGGCAGGGTTGAGCTGCGGCCTAGTTGAGAAGATATGTAGTTGGGGGGATGGGGCGATGAGGGGGAGGGGGGGGCGAGGCTGGCCTGGTGCCGGAGCGGACGGAGTAGGTGCGGGTGCGGATGGTGGTTCGGGGGCTGTCTCTGCGGGCTGTCTCTGCGTTGGGGGAGGGAAAGAAGACAGAGGAGGACGAGTCGGAGACGAGCTCGTCGTGAAAGGTCCATGGGATGGGAGCGCGGGAGACGGACGAGGTCTGGCGCAGGCGGGAGGGCTGGGTGAGTGGAGGATGTTGAGCCCGGTCGGGGTGGCGGCGGGCGTCGAGGGCTGGCACTGAGCCTCGGGGTGGGGCTGAGGAGAGAGGATGCGGACGCTGCGTTTTCGTGATGGGTGCATGCTGTGGGCGACGGGAAGCGTAGACGACGTTGACGCGACGAGGGGAAAAGAGGCGGCCAGGCAAATGAAGCAGACGACATGGAAGCCTCTGCTGCCAGGCCAGGGGCAGGGGGAAGCAGCAGGGCAGAGCAGAGCAGAGCAGAGCAGAGCAGAGCAGAGCAGAGCCGGTGGGGCGACGGTGCCGTATATAGGAGCAGTGTCCATCTTATGCTTTGGTACGGCTGTGCCCATCGTTGCTATAGTGGGGCCAGTGGCTCTAGGCCTACAAGGCCCCACATGAATCGATGCAATTTCATTCGCTGTCCAACGGCATGCACAGCCCCCGTGCCCGAAGGAGATGTCCTCGTTCCCATGTGGCAGCCAGCAGCAGCGGCCTGTGCCCCTCATTGCGCCTGCCCCTATCTCGCTCACCTTTAAGCCCCTAGGCTTCCATCTGCCGCTACAAGCAAAATGCGCATCTAGCAATTCGTGTTGCCCAGCCGATACCAGCCATCCTTATCCGCCATTTCAAACGTGTTGGGTTGCTACGACCCAGACTGCTGTCGGGCCTTTCAAAAAGACATTGGACGAATAGGGAATCGAACCCCAGACCTCACACAACTGCAAGAATGATGCAAAGCGTGCGCTCTACCAACTGAGCTATCCGCCCGTTAATGTAACAATCTCAAGTGCCTGACAGATACTCTTAAAAATACAGCAGAATTCCGGGCAATCCTTCAAGCAACGCATAGAATTGTACACTTTACTCTCGGAGCAGTTATGAATCTGGACATCGACCTATACAGTTTCAGAAGTGGTGATTACGGTTATGATTCTTGTGGTAACGAACCAGACTGAGTGTGAGGGTTGTGCGAACGACTTGGAACCAATCCACGCATATCTGTATAATGTATCATCTTTTGTGGCCATTATATTATGGCGAGACGTCTTCGCCGGTGCCATTTCACACTGGGCGAGTAGGACAAGCCTTTGTTATTTTAGAGCCTAGCATCCGTAGCGAGTTCGGTCCAATACAGCATTTGCGGTATTACTCCATCTCTTAATGGAACCCACACATCTGTGCGCGGGTCGCAATTTGGTGGTACTGGCATTTGCGGGGGGGGCACCGTTTGCTGCTCCCGAGGGGAGGGGGGCTTGCAGGGCGCATCGAGATGCTGATCACACCAACACTTATCTCTATAGTATTGTAACCATTTCATTGACAGAGAACTTGAGGCTGCAACAAAAAGAAACGCTGAGCCTAAGCTCGCATGTCATGGGGGAAGTCCGATGAGGTGTGTGGGACCCACCCCTGTAGTTTAGGAGTATAAACCCTTTTGGACAGCCATTCGGAGCCATACGTACTTTAGGCCCTGCTTCAGATCATGTGGTTGAACCGAGCGGGTGTAGAGGCGAGGGAGAGACCCTCTAGTTTGGGTGACTGCCTGCTTGCAAAGGCCGCAGCTCAGACCCTCTCCGAGGTACGCGGGGTGCGGTTGTGGACACTGTGCGCCTTACTCTTTGGCCTCTTGTGGAAATTATAGTCGCACACCCTTTGCTCAAGCGACATCTTGCTGATCTTCACGCCGCTTTCGGCTCCCTAACTACAATGCCGAGTAACTTCACCAACCTCACCACGAACATCACCCCACCTGAGCTTGACGCCATCCTAGTCACTACACTCCCTCCAATATACAACCATGTGTTGTTTGATTCAAATGGCACCGCCCCAGTCAGTTCCATGTTGACAGCATCCCGAATCAACGAGACCCTCTGGCCCTATTCCGTGTCTGGAGAAGAGAGATTCCCAATGGTTCACGAGATCGGGTCCTATTCATGTGTAGTCGACGTCCATGAAAATGAAGATCCAAAAGGAAATGGAACGATATGGCATGAGCTCATGTTGTTGATTCATCTCTTCCGTTTCTTACTACCGTGAGCGTGGCCGTTTTCAACTTGGCCTTGCTCCCAATCGTATTGTCGTGACGCGGTACGTCACCCCCTCTCCCCTTCAACACAGCCGCTGAGACTGACAAGTGATCACCAGCGCCTATCTCTCCACTCATGCCTTGCATCTTCGTACTCCATGGAAGAGCCTAAAACTGCTACTAACCGAGAAGGAAGTCAAACGGCCCTATCTCCTCTGGACGTTGCCCGGGGAAGCGTCCGCGTGGGCGATGCATGTGTTTCTTTTCTCGTTTTTCGTGCCCGTGTCGACACCTTATTTCTTTAGGCTATCATCGCGCCCTTGGAGACCGCGATAGTATATCATTGGCGAGTCAGGGGGCCCCGGACCCAGAATAAGAGTCCCTTCAGATGCATCGCATCGAAGGGGACGAAAGCGGAAGCGAAACTGAGTTTGACCTTACCACGGGCGTGGAGGGAGGCACCCCCGCTCCGCCCGGGCAGTATAGGTGGAAGGAGTGGCTACTCCGCCTGCCCCCAAGGCGGTCATGCTTCGCACTGCAGGGCCCTACACTGGGCTGTGGAACTGCCTCGTTATTATGAGGCGGGAAGAGGGCTGGGCCACAGTCTCCACACCGTGGCTGTGGGGGCTAGTCTGACTCATGCTTTTTATCAGTAGTGGCCGTCCCTCATTCAACCGTATCATATTTCCAACGTCTTGAGCCAAAATACCAGAACAGTGGAAACGGCCTCTCTTTTCGACATGGTCATGTCCTCCTACACTACTGGTTCCGTCGATATTTCACGTCTACACGAACACATATCTCATCTTTACACTGCTCTAATCCATCATTAACGGGAGGGTGGTGCACAGAGTACCGCGACACCTTTGGAACACCGGGAGAAGGAGTTGCTTCGGTGTTGGAACAAGCAGAATGCGACAAGAAGGCCAAGTACCAGGGACGAACCCAATAACCCTTCTTCCCTTAGTTTGGCTCTGACGACGCGTGGATACTATGCCACCAAGACGGCGAACAAAATGTTTGGGTGCTGGAAACATTTATTACCTACTGAGTCTCACACAATGGATATGGTTCAACGTTCACCGGCGGTTGGATGTCTTCCACGTCCATCCGTATCCACACGACTCGAGTTATGGAAACAGATGGTGGGCACCACAGAGGGACCTGATCTACCGGCGATTCCCCTGGTTTCCTAAACGGGGTTGACACTAAACAAGCAAACCACGCCGGATGAACGGGTCTGTCACCGAATGACTAAGCTCGCTCCAATTTCCAATTCCGCATCCTGTGTCTCTCGCTCTTCCCTTCCCTTTTGCTGTTCTCTGCCTGATGCCTTCTGTTCCTCCCACGAACGATCTTGCCTTTCCCCCCGCCTCTGACAGGACCTTGGTCTCCCTCGTTTAGCCCCGACTGTTACAGGGTCGGTTTAGGCGCAGCGTTTCTTCGTCGCTTGATAGTCTTAAGCTCTATGAATGACATGGTTACAGTGTAGAGATAAATGAAGAAAATGCTTAATTTGGGTTTGTGCTGACTGTGGCAGCCAGCATCATGTATTACGCTTTTTGCCTCTCCCGCGTCGTTCTCGGGGAGCAGCTTCTGTGGGGTAGGTTGAGTCACCTGGAGGGAAACCGTAGTTTGATTGAGGAAATACGGTGCGTATGCTATGTGTATATTACACGTATGATATACTTGGGATGTACTCGCGATGCCAAGTGTGTCATAAAACTCACACAAAACTCACACAGGTTTACCACAGGACGCGTCTCTTCGACGCCCTCAGGCCTCAGCGCCTCAGCCTCGGCGGCGACGTTGGAGACGATCAGCTCTGTTTATCCAGATGAGAATATCAGCCGCCAGGACGAGATGGGAGATCGAAGATCAATGGCAACGAGGATGAAGCTGTCAAATGCGATCGAGAGGGCATGATGCGATGGAGCGTAACGCGTAAGAGCATCTGAGTCAAGGAGAGGCACGCATGGATGGTGGCGTGTGGGGTAAGTAATTAATTGCCGTTCCACCGGCAGGCGGTAGGGTCACGTGACCGTGGGATGGCGCCAGAGACGATTCCAAAATCTCATGCACTGCCGATGTGTATTGCCAGTAAGCTCGCGGGAGCCGACAGAGAAGATGCGAAGGAGTTTCGCAGGTGTCGGCTGGTGGTTCAGTATTACGTCCTTCGAGCTATAGAGACTTCTACATTCTCAGAGCTTTCTCAGATTCTCACCGGCCTCTCAATCTCACTGCGGTCCCACACGTCACACATCAAGATGCAAAAAAGTTCCGCTGTACAACGGAGCGCGCCGTGGAGCTTTGGGGGGCTGATGACTGTGTGATGGTACGAAACGGGTCCGGGACTAGTAACTAGTAACTATCGATTAATGAGCTGCAGTACCACATGAGACAGAGGACGAGAGCCGCGATTGGAGAAGCCCTTCAATCTTCAGCTTCAAGAGCTTCAAGCTCTTCATGCATCAGCATCATGCCACAAACGGGTTCTTAGTGTAGTATCTTCCGGCCTTGGGACCTCTTCCGAGAGGGCATGGATGTCAATAGGAATGTTACGCTGTTCTCATATCTCATTGTGAGTTCACCAGGTTACTTCCGAAAGGGTTACTCATCCAACCGTTTCATTCCACCTCACTCACATATTGGCATCTGAAAACGATTTGGCCACCTATTTTGATTCCTCTCCATGAAGCTTGAAGCTTGAAGCTTGAACGTTGAACAATGTTCAAGCTCTGCTCCCCCAGGCCCCAGGCCCCAATGCATCAGCGCTCAGCGAATCAACCACCGATCATCGACGGCCATTCCCGTCGGGATGGTCGTGATAATCCCTGCTGACGTTGGGCGGAGGTCCGGGAGGGTCCAGGACGCGCAGCCAGCGCCCAGCCCAACTCCCAGGGAGGATATAAATGTTGAACAGAGCGACGATCGAGGATCGGGGATCGGTGATTGTTGAATATGATAATCAACGATCGGTGACGTATGATCGATGATCGATGATCACCGACATGATCAATGAGTTAATGAGGCAACATGATGCGTGAGTGCATGAGACCAGCGGCTACGGAAACGCCCCCTTCTTGCGCCCTCGCCCCGCCTGCCTCTCGCAATGGGTAAGATTGATGCGGGTGCAGCCGGCACCCTCCGCCTCCGCTTGAAGAAGTCTGCCTGGTCCAGGGTCTTCCAGCTGCCGCCGCCGCCACAAGCGCGGGGCCGACAGATGCCTCCTCCCTCTCCCGAGTGGGGAGACGAGGCGCTGGGCTTGGGGGCAGTAGCTGTGTGGCCCGTGCACATACCCCGCCCTCCGTCACCTGTTAACCCTAATGCGGCCACGCTGTCCAGGGCGCCCGGCCAGGCGGGGGCGCGTGACGCGTGACGCGTGATGCGGCTTGGTCGATTGGTGAATGTTAATGAGCGGCTGAGCGATCAATGATCCAGGATCGATGGGCCATGTCGACGAGCCCCATCAGTGAGTGCCCCATTGCCGAGCCCGGTCTGGCTTGCGCCGCGTTGCTTGTCGGATTATACTTCCTGTGCCGCCTCGTCCGCGTCGCCTTGCCCGCCTCGCCCCCCACCCACCCACCACCCACCAGTCGGTTCACCCTTCCGTCGGGTCGTGCTGGTGCTGATGCGGTTGCTGATATGCTGGATGATGTGTGCTCGCGCGCTCGTGCTGGTACGGGTGCCGGTGCCGGCGCCGCATCAGCAACGATCATATATCTCCCTTATAATCTCAGCCCACCCACCGTCTGCGGCCCAGCTGCATTTATAGGAGCCACACCTCCGCCTCCTTCCCGCAACCCATCCTCTTTGGCCGTACTTCCTGTTTCCCTATCACTTTCGCTGGTGCTTTCGCTATGCTTGCTGCTCCCTCTGTCACTGCCAAAGCGACTGCGGGCCGCGCCACGCCTCTCACCCGGGCGGCTTCGGTCCAAGTGCGCGATTTGCCCAGACGGCGGTCCGTGCCTCGTATGAGGACACCATCCCCAACATCAAGGTCACCAAGGACTCCAAGGTTCTTACCCAGGGCTTTACTGGTAAGACGGTACGTCCCTATCATTCCCTTTCTTGCCGTGCCGTCTTGGCTAAGATCCTTAGCCTGGCTTGTCATGGAACTTCATGGCGCACCTGTGATCCCTGACCCTTTTACCCTCCCTTTTTTCCAGGCCACCTTCCATTCAAACAGTCCCTGGACTACGGCACGAAACTCGTTGGTGGTGTGCACCCCAAGAAGGCTGGGACGACACATCTTGGCCTTCCTGTGTTCGGGACGGTCCGTGAGGCTGTGGCGGCAACCAAGCCGGATGCGACGGCGGTCTATGTTCCACCTGCAGCGGCTGCAGCCGCAGTGTTGGATGCAATTGAGAACGAGATCCCTCTCATTGTTGCCATTACCGAGGGGATTCCTCAGCGGGACGAGATTCGGATTGCGCATGCGCTTCGCTCCCAAAGCAAGTCGCGTCTCGTTGGTCCCAACTGCCCTGGTGTGATCAACCCCGCCGGATGCAAGATTGGTATCATGCCCGGTCACATTCACACCCCGGGCACGATCGGAATCGCCTCACGCTCCGGCACCTTGACGTACGAGGCGGTGAACCAGACCACCAATGTGGGTCTGGGCCAGAGCATTGTGGTGGGCATGGGTGGCGACCCGTACCCTGGCTCGACGTCGCTGGACCTGGTCAAACTGCTTGTCCATGACCCTGAAACGGAGGGTATTGTGCTGATTGGCGAGATTGGGGGCACGATGGAAGAAGATGCATCGGAGTACCTGGAGCAGTACAATAAGACGCGGAAGGTTCCCAAACCGGTGGTTGCCTTTATTGCTGGCCGCACTGCCCTCCCGGCCGCCGAATGGGCCATGCTGGAGCGATCATCTCGGGCGGCAAGGGTACTGCCCAAGCTAAGGTCGCTGCCCTGACCAAAGCTGGTGCCATCGTTGCCGACTCGCCGGCCCAGATCGGGGAGCTGATGCTCGCAGAGATGAAGAAGATTGGAAAGGCCTAATTAGGCCACGCTTCCTGTCTCCAGACGAGACGACAATCAAACGACATAAAGTTTGTGGGAGTATTCCCTTGTGGCCATCTCCTGTGTCGATGAGAACCTGAGTTGCTGGCAATCTAATCTTCCCTCGTCTCACATGGCCCTTTCTCACCCGTGCACACGCGATGACTTTCACACTCGGGCAGTTACTAGTCACTAGTCATGGTCGAGGATTCACACTTATAGGTGCACGGCAGACACCAAAACTGACACTGGAACGGGGGCAGGTGTGGAAACTTCTGCTGTGTGTGGCTATGTAGGGACCTGGGAATGCATATGGCAGTGTGCATCTGGCTTCCTCTGCACGAGACGAATGAAATTGATTATGGCAAGGGGATCTCGAAGTCGGTGCAAGGCAATCCGAAATCAGAAACCAGAAAGATTCCAGGGGCCACGCCAGCGCGACGCGTCACGTGACGACTAATACATGATCGATGACGATCGATGACTAACTAGAATGACTAGAGTGACTCACGCTATCTGCCATGGACCATCAGAAGGCCGCCTCGGTGTCTTGACATCTCATTTTTAACCGCAGCGACCACCATCACCATCCTCACCTCGACTGTTTGGGGCCGTACCCGTGCTCTCTCTCTTTCCCGTTTCCTTTGCTCTGCCCGTTCTCTCTACACCATGACCGCCCCCGCCAAGCCACCGAAGCAATCAAAGCCTACATCTCGGCCGTCACCCGAAGAGATTGAGGCGAAGCGGCAGGCGCGCGCTGCGAAACGTGCGGCAGAAGCCCAAGCCGCTGACGCTGCCGCCGCCCGATTGCGTCGCGCTGCCCTCGGCGAATTGCCTGACGATGGAGGCGAGCTTCTTTCGCGTGATGCGAAATCGGGAGCACGCCTGTACCTCCCCCGTCCGTGGAAACCGCTCTCATTCGCTGCGCCCGCGTCTGCGTCTAGCACCTCACCCTCGCCCGTGCCTGGCCGTCCACTGCGCATCCTCAGTTGGAAGTAAGTCTTTCGCATTTAGCAAATCACCCACACAGTCGACTAACTCATTTTTTGTGGTTTGGCGCGGACAGCATGCTCGCCCAAGGCCTCGTTCGTCGCTCGCTGTTTCCTGGATCCGACGCGCTTCGGATGGCAGATAGAGAGGCTGGACTCGAGGCAGAACTGGTCGGCCATCTGTTCGATGTCGGTGCCTTCCAAGAAGTCGACCGTACCGACATCCACTTCGCCACCCTCGACAAGGCCGGATACTCTTATTTGTTCGAAAAGGGCTACGCAGCCAAGCAACACGGTCTGATGATCGCTTGGCGTACCCATCCGCGCCGACTTTCTGATGATGAAAAGAATGTGGGACCCTCGTTTGAGACTAAACCGGCTGCCCAGAAGGTTGTCTATCTAGACGAGGTGGATGTGGCACAGTACCTCAACAACGATGGGGGGCGTACCACACGTGCTGCACGCCGCGCCTGCTCCCGGATCACGCGCAACATTGCTCTTTTCGCCGCTCTGCCGCTAGTGGGAGGAGGGGGCGTGATTGTCGTCACTACCCATCTCTTTTGGCATCCGATGCATGGGTACGAGCGTGCTCGGCAGGTCGGGGCGATTGTGCGGGAGATTGATGCTTTCCGCAAAAGCAATCCCTCTTCCATGATTGGCCCGTCATCTTTGCTGGCGATTTTAATGATCAACCGGACTCCATGACGTATGCGCTGTTGACGGGAAGAAGCCTACGCCGACGGGAGTAGAGGAGGTCACACGATCCACCGTGGTGCACCAATCGGTCGACGAGTTGGCTAAACGATCGGCAGAGGGTAATGGCGAATGTACTGATGCTGATGCTGATACCGAGCAAGAAGATGGTGGCGATGAGGAGCAAGGGGAAGGTGAGGGCAGTAGCGACGACCGTCTCCTCAAGAACTGTCGCCTACCCACTCCCGCTGACGGTCTACTGACTATGTCTGAAATGGCGGAGCTGTATCACCTTCCTCATTCTCAAGGCCGGGCACTTTCCACGTATGGGACCTTCAACCCCGATTCGGATAACATGTTTGGTACGCCGGGCCCTCGCAAAGAGCGATGGAACGACGAAGAATGGACACCGGATACCCCGAACCCGCATGAAGGGCCTTGCAAGGAGCCCATGTTTACTCTTTTTCCCCTTTGTTCAGTTTAACACTCGACTACATCTTCCTCTTCCCTTCCCTGCAGGGAAGCGAGGCCGTCTACCCTGCTGTGACGGCGCTGCTGCCCACGCACCCCAAGGAGGTGCTTCAAGTTGGGCTTCCTCGTAAAGGGGTTTGCTGCTCGGACCACATCCCCATTGGGGCTCAGATCCAGATCTGAAACGGACTATCAACCTCAATTTCGTCTTCGAAGGCGCCGTAAGCTGGCTGCAGAGACGGCAATGCAACAGGTCAACGGGCGCGACGTCATGGGTCGCCGCACAAATGCAATTGTCACTGATGCAGCAGATGTGACGGCCAGGCAGATTAACAAGACCGAGACTGGTAGGGGGGGTGACCGATGTCTCGTACAGCAAGTGGCATAGCACGGTAGTGATGCAGGATAGATGGCGGGAGTCGTGGGCATGGACGTCAAGTTCAACAGGCGGTACCTCCTGTCGAAGTGAGCCCCTAGTGAGCGCTAGTGACTAGTTGAGCCCCACAGCGAAATTAGGATTCCGCCCCCACACTATTTTTCCGTTCCGCCCCTCCCGTCTTGCTGAGCGCGCCAGCACCATCCATTGCCTACCGTCCCCGAACTACCTCTGCGCACCCATGGCCGCACCGTCCGACGAGCTGCTGCCCGGCGGCTTCCACCCATTCAGGCCCGTTCTGGAAGACGAGACTGGTGTCACCAATCTGGCTCGTCCTACCACTGATGCGACCATCACTGTGCGCGTCATCAAGAACTTTGAGTATCGCACCATGAAACCTCTGGTTTTGCGCGACGTGGACCCAACACAAACGGCTGCCGCCCTCATCGATCTGTGCAAAGAGCAGGTGCGCACTGTGTCTGGATTCAAGCCTTTCCGCTCTGCGATTGACTCGCTAGGTATGTCGTGCCATTGTGTTGCAATCTACTTTCCGGCCAGTTGGGCTGACCTGTCTTCCCCCCTCTGGCCCCCCCCCCCCCAGACACGCTCAAGCTCTACTCTAAAGCTCATGGCGCTAAGACAACCAATCTTATCATCAACCTCGATCATCCCGAGTATATCCTGGTTGATCCAGACAAGTCTCTTGCCGAATATGGCCTTGGTACGTCTCGTCTCGCTATTTCGATGCAGCTTGCTGACATGGTGACCGCAGAGAACGAATCGGAGGTCAGCCTCTTTAACCGTGAGCTCTATGATCAGTTCTTAGCTGACCCCGAAACCAAGTGGCTCTAGCCTTACGTGCTATCTACATGAGATTTTTTGTGCACCGGTGAGCATGGATGCACACGCCAGCTTGGATGCATACATAGCTAATCGAAATTTCTAGCCCAGAACCTTGCCGGCCACACCACAAGCTTGTCTTTAGAGGGGCACAACCTTGTCACAGCCTCGCCAACACAGCTAGCCCCAACCTCTTGGACCACACTGCGGCAAGGCCGCCCAGCGAGGTTGTCCCTAGATTGCTGCCTATAAAGTTCGTCACAACCTTGCCCGCTATTCTAATCACAATATTGTGAACGGCGGCCAGCCTCGAGCCATCTTAAAAAAGATGGCCCACCCACGAATTGAACCTGAGGTTTCTCCAGCCAATAGTAGGAATTGGCCGTTGCACCATTGGAGCCTAAGACTCTCGCACAATTTGGCAATCTTTGGCAGCCACACGTGCTGTGTCCGCTTTCAGCCAAGTCGCTAAAAACTGATAGACTGATGGTGTAGAGTATACATCAACAGTGGTGACTACCATCATTATGGCCATTCGGGAAGGATCTAAAGGTTCATTACGGATTGTACTGCCTCCAATACATCGTCGGCAGAAGGGACATTCTCACCCTCGACCGCCCAGTCCTGGGCAAAAGCCAAGTCCCCAAGTCGCAGAATATCGGTGTGGGGAGAGAGACAGAGTTGACAAAGTGGTTGAGCAAGTAGCGCTGTACCGCCGACGTCGCAGACAAGTTGTGCTGGAGCCCATCGGACGTCAAGCCAGTGGTTGTATCCGTAATGCTGTTGGGGACAACCCGGCACTTTTTGGCCTTCACGCAATTGTGCTGGACGTTAAGCGGGCCAAAGATGGTGTGGATCTGCGAAGCCGGAATGTAAGTCATGCGTCGGGCGGACGCGCGCGGTAGCTCCAGGCCTCGCATGTCATATGCCGAGTCGATAGGCATGATGCGAGCCAAAGCGACCTTGACCCAAAGCACAGGGAGCACAAGGTTGGAACCAGTCCTCGCTGCTCCCGACCCCCCCTCGCGAGAGTCGGATTGGCCCGCCGGTGCACAGCAACCACATATTAGGCCGTTGGGCGGCAATGTGTTCTATCCGGCCAATGGAGAAGGGCGGCGTATCAGGATTCTGGGCATGGCGGGGTGGGAGGACTTCACCAATATCCTGTTGGGCAACAAGCACCCAGTCCCCCCTAGCACAAAGCTGGCCATGCTGTACGCGGACCAACGGCATGTCGACAATATCTTCGACCGGCCCAGTGGCAGAACGCCCCTCTGCTGTCATTGGTTCAGGAAGCCCCATCTTGTCGTGCACCGATATGACTTTGGCCTTAGCCACAGTCTGGATCGAAGCCGGACACGATGCAGCGCTGGAAGGGCTGTTGCGGCCCGTACCGGGTGCGGGAGGGACTTGCCACACACTGCCAAGCCCTTGGCCCAAGAGCTGAATCGTCGTGCCAGCTTGAGGCGGGTGTAACATTCAATTGCAAAAAGCTGCTGGGCCCCTCGATCCAGACGTCTGCGGACAATTTCTTGGTGTTCCCACCGGGCAAACCCTGTGTCACCTCCTCCCCTTTTCATCGTCAGGGGTTGTATCGCGGGGCACGAGTTTTGCAAGCGGCATGTCGATTCCCCGCCCTCCACATAGCAGGTTTTGCAGGTTCTCCTGGGCTGCTATCTTGTAGTTCAAGTCATGGCAAATATCTTTTTGCGGTTCGTAAATATGACCGCCTTGCGCATGACGCGGACAAACTCCTCCTCACGCTGTGTGTCAGCGTTCTTGAGAGGACCCCACAACAGCGCCTGCTGGGAGAGGTGACTCTGAAGGTGGAACTTGGGGCGACGAACGCGAGCATGGCCGGGTCGATGGCAGCGATGGCCATGAAAATGTGAATCACCGCCTTGTCAAGCAGTTCCTGTGGGCACATATGTACGGGGCAAAATGTAAGCTGTGAACTTGGACTAGAGAAGATGATCACGGGCCTATGAGAGCTAACAGTTTCAGACGTACGCCATATGTAGCCCGGTCTTGAAGTGCGAAGCCATCGATGTAGCAAACCACTTAATGCGTGCGGCGGCCACAATGCTCTTGCGGACATTCTCCAGCCTCTCAATTTGCTCAGAAGTCTCTGTCGCGCCGTTTCCGTGACGCCAGGCTTGGCGGAGTCCAACCGTAGCGTGGCCGCCAAGTTGGGCAGCACCAGAGGGAGAGTCTGGCACAATATCTTGCAGTCGACCCCCGTGACTGAGCGCATGCTGTGAACCACTTTAGTGCCATTGAGCCGTCGACCCACCGATTCATACCCCACGAGTTGAGAGCGAATCCAGCCACAGCGCTAGCGAGGGCCCCTTGTCGAAGTTCGAGTCCGTCAGCAGCTCGATCGAGGCCTTGACTGGCCCAAGGAGAACTGTGTGCATGACGTCGATCGCCAGGCTCTTGTTGCCGACCGAGAAACTCGAGCACCCCTGCCATTCGTGGACAGTCAAAAGGGGGTTGAACACGTAGCCGTTATTCTTGAACCCATCCAGCAGCTCACGAACGCCGGAGTACAAATTGGAAAGCAGCCTCTTGCGCTTCTTGCCATTCGTCGCCCCTGCTGAGTCCTCCAGAGTCTTGCGGGACTTGAACAGGATAAAGGATACGTCTTTCATATACTTAACCCCGGTCTGGCTCGCCCGTCGTCGACAAGGCCGTCGTTCTTGACGACCATGTCGAGTTGGTGATCGACTTCGCGCTAGTTTCGACACTTGAATGTAGATCGCCTTCCGACTTGATGTGTCCGCCGGTAATAGTCAGTCCCATTTCATGCACAGCAGTAACACCAGTGGTGTCGTATACGCATCAGACAGTCAGCCACGTTCTCCGGCAACATATTCGTTCCCCGTTGCCATCCGCAATCGCAAAAACGGCAGCACACGTGGGCAGTCATGCCCATAATGGAAGCCATCTCGTTCGCGGCCACGTTGTCGCCCTTTATCATCTGCAGCACGGGCTGTACAAAAGGATCCATCCCTCGGTGGTCGAATCCCAGACAGGGATGAGCTCTTCGTGATACTGCCTGCAAGTTCGAAAAAGACGTTAGCATGCTGCTTTTGCCCAGGAATCACGGTGACTTCAAAGGCAACTTGGCCTAGACTGCGATACTCACTCTAGCTGTTTTCCAACTGCTCGCACAACGGAAGAGAGACTTGGCCGTTTCCGATGCAAAGAGGAAAAGGTTCTTTGCCCATCTAGACTGCGACAACCGTAAAACGTGCATGTTGTTCAGCAGCATATCCGTTCAGAGAGCTTGGCCGATTGGACACATTGCCTGCAAAACCATCAGCCCAGCCCACCAGCTGGAGACGACCAGAGCTCGACCACAGGCCTTGGCTCGAAGGGGATTGACGCCCTTCCCAATTTCCTCACCGTCCCTTGTTCCTGTGTCCGTACCAGGATGTGGAAGTCATCAGTCAACCCGACAAGAATTGCCGCTGCGTGAAGAGCGAAAAAACTTACTAATGGTATAGTCGTCATAGAGGCGCAACTTGGTTATGTCCACCTGAGTAAGAATGAAGGCGCGTGTCCTCTCTTGCCGGTGAACTTCGGCAGGTTGGACGTCTCGTCTTGGACCAGGTCGATTCCGATCCCGTACCAGGAGTCGCTATCAGCGTCGCGTTGCCACAAGACGGGAAGATAGGCGCGAAAATGCCGACCAGGGGAACACATTCGCCAAGGTACATGTGAATAGCCAGATCGCGTGGATGCTTATTGACCATGACCATCGGCTGAGTCCTTGTGCCGATCAGATCCCATCGTCCCTTGTGTGGTTGTTCAATGAACCCGTCCTTGAGGGCTTGGACCATCGCCCTGAGCGACCAGGGATTGGGATACTGTGACATCTTGGAGCGCATGGACGAGTTCGAGGACATGTACGAGGTGGAAAATGCGGTCTCGCCCGAAGGACCCAATGTACATCGTCTCCTGATACAATCTGCTCGATGCACACGAGCGGGCACACCTTCTCGATTGCCTTTTAGTTTTGTTGAGCGAGTAAAGAGGCAATTTCCCTTCGCTCTTGCCCGCGACTTGTGCGAATGTGGTCTTCTCTCGCAACGAGACGGTTGGACTGGAGTATAGTGCTGTATATAGCTGTTGTCACGACTATCTCAAGTGCGTAGCTTAAAAAACTCTATATATATACTAAACGCCCAGGCTGCAGGTGGGCGCCTTGAGCTGGCGGTGGCGTGCGGGGGCAACACTGGCGCCATGCGGGTGGACCGCCGGTGGACCACCGGGGTTGCGCCTATAACCGCACGCAGCTGCGCCGATGCTCTTGCCTCTCGACTACCACCACCACCGCCACCGCCCCTCTCTCGCTGGCCACACACTGTGCTACCGGAGCTGGTGACATGTGTCCGGCTCGTTGCGCTGCCATTATATGCCCCCCCGCCGACGCGCTTGCTGTGCTAGCGCCTGGCCTCGGTATGTCCACGCCCCTCGGGCGGATGCCTGTCGTACTGACTGACCTATGCGCAGCCACCGGAACCGAGTCGGCAACGCCTGGCGATCCCTGATATCCTTTGCGCCAAGATGCCGGTCATACCTCCCGCAGGCGAGTTGAAGATCAACGACGGGGGCGCTTCGAGCGGACGGTCGACGGCGACGGTTTCCCCGGCCAACAGGTCAGTACCTGCGCTTTGTCCTTATCCGCCCTATACTGACAATCAACGCCTTTAAGCAGGATGATTGGAGAAGGCGCTCAAGTGTTGAGGAAACGACCACGGAACATGTGCTGGCTTGCACACAGATCATCGTTCGCCGTATGGTTGCGGGACTCATTCTCCCTCTCGAACGCGATGACGCTTCGCCCCCACGCCGCAAGTTGTATGGCTCTTGTTCTTTGCCCTTCTATCCCTATCATCTCGGCGTCCCCACGATGTTTTTGGTCCGGGATTAAACGACGAAGGCAAAGCTTCTGTGGTTGCCGCCGTCCCGAGGCTCCTCGAACAACCTGCCGTTGCCTTGGCGCTCCTCTACGTCTCTGTGTCTAAACACCATGGCAATGCATGCTTTTAAAGATAATCCACTGCCTGATCTGATAGCATCGTGGCACCCTAGCCATCACCCTAGCCACCACCCTAGCCACCACCCTAGCCACCACCCTAGCCGCCAGCCTAGTGAAAATATCTGTGGCTAGCCTTGCCACCAGCCTGCCAGCAAGGCTGCGGACTGTCGGGGATAGGTGGGGGATAGGTGGGGGTAACCTGGGGCCAAGCTGTCGGGTATAGATTGTCTCGACCTTGCGACCATCTTGCGCAAGCTTTTCTTGTACAGGGTTGTGGCACTTCTAATCATAGACTCACGGTATCAATTTCTCACCTTGAGGCGAGATCGGCGGCAACATTGTGACTAGAAATTTCGATTAGCTATGTAGAGACGAACGTGGGATGGGTTGGCCGTGACTATAGCCGTAGGACGCGCGTGCGGAGTGCGCGGCGTACCCTAACACAAAGATGCGCTCTGTCGAGAACCCAGGCGACTACAGAGCCCACGGGAAAAATATTGTGGCTCTCCATCGTTCTCGGGGTTGGCAACCCTGAACCCCATTCTATCAATGAATCGCCCTTCAATCTTCATTCTCCATCTTACATCAACCCAACCCCTTCCTTACGGTATCCTCTCATGCAAAGGATCCCATTTCCGGTAACCAAAGCCCCGATGACGGGTGTCGTGTAATTGAATACCCCCAACACATGGTGACATAAACTGTGAGCACTGACAGCACCTCGGTCAGTACTCTGCCACCACATTCTCATTAAAACTGGCGTGGTAGCAAGAGTCCTTCTGGAGTCCACGATCCATGCATGTCCCTTTTATAGGTTCCACTGACGTTTGACGAATCCTGGCGCAAAACACATGAGGACCTGACTATGCAGTGTGTCTCTTTTGGCGTCGGCCGGCTCAGTCGCCAGTTACACCGGTTTTACATGGGTTACACACACTGGGTTAAACTACTGCAAGTTGGAGCGTATACTTTTGAAAGCCGGGGCAGAAATAAAACTTCTCTTCCACCAAAAGACGGACACGGCACGTCATGATGCGATGATTGAAGCCATCATTACTAGGCTCGCAGCTCGCCTTCATGTTGGAATGCCACGGGACTCAGCAACCGCGTGGAAGCGGCGGTGGGTGAACGGGGCTGCATCAGACAGCAGGGCATCGAGGACGTGCAGAGATGACAGAGAGTTTATTGCTGATGTCGCGCACAGGAGCCGCCCCCACCGACAGTTATGCTAAAAAGCCGGCGGGACGTAGGCCCGTGGCTGTTCAGTTAGCAATATGATGCGGTTGAATGAGGGATTGTTCCCGAGAAAAACCATAAAAACACTAGCCCCCAGCCACGGTAGAAACTGCGCCATCCCTCTCTCCCGCCTCATAGTAACGAGGCAGTTCCACAGCCCAGTATAGGGCCGTGCTGTGCGAAGCACGACCGCCTGGGGGCAGGCGGAGTAGCCACCCCTTGCACCCAACGCCCGGGCGGAGCGGGTGTGCCTCCCTCCACGCCCGTGGTAAGGTCAAACTCGGTTTCGCTACCACTTTCGTCCCCATCGATGCGATGCATCTGAAGGGACTCTTCTTCTGGGTCCGGGGCCCCCTGACTCGCCAATCGTACCATCGCGGTCTCCAAGGGCGGGACGATAGCCAAAGACAGAACGTACGTAGCCAATAGGGAGCCATTTTTAGCACCAACAGCAGCAATAGACGAGTGCCGCTGAACAGCCGCGCACGCTCGAACCAGGCAGAGTCACCATTCAAGAACCGAGAAAGCTCCTGCGAATATGCGGTTTCCACGCCCCGTACTTGGCTACATGGCTCCGTAAAAAAATCCTGGCGTTGCTCGACGTCCAGTGGCTCAACGTGGGCACGAAAAAAGCGAAGACGATCGCATGTATCGCCCACGCGGACGCTGCCCCGGACAATGTCCAGAGGAGATAGGGCCGTTTACGCTCTTGCTCTGTCATTAGCAGCTTGAGGCTCTTCCATGGAGTATGAATATGTAAGGCATGAGTGGAGAGATAGGCGCTGGTGAACACTTGTTAGTCTCAGCGGCTATTAGGGAAGAGGGAGACGAACCGCGTTGTGATAATACTGATTGGGAGCAAGGCCAAGTTGAAAACGACCAAACTCACTGTAGCGAGAAACGGAAGAGATGCATCGCCCATGGGCACGTGCCATCGTTCACGTTCCGCGTGGGTCTTCATTAACCCATTCTCATGGATGTCCACCACATGAATAGGACCCGATTTCGTGAACCATTGGGAATCTCTTCTCCAGACACGGCATAGGGCCAGAGAGTCTCGTTGATTCTGGATGCCGTCAACATGGAACTGACTATGGCGGTGCCATTTGAATCAAACCATGGTCGTATGTGGGAGGGAGCGTGACGAGGATGGCGTCAAGCTCGGGTGGGGTGATGTGTGTGGTGAGATTGGTGAAGTTACTCGGCATAGTTAGGGAGCTGAAAGAGGCGTCGAGATCGGCACGGTGTCGCATGAGCGAAGGGTGAGCGACTAATTTCCAGAAGAGGATAAGGAGTAAGGCGCGTAGTGTCCACAACCGCACCCCACGTAGGAGCCCGCGTACCCCCTCGGCGTTCCACGTGCGGATGAGCACACGAAGGACTGAAGTGGGTACAGCCGGCAAGTCCTGCTGGGGGGCAGCAGGGGTAAGGCTGCGTGGGGCCCAGTTGGCACGGTGCCCGTACCAAAGATATGCGGAGGCGGGTTTGCAAACAGACCAAGTGCAATCAGTTTGACCAACACCTAAAGATCGCCGAAATAACGCCAGCGTCAAAATCGCGATTCTGCGTCAGAGAAATCGCTGTCAGCAGCAAAGCGGCCGAGGGGGTGCTGCTGTTGAAGCTGGACATGCGCTTCTGCTATCCCGAAGGGTATGGATGGAAGACGGAGTGGGGAGGTGGTAGGGATCTGGTGGTTGGTGGCTAAAGGACGCAGGCATGTTGCCCGAAGGGCTCAACGTACGCTCCACCAGCACACCACGCGGCAACCGCAACCAGCCTGCACGTTACATGTCACAAGGGCGTTTTGCAGACGTCATGCGCGTCACGCATCATGATTCCACGGTTACAAACGTTTGCGCGCAATTGCAACGTTGCGCGTAATTCTAACGTCTAACGTTGCTCCTAATTCAAACGTTGCGGGTAATCTCTACTTTCGAATGCATATCATTGACATGTGACAGAGCTTAAGGCAGGGACAGGGGGAACGCTACGTCTAAACCGAACTGTTCATCTTGCGGGTTACATATGGAAAGTAGAGCTAAGGGTGAAGCTTGAAGGACATTGCAATGATGCGGTTGTCTGGTTGGAGTGCCAGGTGACATGCATGACAGGGGACGAACCGTTATTAATTATTAGTTACTGGGGACACTGTCGGCGCTTGCTGGAGAAATTGATCGGTTGTGGTGATCATGATCCATGCATCATGTTTGGAAACGGTGCACACATGTATTATCTCTCCCCAGGAAGTCTTCAATCCGTATGGGGAGGATAAAGCACATTGATACGTCCCCGCCATCTCCTATCCTGTTTCAGTGCAGCTATTGATGATAGATATGGCATTCCTTCGCTGAGGCTTGTTGTAAGTACACAACTCTGCTACCCTCTGCAATTTTGGATGGTAACATGGTAACAGATCTACATCCACCATGTCTGAACGTTCTGAACCAAGGATGGAACTGTGCGACAATAAGTTCAACCGAGACGAAAGAAGAAAGCTCAGAGATCAGATAAACGTGATATACGTTTACTCAACCTTCAACAACATGTCCAACGTATAGATACAGAGACGACGAAAGAGAAGGGGGGGGTCCTACCCCACTTCATATAGTGGATTTGCTGTTGGGGGGAGGGTAGAAAAGACCACGTCGGAGTAGTTGGGCGGCGCCGCCTCCACATCCGGTGGCAAGGTTGATGACGATGGCTGCGAGGAAGCGGGTTGGAGATGAGGGGGAGGGTGCGTTACAGGCGGAGGGGCCTGACGACTGTGGACAAACACAGGAGGTCCGACAGCGAGCGAACCATAGGTATCCGCACGTCTTGGGTCCCAAGTCAGGTGGTAGGGGAGTAGAATGCGTTGCGGCTGTGTCCGTCGGCGGAAACACGAGGCGATCAGAGCAAACGGAAGATATACCACGTAGCCGATTAGGGAAGCCACCAAGACAATTGGTAACACCAAGCTGCGCCCACCAGAAAGCCGGGGAGCAGGAGGCAAGAGAACGGTGAGACAACCGCAGCACGATCTTCCATAGCAAGACCGCCAGGACGACAAGGAATACAACCAGAATGAACAATTCGACCGGGTCATAGTCAATGTTTGATCTGGGGAAACGAAATTGGTTCTTCTGCATTGCCCACCTTGCCAAACCGTGCTGGCTCGATGCGCAAGCGACGCGAACCGTCTGGGTTAACCATCCAGGTGTACTGAGGCCAGAACAATGGGCCGATCCAAGAGCCTCCATGAATGCCAAAATAGCTCAGCATACGACCCGCAGGGCGCCATAAAATTCAACAAGGTCCGACTTGGGGGTGCCCACCCAACGTCCTAAAATCTTGACTTGGCATGCAGCGTCAATGGTCATGTGGGAGCCTTGGCATGTCTCCATGACAAGTGCCCCACGACGATCAAGCGAATGGAGGCCTAACAGATCATCCTTGTAGATCGCACTCTCCCGCAATGGCACCGGCGGTCGATCCACCGCCTCGCCCCCGTCCCCCACGGGATACGAACTGAACCAACCGCTCTCCTTGGGCACCACCGTTTCGTCGTCGGAAAAGACGACCATGACAAAGTTGTACAGACTGGAGAGACGGTGCTTGTACGCCGGATTGAATTGGGCCTCGTTGTTGATGTCGAGCAAAAGCGGTTGTGAGCAAGGTAACCGTCAAACTCGTTGGCTTGACGCGGGTTGCGGTAGTACTGTGCCGTGACGACTGGGTTTGGGCATACTCTGTATTGATCCCATTGCGGAGCATGCCCGACGCGGCACGGCACAGCAGGTCTCCCGGCGCACAGGCGGGAAGATCGGCAATGCCCATGTGCTGGCTGCCAAAGGTGATCAAGTTGCGGACGGGCGGGGAATTGCAACGCTCCACATACGCCCGCAGGAACTGGCCGCCCTGCGAAAATCCAATCGCATCAAACCCATCCTGCAGCTCTGGGACGGAGGCCAATTGGTCGCACGCTTGCGCAACCTGGTCGTTGACCTGGCCAAAAGTGTGGCGCGTTGGTCTGCCGCCGCACTGTCGGCGAGGGGACGAGGTGGACGTAGATGCCTGGGTAGGCGTCACGCAGGGCATCTGCGAAATCTGCCATGCCCTCCGACTGAGCACTGTCGCCAAGGCCATGCCAAACGACGACGGGGTGGGGCGGGAAGAGGCCCAACGGGTGGCGGCGCGAGGTGGGGGTGTGACAGTGGTGATGGTGGTGGTGGTGTTGGCATCGGGGTGGGAGAGAGGCGGAGGGGATGCGTGGGCGTAGCCGATGGAAAGAGCATTGGCCGCTGCAGCGCGCGCCCAACGGGAGGAGGGCCAGGCGGAGAAGTCGGATGGTGAGTGTTCGCAGCCTCATGGCGGTGGCGGTGGCGGGGGCGGCAGAGCAAGAGCAAATAAATGCACGGTACTATTGATGGGGTGGTGCGGGTTCCTGAACGTTCAGTTGCACGACGACATGGAATCTGCGTAGCGCACAGACTGCGACCCGACTGTGCGGGGCAGCGCTGGGCAGGGTCGCGCATCACGTGATCAGCGCTTGGCTTGGACGGGCGGAAAGAACGGCGGGGCGGAAAGACAGGCGGTAGGGTTGCCGGCCGCCGGGGCCGCCAGGGCAGGCCAGGGCAGGCCAGACGCAGCCCGACGCAGCGCAAGAAGCTCGGCGCCTGAGTCAGGCGACGCGCAGCTGCTCAGCGCTCTCGCCTGCAAACCCAAGTGGCGCGCACAGCAGCCCAGACCAGCCAGCGCGCCGCCCTGGCAGCACACCGCCCTCGCTCGGGCTCTCGCACAGGCACCCCGCCAGTCTTGGCCCAGCTCCCAGCCCCAATACCGCGCCTGCGCCATCCACGCCAGCCACTCGCCGTTGACGCTTCCCCCTTGACTGTACAACCCGCCTCCCAGAGCAACACAACCCCCATCACCCCCCTCTCTACCCCGCCACCACCACCCCCACCCCACCCCCACACTACACCGCCCCCCTTCTTCCCCCGCAATGAGCACCCACGCGGACAATGTCTACCTGGCCAAGCTCGCCGAGCAGGCCGAGCGATACGATGGTACGTGCTGCCCTGCTCGTCTGCGCCTGCGCCCCGCCTCTTGCTTTCGCCCCCCATTGCTCACCCTGCCTGGATGCACAGAGATTGTCGAGAGTATGAAGGCCGTCGCATCGGCCGACCAAGAACTGACGTTTAGGAGCGCAACCTGCCTCCGGTCGCCTACAGAACGTCATTGGTGCCCGCGTGCTTCGTGGCGCATTGTCTCCTCCATTGAGCAGAAGGAGAGAGCAAGGGCAACACGGCCCAGGTGGCTATGGTCAGTCGTACCGCGAGAAGATTGAGAACGGAGCTGGCCAAGGTGTGCGAGGACATTCTCAGCGTGCTGGACAAGCACCTTTTCCTTTCGGCTGCCTCGGGCGAGAGCAAGGTGTTCTACTACAAGATGAAGGGCGACTACCACCGCTATCTCGCCGAGTTCTCCACCGCGAAACGCGCAAGGACAGTGCCGACAAGTCGCTCGAGGCTTACAAGGCTGCTTCCAGACTGGCCGCTTCCGAACTGGCCCCACGCATCCCATTCGTCTGGGTCTGGCGCTCAACTTCTCCGTGTTCTACTACGAGATTCTCAACTCGCCCGACCGTGCGTGCCACCTGGCCAAGCAGGCGTTTGATGATGCAATTGCCGAGCTCGACACGCTCAGCGAGGAGAGCTACAAGGACTCGACGCTGATCATGCAGCTGCTCCGAGACAACCTGACACTCTGGACCTCGGACATGCAGGAGGCCGAGCCGAAGGCTGAGGCGGCCGCACCTGAGGCGGCTGCGCCCGAGGCGGCGGCCCCAGCGCCAGCCGAGCCTGCAACCGAGGAAGCTGCCTAAGTTTCTCCCCATTTGACATGAATCCTTTTCATTCCTTTGGTGGGCCTCTGCCCAGGATGCCTCCCTAGCAGGGCCTTAGTGCATGCTCAACCAACTTTCAATTTGCTATCCGCACTCTACCCCTGTCCTGTGTTTCTGGTTTGCTTGTCGGATCAACGTGTGTTCAACCTTGCGTAGAATGTGCCAACACCATCTGGGATGTGGGAGCATCACGTTCATGTAACCATGGCTGTTCTTGACCAGCATGAGCGGCTGACTTGAAGCTTGGCGCTTGACTGTTATAGTGTGCTTGACCCTGCTTGAAAGGCGCTGATTGCTGTCTTCACCGAGCACGCGGTGATGGAACGTGTGGTGAAGGTTAGCTTGAACGCTGGATCACAAGCACTCTGGGCGGGCGACGGTGTTGTGGATCGGATGGTCTGTTTTCACATTTCAAGGCTGTGAGATCAGATCAGAGCGGAAAAGGCGGAACTAGCCAGGCAAGAAGCTGTGTTGCAGGGGAGGGATGAGAGCCAGGTACCAGGGCACGCGCCCAGTGTAAGTGATGCCGGTGTCACATGTCACATGCCACTCGGCCGACACTGGCGCTGCGCCGCCGCTGCAATCGGAACGTGGCGGACGTCAGTTTAAGCTTTGGGGCTCGAGGGAGGTGGCACCCGGTTTTTCGTCTCCCCACCATCACCTGGGCTTGTGATTGCTATTGAACGCCGCGCGCCTCGCGTTCGCTCCCTCGCACCCCAAGCCTCGCCCAGGCCATGCCGCCCTCGCCCCATGCCCCCCCACGGCCCCCACGCCCCACCCGCCGACACGCCCCCCGATGCCCCAGCTGATGCCCCCGCCGATGCACCCACGCTTCCCCCCGCCGACGCGCCCCAGCCTCTAGGCTTTGTCTCCTCCCCGGGCGACCGCTTCTGGGGCCCAACGACCTTTTCTCCTTCAGTGCCGCCCCCCTTCCCGTCCGCGCCTTCGAACCAGGCCTCGATCCCGTCGGACCATTCGACCCGCCCCCGCGCTCCACTCCTGCCCTGCCCCCTCTCACCCGCTTGACTCCCGCGCCCCCTCCTTCGACCCCTCTCGTACCGCGGCCAATGCGCCCAGCAGGGGCGAACAGGAGCCCGACCTGTCCCACCTCCTGTCCCACCTGGCCCTCCCTCCCTCCGTGCCTCCGCCAGCGCGCCGGCCAAGCCCCCACTCGCCCCTGCCTCAGGCCGATCCTTACGCGTACATGGGCCAGGGCTCTATGCCTGGCCCTACCGGCCCAGGTCACCGCGCCTACCCGCACGCCTACCCCCCTGGGCCCATGCCCAATCGGGCCAGCAAGCAAGACCCCAACGAGGAGATCACCACCGTCTTTCTTGCTGGCTTTCCTGAGGACGTTACTGAGCGTGAGTGAGCAGAACTACTTTGTCTTTGCCCGCTTCGAAGCTGCTTCCTTGAAATTCCCTTCGCCGCCGGCAGCCGAGGAATCTTTCCCGTCTCTTGGTGCAGCTGGGACGCAATCGGGTCCGCGGATGCGCAACGAGCAAATTATCGGGTTTGCCAAGTTTCGCACTCGCGCCGAGGCCATGTCTGCGCGCGACTACTTAAATGGTCGCCTTGTCGATGCGGAACGAGGATGTGTGCTGAAAACTGAGATGGCCAAGAAGAATTTGCACACCAAGTCGGTCCGGATGGCGGCGACCAACGCTTTGTCTCCCCAGCCGGGAACGCCATGGGTGCCACAACGCAACCGGGACACCATGCCTCCCTCAGTCTACCCTCCACGCATTTCCCTCATGTAGCTTCACGGCCTTCCGAGCGCTACTTTCTCCCGTCTGAGATGCGCAATCCCCCCCACACCCCTCTTGGACTCGCCGCCCTGCCTGGCTCTTTGAACGGCGTCAGCAGTCTTGGCGAAGCAGGTAGCCTGGCGGGGGGGAACCGAATTCCTACCGGCGCCCTCAGCCCACATCGGCTTAGTCCCGCCCCCCTGAGCCCACGTCTGCTTAGCCCAGGGCCAGTCAGTCCCATTGGATTGGGCTCGATGCCTTTGATGCCATCTTTGTCAGGTGGCGTTGATCAATCGGGTGCCACTCTGGCCCAGAATGCTGCTTCCCGGCCACAAAGTCACGTTGGGCAGAATGGCCTGCCCTGGTCTGGCAGCGTAACGGGCACCATGCGACGCCATGTTATCAGCCCGCCTCCGACACAAGGGGCGCCGAGATCTCGGCCATCGGACACGCCCCTTGTTGGCACATCAAACGGCATAGGTTCTCAATATTTTTTGTCATGAGCTCTGCTCACTACCGACGAGCAGTTGCGCCGTCGCAAGTTATCAGTCTCTCACCTGCTTTCCGCTCTTATCTCCCCGATGGAATCGCTTCACATCCAACCCATCTCGTACCTCGTGTGCCTTGGATACCAGGGTGTTCGTTGTTTGTGGCCCGCCTACACTCCTCTCAGCGTCTCGATCCCTTCTATGAAGAGGGGACATTCACCTCCTGGGAAGGGGCAGGGAAGACAGTGGTTGATCTTCAACGTTCAACCTGCTCTCTCTACTCCTCTCCCTCGTTGCCGTTTGTTCCGACTCGCCATTGCCCGTGCTAAATTTTCCCGCTACATGTCCCCTGCTTCTGTCCAGCGCGTTCCGTCATTGTCCCACACGTCATACCGCTTTTGCTTCTATCTGAAAAGTAAAGCACTCCGCCCCCAATGCCCTTGTTGGCTCCAGCTTACACCCCTGCTCCCTGCATGCTGTTCCTGCATCATTCGCTCGCCTTTACTGTCTAGCGCTTAATTTGTCCTCATCAGCACCCTATCTTGAACTGGTTCAGAGCCACTTAGCTATCGGTCTGTCGCGCAAGAGCTACAGGCAGTCTCAACATAATCTGGGGGGACTAGCCGCATGCAGTCGTTTTAGATACCATCATAGACACCTGTCTGATGACAGTAGTCGGCATCAGGATACCGACCAGGCCAAAGTGGCCAGGCAGAACATAAAGGCAGACTCAATGTGAAGTCCAGCAAGGGGGGGTGGAGAGGGGACACATACCCCTCACTCCCGGAGGATAAGCAACGGAGGGATGCTAAGTTCCTCCTTACTCATCGTCCTGGACGATGGTGCCCTTGGCCGAAACGTAAAGGCCATCCAAAAACTTCCGGATATCCTTGTTGCGCACGAGGCAGGCACCGTGCATGTCAGCAGCCGACTGGGAGACGGCGTTGATGTCGTTTCCCTCGATCAGCACTTGGTCCTTCTGTGCCTTGTCCTCCGTGATCGTCACGCCTTCGCGCATGGGCACGTGGCGTACCCGCTTCTCTCCCAGGAAGTTACGGATCTCCACAGCACGCTTGTCACCTGCAATGATCAGGTTGACGGGGAAATGGGCATAGACCGCACGGACCTTGTATTGGAACCCCTTTGTCACGCCCTTGATCATGTTGGCACAACCGAGGCAGCGGTACGCAGGCATGCAACGTGTTTCCGCCCCCGTGCCAAACCACAAAGCGCACCTTGGTGCTCTTGGAGTCCTTGACCAGGCGCACCTCCATGTTGAGGTGCTTGAGCGACTTGCTCAGCTCGCCCCGGGGCCCTTGACCCACACGTCGCGCGAGGCGACCTTAACCTCCACATCGGCAGGGACGGGGATCTCAATGTCCTTGTAAATCTGCAGCATTTGCGAATCGGTTCCTGCCAACACACAGGGAAGAGTCAGCTTCGCCGCGTTCAGAATCCACTTTGTCCCGCTGCTCCGGCCTTGGCGGGTGGAGCCAGGAGAGTCCAGGCAGGATGGAAGGGACTCGGTGCCGGCGTCTTGGGTTGGCAATCCACCCATCGTATGCCCACATCCGTGTCCGGAGCATCCGCTTACCTTGAGGCCGCCCGGCTGTCGTACTCGAAGCTGAAGCTTGATGCTCAGATGAAGAGGCGTTGCCGCAAGGAGAGGCCATCGCCCAACTGGGGGCCCCGGCGGGACCTCGAGACTGCCCTGGTGCCCATGAGGATATGCACCCGGCACACCGCCACTGTCGGCGCAATTATTTCTGCTTTTGGCTCCAACCCTAGTGGCCGGGTTTCCATTCCTTTGGTGCTTGGCCCCCCGCTACGACCGACAGACTCCACGATGCATGGCGACGCAATATGGGACGGAATTTGCCTGCCCTTTGTATCTACAAATTGACCTCAGGCCCTCAGGCCTCATGGAGGCATCATGCACGCCTGGTATGCCCCATCTTCGCGGGTTCCAGCTCCGGATCTCTACATGTTCCCCTGTGTGAGCATCGCCAGTTTGGCAGTCCAAGTCGACTAGAATCGCGTCGCCAGATGGTTACCTATACTGGAGAGTTGTAAATTCAAGCATCAAAAGAAGGTGCCAAAACCCTGAGACAGGTCTGATGTGTGTGGGGGGGGGGCGAGGTAAATGGCGGTGTTTGCTCGACGTTCAACCTACAATTCAATATTCACGACCGATCGACAAGATGGGAAGATTCTTAGTGACGACAGGAAGCACAGAACAAAAGGAACAGATCTCAGACAAGAACATGCTGGAGAGTTCCCAGCCAAAGATGGAATACAGATGATCAAAAGGCATGAGAGGCAGTGTGTGGCCGAACACAAGGGCGGCCATGGGGACCGACGGGAAAAAAAAGAACTTGCAGGACGGTGTGTGGAGTGGAGGAAACGCATGTGGCACAGGCATGAAAGGGGAAACGGGAAACGGGAAACGGGAAACGGGAAACGGGGGGTTAATACGTTGTGATTGTTTTGTACGTTGAGGCCCTAGGACGCGAATCGGAGTGATTAGGAAGGAGCGACGGAGTATAGTGAGGGACGACATGTGAGAGTTCCAAGGACGGTCGATGGAAAGGCACGAGAGGGTAGGGATTATATGCACTAAAGGACGGGTGTGAGTGCAACGTGCAGTAGTGATTGTTTGCACTAGACAGGTCTTGATTGCGCTGTGATTAGGGTGTGCAGCAGCTAGAGATGGTGAGATCTGAGATCTGAGATCTGAGAGGGTGATATGTGACGACGGAAGAGGGAAGACACGACAAAAAAAGAGTGTAAGAGCCTGTAGGAGCTTGAAGCGCTTGCCAATGGAAGAATACGTAGATCAGGCCGTCTGATGGGGAAATGCAACAGGTGCAGCGGCTTGACCCGACGCGCTGTGGCGGTGATGGTGAAGATGGTGTGGTTGAATTTCAGCGGTTGGAGGATGCGTTTTGAAGGAAAGCGCTCCGTCGATGGCATAGGCATTGCAGCGGGGGCAGGCAGCATCCATGGAGCCGTGTGGTGATGCCCGGATGCAATAACAGGGACGCCGCCCGAGGACATGTCCACATTCCTGGCAGGGTAGCTGGAATGGAGCTCCCACTCGAGGTCATGGACAGAGCAGAGATGGAAGATTGACGGGATGAGGTGGGAACCATGGCAGAGGGTACAGGCGAGACGAGACCCCCAACAGTATGCGAGGGTTCCAATACAAGATGCTGTTGCAAGGCCGGACGCGCCAATCGTTCAGCGTACTTCCGTACCAGGTACGCTGCCTTGGCCCGCTGGGGACTAGAAAATTTCTGGATGAGCAAAGAGGAGGTCTCGCCCAAAGGATCCATCACCAGACGACTCAACATGTCGACTGCCAACTTATCCGTCGCAGGGGTATTAGAAGGGCTTGGGGTTGAAGCACCTTCAATTCCACAGATCGCCCGAGCAATAGGGTGGACTGCCCCTATTAAAGATGCCGAGAGAGTCCGACGAACGCGCGCGATGGTAGAGACTGAGTTGGGCTAAGTAATGAGCCACATATTCAACCTCCACAGGATCGTGAAGCTTTTGGCACTTCAACGAAATCCAGTCGCTCACTGTCGGTTGGCCCAGTCTCCAGGACAAGGTGAAAAGGATGGCTGGCTCATCTGGATGAAAGATTTGTCGTCGAACGCGTCTTGGCACATTTGCGGCAGTGCTGCAATGAAGGTCGGTGAGCTTCGCGTTGTCGTACTTGCTGGCAATGAGAAGTGCGCAGCACGCCATGAGTTGGTAGTGCTTGCGCAGCACGACCCGCTTGGACATGTAGCGATCTACCAAGTTGACCGCCTGGTACAGAACTGACTCGCAGCCCATGTTGTAATTCAGGTGCACCTCAACCAGGAAGTCGATCAGGAATCGACGCATGGTCCACCCAACTTGAGGCTGAGTGTCAATCATTGCAACCTGAGGCATGGCGGCAGCCTGTAGGCACAAAACAGGGGTCGTTAGCGGCAGATCCACTGGGCATAAGACCGGAATAGACACGTACCTCCACCTCGAGCATGTGGTTGATCACATCCACCTGGTATTCGTCTTCAAACATCCATTCGGGTACGGGGGTCGAGGAAGGTGCGATGAAGAGAGTGAGCGAGAATGACTTAGCTGTGGGCAAGGATCAAGCATAGCACCCGATGGCACCGGAGGGAGCGTGCCATGGTCACTGACGATGGCACCGCCCT
Organism: Moniliella sp. 'wahieum'; assembly: GCA_003971905.1. Taxonomy (NCBI): domain Eukaryota; kingdom Fungi; phylum Basidiomycota; class Moniliellomycetes; order Moniliellales; family Moniliellaceae; genus Moniliella; species Moniliella sp. 'wahieum'. The sequence goes on along the minus strand of RSEE01000063.1, from coordinate 354,346 downwards.
CTGTTCGGTGATGTGCTCGGCGGTGTGTTCATTCTGTGTCGGTGCAGGGGCGGGTAACCGACTGACAGCGAAGGATGAGGCAGATGATGAGGCAAATGAAGGCGGGACATGCTGGCGAGGGTGGGCGAAGGGAGTGGTGGTGGTGGTGGCAGTCCACAGCCAAGCTTGACGCGGGTAAGGCAAGAGATGGCGAGGATGCGGAAGTCGGAACTGACTGCTGGACCATACCTCATCACGGAGGCAGCGTGATCTGTTGCCGAGGAACATGCCACTGAACGTTGAACACGCCGACCAACAGAGCTCTAGCAGGTCGACCACGCACTGCTCAGCCGTGTTGCGTTGTAACGGAGTACACACGTTCAACTGAGTTCGCGAGTGTGCTCGTAGCTATAGAGCTCAGTCGTAACTAGTAACTAGTAACTATCGCAAATAGCAACGAACCAGTCCCTACCAGGATGATCTCGGTGATCTCAATCGACCTCATCGATCATCAGGCTGAGGCCTCTGGGCCTCAGGTGACCGGCCGGTGAGGATTCAATATTCAACATCAACTAAATCTCAAGCCCCCAACCACCGGCCTTATTGGCCTCGGCGGAGCAGTTTGTAGGGAGCTCGCTCTGCAAAGCGCTAGGTGTGTTTGCGCAAGTAGGAGAAGTCTACGGCCTAGGTGCTAGGTGCTGGCCTATGTGCCTCTCCCAGGCTGGGGGCGGTGGGCGTAGGATGCATTGGCGACAGCACACCCTCTCCAAGCTTCAAGCTTCATCGTCCTTTCTCTCCGACGCGCCGCGATCCCCCCGGAATCTACAATCCCAGACGAGAGTGGTGATAAGACGATGATTCCGCTCGCATGTCGCATGTCGCATGGCTCACAGACAACGCTCATCGATCGCTCATCGCTCAGCGATCATCGCCATAGCGTGTTCCACACGAAGCGAGAGGTCTGCGGCTCGTCCAGCATATTGAGGCTCTGAGGCTCACAGCACGCCATGTGCATGCTGGATTTGAGCCTCCGCGCCTCAGCGCTCTCAGATTCTCAGGCCTCAGCTGACCGGTGAGGTCACCCCTCAGCGCCTCCTTAATCATCGGCCTGTTGTTGCATGTTAGCCCCACAAGCCCCGCCCCCCCGCCTCGTCCCAAGCTGCTGCGCTGCTGGAAGATCGCTGCGCCCACCACATTCGCTGTCGCCACCCCGTACTACAGAATCACACACCACTATGTCAACGTTACAAGTCGCATATGCCCACAAGCCACTAGGGTTATCGAGTTATCACATGTCACAGGTTATATATATACCAGTTGCTAGCCTTATTAGGCAGTTGCCGTTTTCGGTTACCAGTTGTACCGGTTACCAGCTACTCTCAGGCCCTCGGGTCTCAGGGTCATAACGCCTAACGGCCTAAAACCTTTAGCTACCAAAAAACGTTACCGTCTCGCGAAAATACTTGGAAGCTAGTAGCATGTGTGGCTCCCGTGTGACATTTTGTATGACCCCTCCGCGTCACTGATTCCATGTCATTGGCAGAGCTTAAGGCTGGCACAGGGGGAACGCTACGTCTAATCCTAACCGTTCATCTTGCGGGGGTTACTTGGGGGCACCACCAGGGTCAAGGAACCAGGGGGATAATGGCTGGTATCATTATATTGCACCTCCGAATTCAGGACTCTCCCTCAAGGTGTGTGATCCGCCTTCAAGCTTCAAGCTTCAAGCTTCATTCCTGATCTCCCGGGCACTCCTGGTCCCATCATGCATCACTAGCATCACTACTCGGTAAAATCCGTACGTATATGATGTCCTTCCTCCCCAAACGCATTTGTCCTCATCCTCCCGAACCCACTCGTTGAGAATGTCGGTGTCCGGGATGGAGCGCAGTACGTCGGAACATGGGGCCTGAAGATCGGTTCCCGAACAGTTTCGTGTAAAACGTGGCAAAAATCAAACTTTTGGATGGGATTGTGAGTGCGGGTCCTAATAGCCACTGAGTTGTGCCCAAGCGGTAGCATCAGACCACATTGGAGTACGAAGCTGGTGACCACAACCTGAACCTGCTTGTCGCTCACAGGCTGAGCTCCAAGATTTTGGCGGGTGGCATCGTGCTCGCATCCGTAGTGGGGGGGGCTATACGAAAGTGATGATAAGACAGGCATTGGCTTTGTTGATTATGGCCTCTCAACGTTCAACACACGCGTGTGGGGCGCAATATACTGGTACAAAGGAGGCAGCCGCATCCTATTGTTGCCACGTGGCTGGCTAGGCCTTCTTCAGTTAGCTTACCTACTCAGAAGCTTTTGTTTTCTTCTCGTAGCAACGCCTGTATTTGCCTTACCTCCACCTGTATCCCGCTCCCGCTTATACTCAATACTCCCCCCCTCTCTCCGCTGTATTCGCTGTCTGCATCGTAGAGACTGTTGTGTCTCGCTTGCGTTCTGGCATACTTGCGTCGCTACACTATCATCCGAATAGGCACGGGCTCCACACTGGCTCTCATGACCTTGTCTTCAAAGTTATCGTCCTTCTTACCCCGGGAATTGTCGTCTCCCCTAGAATCCGTCGAAACTCCGTACAGAAGAAAGCGTCCATCTCGATCATCACAACTCTCATCATTCCGTTCGTTCTCCAACTAAATGAAGCGAATCAGGCGATGGTTAATAAGTATGTTTTGGTCTGAAGAGTATACAGTACCACCATTAATAGATACGTAATACCATTAATCTTTTAGGCATATATGTCATGCCTCACAGACCGCGGCCTTTTCCCGAAGCCACAACCGTGAACAAAGATCATCTCCCAAGCGAGAACTAAGGACCACGCGCCACTCCTCTCGAATTGTGGGTCCCTCTCGTGTTCAACACGCGTGTACAGAATGAAGAGGACAAAAAGCCCTCAAACTGTCTTCATCCAAAATCTCATACGCTGCATGGCCACCGTGATGCCTAATCTTTGTCCGAAAATCCTGTCATATAGGTACCGTGGCGTCGTCACAATTAAACGTTCTCCCTTGCCCCAGTTCTCCCTGCAACTTTCTCCAAAGTCGGCCGCACTGTAAAAGAAAATGAAAAGAATCTACGGCGCGTTGGCGGCGATGGTAGGGGTGTGGCCGGCTCGGTGACAGCGGCGGCGGCAATAGCTAACATGTTGTGGAGTTGTTGACGGGGGCCCAATTCTGTCGGCTCTGGTTGGAGGCGCTTCCGGACTGACAGTTCCACCATGCAGCGCTGGGGATGATTGGTTCGGGGGTAACTAAAAAGGCGCGGGTAGACGAGAGGTTGACAGCCTCGCTTCTGTTCAAAAAGCTATAGCTTGACTGAGGATCAGAGGCTCCTCGCATCAAGCACATCTCTTTGGCTCAGATCCCTCTCCTCTGCCAGCTGTCTCTTGTTGGGGATGCCCAATCATCACACGCCGTCCTGCGTGATAGGCATGAAACCTCTTATCCGCCCGGACGCTCCCTCTGCTCCTGGTAACCTCGCCTATATATACGGCCCCTCCCCTTCTCACAGTCTCCTGTACCTCTCTTCAGAACCACATCCTCATTTATCCTCCTCCTTCAGCTGGCCGCGTGGGACGCAATAGCACGTGTGCGGCGGCGGACATGTGGTGTATAGGGGAGGGGAAGGGTAGAGAGATGTGTCCAGCGGACATGGGGGTGGCGATTGGGCTGAAAGCCGGAAGGCTGTGAGTGGGATCAAACCTAACAGGAGGGGATGGGGGAAAGGATGGGGATCATATTCATCGAGTGTTGTGGAAAGAGAGCGGGGTATATATATGTCTCGGAGAAGAGAAATGCGAGCTAAGTCACACGAGGAAAAGAGGGCACAATCCAAAGGGGGGGAAACAGGGTGGAGAACAAATCAAGGGGGCCAGACAACTATGATCGAGTCTGATCCCGACACCCGACACTCTTCCAAACTCTCGTCGGATTCTAGCGTCGGGTCTCGGCGAGGTTGTCAACGCCACCATATGCATGTAGCTGTTCACACATCATCTCTGGCGCTGTTATATGTATGCGACTCACCCATATATATGCTCTGTCCCTAACGGACTTTTCTCTCTTTAAATCGATCGATAATCTCCACCCTTTCGTAACACTGACAATGCCATTTTGGTAGGCGTACAAAGATGGTGATGCAATGATGTACCATAGATATGGCTGAATCTGTTCTTTAACTAATGTGTTGGTGTTGTTGGAGAAAAAGAATGCAGAGCAGGCACCTGTGCTGACCGCACCGCACGCCTCGCGCCTCACGCCTCACGCACCGCCTCTGAAGAGAGGGCTTACTCTGTGGCAGTCAGTACTCTTCTCGCAGTATTTTAACGACACCATACAACATAGTTATGTTGACGGATGAAAAACCCATCATGCATTGCATCATATCTCTCTTCTCCCGAAACGCACCCCATATGATTTATGTCCAGATCTATATATAACAGAAACAATATATAACAGAGAAACAAGGGAGAAAATATGTGGGAGGGATCCGGTTTGAGGAATTTGAGGCCTGAGGGGCCAGAAGACCTCGGCAAAGTACTTTTATAATACACACACTCGTCAAAGCTAACATTAGCGATTGTGCCGGATGATCGATGATCGATCGATCAATCGATCGATATCCTTGAAGCTTGAAGCTATTCCATCTAGCAACATGCATCGTACATCATGCATCATCATCATACATCATACATCATACATCATGCATCATGCATCACTAGCCACTAGCTATACTAGGTACTAGTGAAGTACTACTAGTACTAGTCACTGCAGTCACTTGTGTCACACTGGCCTCTAGTCGTCACGCGTCACTAGTCACTTCTCTTTGTATTGGACCGTATATCCGGACTGTTGCATCCTTAGACGGCCGCTATAGCGGCGTATGTTGTAAGAAGCTTTGCTCCACACCGCAAGCTTCAAGCTTCAAGGGTTACGCTTACGATGCTGTTCCCTCGGTGCAGTAAGCGCAGTAAAACAACTGATGTGGAGTGCGTCTTGTGCGCGCTGCAATCAATATTAGTATTAGTTGTCTTCGTACGGATGTAACGCTGCGTTCACACGTTCACCCCCCACTTGGGCCTTCTTAGGGGATATGGTTTATTCAGCGCCCCTACGTACCTAGACGGGCAACCGCGGCCGCATCTATATATGCACGGCTACTAAGTACTACTCGCGCGTGCACCCCGCTGTCGCACAAAAAGGCAAAAAATATTGGGTTTTCTCGTTCGGTTGTGTCGCCGCTGGTGACCGGTGACATGTGACACCTGTTGGCCTAGGAAGCCGGTTGAGCGCGCTGAGTCTCAGCGCGCAGAATGATGAGGAGAAGGTGATGGATTGGAGCCAGAGTTGGGTATGGGCGCAGAGGCATCTAATTATAAAAGGAGGCCTGTCAACCACGTTCGTCCGTGCCCACACGCGCTTCCTAGGGTACGGGACCGGATGGCGAGAGCCGGAGGGTCCTGATATCCTAGCGAGATCCCCCTGGTTCCTTGACCTTAGTGGCGCTTTCAAAAACCCCCGCAAGATGAACGGTTCGGTTTAGACGTAGCGTTCCCCCTGTCCCAGCCTTAAGCTCTGTCATGATATGAATTCAAAAGGAGGCCGGACTAGGCACAGGGCAAGTGAGATATACGGGAAGCGATTATGCAGGGCACATCAGGGGGGCAGACTCAACACTCGCTGGGACGATACCCGCGCGTGTGGAAGCCAATGGAACCGAGCGAGCCTGGTCTATTACCGACTAAGAGCCGGAGGATCATCGTCAACAGCATCGTCCTCAAGGTTCTGCATGCATACCCTACATTTCCTTTATCTCTCACCCTACCATAGGAGTTGCATCCAGGAGGCACACTGGGGGCATACTTGCATACTTCTCTTGTTATTGCTGCATTGGTCGCCAAAAAAAGTGTAAATATAGACGTTGCGTCGCTGTCCAGATCACCAGCAAAGCCGTCGTCCTTCTTATATATCTTCCCGGACGTTCCCTCTGCTATATTATACCCTGGGCTATATATAAGCCTGTGTCCGTAATTTTCTCCAGCATAACGTGTTTCTCTCTTCCTTAGAATCACGTTTTTCGTTCGGCTCAAATCAGTAGAAGAGAGTGTTGAAAACGTTTTTGATGTAACGTTGAGGAACTATGAGAGCGTGATGCAGAGGGGTTTTTCATGATGCGTATATTATGCTGTGTGATATATGCGCTACTATAACTGTGTACTGTGGCCATCTTTGTTCCGGGAGCCTAGGGGAGCCCCCCGTCTGTGGTCTACCAACATCGATCATCAGGATTTGTATGTATCTTTGTGGGGGCACCTCCGTCAACAATATATGCCCTTAAACACGCCTATGACATAGGCACATATAGTGATCCACGTTCCCAATGGAGTGGTGCCCTTAAGTGCAGTTATGTAGTATTATATCATAGTAGAGGAGAAGAGCGGAGCTGGGTCGAACCCAGAAGGAGAGGAAGAAGGAGAGAAGAAGTGGTACTGGATGCCCGAATGGGATGAAGAAGATTAGTGGGACCTTGTGTGACCACGGAGGTGGCTAGCCTTTTGGCTGTGTTCCTTTTGGCCCTGGGTCAACAGTGCATCACGTCCAGATTTCTTTCGACCACAGGTGTTTTGCTGATGCCATGCTTCCAGAAAGTGTCAAGGTCTCTGTTGATGAGATCACTTATTCGCCGACCGGGGCGAAGGAACAAAAGTGTTGGGACTGCGACATCAGCCATTAACGCTCAAGATATATTATGCCCTGTACAGTGTATACCAAAACAAAACGGTCGTATCTACTACACGAGATGAAGTCGCTGAAGAGTGAGGAAAAATGACATATCCATTCCTTCACCTGGCACTCACGACAGATAGAGAGGAGACGACGAGGCTCTCAACGACCCATACACCCTAACACAACCATGAGCTTCACCTGGCGTATTATAATCCATTTTCATACCCTATATATACTATGGTCGATAAAAACCTCAACGGTACATAATAAGGCTGTCACAAGGCGACGATTAGGTCGCGCCACCTCCACTTCCTCATCGTCGCTCCCCCTTCTCGCCTTCTCTTCCTATCACTACTCAAGTTTTTGCTATCCTTTTCCCTCCCGTGACTAGGATTATCAGCACATCTACTACAATCCATAACAAATCGTCTCTTCTCCGCTCGCGCTCGTCTAAAATCCAAAACACTACACATGAATTGGACTCGCTCTCTCGCCTCGTTTCTCGTCGTCGGTGCGCTTTGCCCTTGACTCTCGCCTCGTCTCCCACTTCGTGCTTCTCTCGCGCTTGGTCTTCACTTCTCCCCTTTGACTCGTTTCCTTTTCTGCTGTAGACCTGTTGATCTTCCCTTTGTTTCTCCTTTCGATCCCTTCTATAAACCTGCCTGTTCTTAGATGCAATTGTGATAGCCCAAGCCGCCCACCGTTCTGATTCCTTCCTTTCCCTTCCCCTTCACCTTCTTCTAGGCAAACTCCACTCTATAAGAGCCACCTTTCCAATCAGCTCGCTTGCCCTCCCTCGTCCATCGGGACTGCCCGCTTTCTCGTCCGGCCCCTAACGTGCAACCTCCCGCGGACACTGCCTGACTCTGCCCTACGAACAGTAAAGCACTACTCGCGACCCTCCAATGTTCACACCAGTGCTCCTTGGATTTTAGATATGAAACGCGTTCAGTCCTCCGTGAGTCTTGCCCCGATGGGCAGGGAAGGTCTCCCCCTGGGAAGCCAGCAACCCCGTCACAGGAGCAGCATAATTAACGTATATGCAAAAAAAATCCATGTATGTCTCTCAGTGTGGAGTCATCTAGCTGACATGCTGCATGTTGTATAAGGTGGATGTGCAGCTCAACCGCTTAAATATATATATTCTCTTCTGATAAGAGAAGGAAAAAGAGGCAGAGATAGACAACGTCAATTGGATATGTGGAGAGATGAATCACGACGTCGTCAAACAGAGGCCTTCTTCCTCTCGCGGTTCTGATTATACACAAGTCATGTATAGGTCACGCAGATCATGGCCTCAATGGGGTGTCATCTGGCATCGATGTCAGAACCTAATATATGAAAGAACTGATTTATGCTTTCTGTATACTGTGAGGGTCAGGTTTTGGAACTGAAACGCCTGTGTTTTTTGATACACAAGTGACGTTCAACGCACGCATATATCTTTGTATTTTGTCGCAAGGTTGTGTGTTGTACAAAGGCACCCGTTGCGCGTGCCGTTGCTGGACACTATGCCTTTGAGCTAAGTAACACGCCCAGATTGAGGATGGAGCCAATAACATATAGAATGGATATAGCAAAAATCAGCAGGTAAGGGGAAGATGGTGTGTTGCGGTACCATATACGAGAGCGATGAATTTGCGCGAGATAACATTGGCTAAAGAAACCACAAAAAGCAAAGAGCAAGCTTATTCCACAACAAGCGAGAAACCAAGAGAGTCCGCATTGGTGTGGGGAGGGGTGCATGAAAAACAGAGGGACAAAAACTCGGCGATTTAAAAATGGTGTGATGCAGTGATGAGATGCGTTAATACTCTCTGATATAGTAGACCGCATCCAAAACCATGATGGTACAAGAAAAGAAAATGGCTGTGATCGATCAAACATGACCGATGTAAACGAACGCACGAGGATAGGTTGCTGCACTTGGTATGTCTGTCCTTTGAACGAACATATACATGGCTGAACCGCGTTCGCCTTGCGTATCACTGCCGGTTCTCTTCAGAGAGAGAACAGAGGAGACTGCGCCCGAGGTAAACCACCAAAAAGTGATGACTCGGGTCCGTTGCTCCAAGGGCCAGCCAAGTCGTAATCTCCCCAGCGAGCGAGAGCTTTGGGAGGACTGAGTGAAGAATACGATGCGGTATGGGGATGGTTTTGTCCAATCAACAAGGACGATGTCGATAAGGCGTTGTATGAGGCGTTTCCTTCTTGCAACCCAGTTTGAGAAAGAGTTGGATGCATAGGTATCGATCCATCACTAGAAGACCGCGCATATGCCCCAGACGCATCCTGTGCAATGCCCATCATATCCGCACCACCCAACGGAGAGCCTGCAGGGTGCATAGGGTCCAGGACATTATTACCGTTGCAGGCTTCGCCATGGACAAAGCGGATAAGCTCTTGCAGCTGAGTAAGTTGGGTGGTGGAAAGACCCGTGAGACCATAGCGGGCGGCCAACTGGGTAACGTGATGGCTAACGTGATTTGGTGCTGCATTGGGGAAGTCAGAGGCTGCGGCCGCTGCAGCCGCAGCTGCCGCTTTGTCTCCCTGGCTCCGCCCCCAACTGAGTCGGATGCTGGATCCTGCCAAACGAAACCCTTGGAGCTTGTCGATGGCATTTTGCGCCTCCGACTTGCGAAGGAATGCGACGAAACCACATCCCTTCCAGGGGGAATCTTAACGTATGAGATTTCCCCAAATGGTGCGAAAAAGGTCCTCAGTGTAGCCTCTGACACCAAGGACGACAACCCTCCAACAAAGACGGTGGTAATGCGAGGGTCTGAAGCGCTCGCGGCGTTAGCCGCCTGATTGGCAGCTTGTTGACTCGTCTTGTCCATAAGGATTGATGAGAACGGTTGAGGTTCGCCATTGGAATAATCACGCGTGAACGAAGAAATGGAAGGTGGGGAAGAACGCAAATTTTGCGTCCCCCCTGGTACTGCTGCCTTTCCAGAGTTCAACTTGGCGCTCCCAGAGTAATGTCCAGTAGGAGATTGACCCTTGCTCTTAGCGGTAGCAGGGCAAACACGCAGAGGCCGTGCTGGCGAACGCCCATCTGCTGGAGTGATCAGGACTCCGTTCATCTCAACCAAAGCCCTTTGGGCCTCCTGCGTATTGTAGAACCGTACGAAACCAAATCCACGAGAAGCGTTGGTTACGGGATCGGTCATGATCTGTGGAAACCCAATCAGCTCGTCATAATCCTTCATACAAGGGATATGAAACTTACTTTGGCTCCTTTGATGCCAGTGAACGGAGCAGGGCCAATCTCAGCCTGGTTCAGCTCGTGCTGTGCCTTGTGGGAGTGGTTATGGCCGTGTGCCACTAAACAAGGATGGCCGGACGGCCACGCAGGTGGGTTCAGGAAATGATTCACCAGATCCTCTTCCTGAAGCGTAGAAGAAAGGTCACCCACGAAATGCTCAATTCGTTAGTAACTTCAATGTTTGAAGGTTGTCCGTTCTGTCCTCCGCTGGGAATATTCCCCACAGAAGCGTCCGAAATAGTACAGGAACTCATTCTCCCCTTCTGATTCTCTCCGTGGAGCAAGTGGTTCCCCTGGCTTTCGTTCATGGAGCGGATAACTGCAGAAGACCAAGTGGGGCTCCTGGAAGTGGGACCAACCCCCGAAGATGGAGAGGTAGACGCTTGGTGAATTGCCTGCGGATTTTTCTGACCAATCGCTGTATCATTTGGGCTTAAGAACCGGGAGAAGGAATTAGAAGTGCCGGCCCCCAGATACGGTTGATGAAGTCCAGACGAGGATGAGGCAAATTCTCCAGAATGGGCGCCATGCAAGAACAGGTCGTTTTCAGGATAAGGGAGCATGAGCAAGGAATGTAATCCCGGGTGAAAGGAGGCGCAGAAGAAGTGTGGTATCGATAGTGTCGGATTATGCGAAGAAAAAGAGCCGTGCGGGTGTGCGACGATTGTGCTGGCGTGTGTAAAGCACGAACGGGTGCGATGCGTTCAGTGGCGACGCAGCTTGGCGGCGTCGAGAACCGAGGGAACTTGAAAAGCAAGGGCACTAGCGTTGGCGAGGTGGTGGCAGGCAAGAAGAATTCGAGTTGCCCGTCGTTCCACTCTTGAAGCTTGAGGCGGAATCTAGTTGCCACACACACTGGGGCTCGAAAGGACTCCACCCGGGTGGCTACACATACACTGATTGTGAAAGTCACCGAAGTGTCAATCACTATCAGCGTCAAGCCTCAAGGCCTCAGGTGCACTGCCGATGTTCGGTGTTCAACGTTCACATGTCACAGTCCCTCTAAGAGGAGCGTGACCAAGCGCAACCTTGTTTCCCCCTGAGGCTCAGGCCTGAGCGCTTGAGCGCCTGCTTCTCAGGCTTCAGGGCCTCAGCTAGGAAGCAAAGGCCGCAGAAGCGCCCAGCACGGCTTCAAGCTTGAAGCACTTGTGTTCCAATGTAGTCACTAGTCACTAGTCACTTCAAAGCTTCGCGCTTCGGCGCCTAGCTGACGTTGATGCAGATGCACGCAGCGGTCCATTGGAACGCGCAAGGCCATCAATAGAATACCCACAATCATAATACCCACTCAATCACAACCAAAATGGTTGTGGCTGTAGTGACTAGTGATCACTGTGGTGATTACGGACTAGTGACAAGTGACTGTGCAGCGGGCTCAGCCGCAGCGCGCGCTCAGCGCTCACATTGCTCACATGGCTCACATTGCCCACATGTGTGTCACATGCAGCGCTCACGCTCATATGCTCCCAGATGTGACTTGCACACTGTGCACGTCTTTGAGGGTTTAATATAAGTTCTAGATAGATCCTGTACTATATGGTCCAAGCACCATAACCCTAATGCAACAGAACAGAGTACTTAAAAGGATGCAAGTTCACGTTCAAAGTTCATACTATATCTTAGTACTCACTGAGTACTTAGTAGTACTCAGCGCCTCCGCACTGATATTGGTACCGAATACTGAAGCTTGAAGAGCTTGAAGCTTGAAGCTTGAAGCTTGGAGAACTTGAAGCTTGTTGAAGAACTTGGAGCTTGCACTGAGTACTGACGCGTGACGACAGTCTCAGCACTGACTAGCTAGTGACTAGAGTGACTCGTAAGTATACTGACTACAGATAGATTGACACGAGTAATAGTATAGCTTTCGACCGGACTCTGCGGTTGAACTTCAAGCTTCAAGCTTCAAGCTTCAACGTTCAACTTCAACGTTTTGAACATTAAATGATAAACGCTGTTGAGCATGTTGAACGTTGACGTCGTTGAGCGCGTTGAACGTTCCGTTGGGTACGTTCAGCACTCGGACTGAGTATCAAGTATTCCGCAGAACCCACTGAGTACTACGAGAGTATCGAGTACCAAAGTATTGAGAGTATCCCCCGGTTCCTGTCATCATGTCACATGTCATGCATCATGATGCATGAACGTCATGAACGTTTGAACGGGCGCTTCTTACATTTCGAGGGACAGAAGGAGGCACGACATCTCCGACACGTTGATAAAATGAGTGAGTGACATGTGTGACAGGTACAATGCGATATTGTCAACAACAACATATCATGCATCATTGGCATAATGCATGATGCATGATGCATGATCGACATGATCGAGGATATAGATGCCATCTACTGTTGGTATAGCATGCAAGTAGTACACGTTACGCGTTACCGGTTACCGGGCGTTACCGGTTACCGCGTTACCGTCAAGTAGAGTAGTACTAGCTTGTCAAACGGGTATTAACCGCCGGTAACCAAAAACCAGCACAGTCGCTTATTAACGGTGCTGCAGACTTGAAGAGCTTGAAGCTTGAAACTTGACGTGCGGAACGTCGGAGAGGGCAGTCGCGATTGACGGATTCACGTACAAGCAAGGTATAGTAACCACTGGTTACCGGTGATGCATGATGCACATGATGTGTGAAGTCCTGATAATACCGAGAGAGCTCGCACTCGATGACCTTTTGTGGCTCTTCATACTATAATCATGCATCTCATGCTTGTAAAGCTGTCAGATCTCAGATCTCAGATCTGAAAATGGGGATGCTCCGGTGGGAGAACAATGATTAATTTGATTTAATGATATGTTTGTGCATATTTACAGTCGGTTGGTTACCGGTTACGGTTACATGAGGTCGCACATGCATTAGTTCCCGACAACCCCTTCCTCAGGCACACATACGGGGTCGCCGTAGATCACATGTGTGGCATGCGACACCAACTTTTGAGCGTGTCGGAAATTGACCCACATGACCCACATTAATCGAGCGTGTCCCCTTTCAAATTTCAGGCTTCAGGTGTTGAAGCTGAAGCTGAAGCCTATGTCAGGCCCCTCGGCGCCTCAGCCTAACCCGACGGCCTCATACTCTTCATCATATGGAGGGCATGCTGGGCGCACACACCCTGAATGACATACAGACTGTGAGCGAATAAGAACGCGGGTTGCCGAGGCTAGGATTTCCTAAGACTGTTGAACGTTGATGTGGGCGAACATGTAGAGGCAGTCACTAGTCACTAGTCACTAGTCACTAGTCACTAGTCACTAGTCACTAGTCACTAGTCACTAGTCACTAGTTACTAGTTACTAGCCTTCCCTCATTATTCATTCCGCACTTCCCAAAAAAAGTTGTTGCTTTGTATGGTGCTCAGCCTGAGCGCTCATCGATCATCTGGTACTAGGGGACCAGCGGGCCTACGGCCCGGTTTGGGTGCTGGGCCACCGTCGCCACGGCAACCATCCGTTCCATCGTTCCACCGTCGCCACCTTGGTCACCGTTCCACGCTGGAGAGGCCGAATTTCATCACCCACACGCATGGCTGAGCGCGCGGAGGTGGGATGGGAACTCCACCTGGCGCAAACAAATAGGTAAGCATGACGTAAAGTCTCTTTGCATCCATTTCATTGACAGAGCTTGGCGTTGAGACAGGGGGAACGCTACGTTTGATAAACCGAACCGTTCATCTTGCGGGGGTTACTTGGAAGCGCCACCAAGATTAAAGAACCAGGGGGATCGCCACGATACCAGGACCCCTCCGGTGGTCGCCATCCGGTCCCGTACCCTAGGAAGCGCGTGTGGACACGGATGAACGTGGTAGACATCCGAGCAAGATATAATCTCCTGGCGATTACCCTGCTGGCTCCTTAAGCGGGGTTGGCGCTAACAAGCAACAGACGCCGGATGATCGATGAATTGGTCGGTTTAGGCTCAGCGTTTCTTTGTCCCAGCCTTAAGCTCGGTCAATGATATGGTTACAGAATAGAGATAGTGGTGGAGTCAACTCAATTGGTGATGATGTCTTCGCGGAGACGCTGCACTATTTGAATCGGGTTTCCACACTGTGTTGTGTGTCACGGAGGTTAAGGGGTACAATATCTTGGAGGTCCTATGGTTGACTCCGGTAGTTACGCGTTTGGGCTGATTGGTGGTTCCGAGAGGGAGGGACAAAAAGGAGAGCCTCTCGGCGTATTGCTGAGGCGGCTGCAAGTTAACAAGGCTGCGTAGCACCGGCTTGGGCGGCAGTAGCGTGTCTGAAGCCTTCGAGCTCAGGGACGGGGATGGGAAGTGGAGACAAACACTGCTGGAGCTGTATCAAGGCTCAGGACTGGGACTGGAGGAGGCGTGACTGGAAACGGGATCGCTCGCGGTGAACTGAGCTGGGCTTCGAGTGGCACCTGAAGGCACACGCGAACTGTGCGTTGCCTGAGGGACGGGAGTGCTGAAGACGGGAGCTGGAGGACGAGAATGGGAAGCGGAGAAGCAACTAAAAGAGAAAGAATTGTCTGTACTGGGTTGATCAATCGGCGAGGAGAGTAGAAGGAGACGCCAATGGACCGTGGGGTGGAAACAGGCGAACATTTGTTAACAGACAAGGACTAAAAAGAAAACAACGCAATAGAGGAGGACAGGAGAAAACAGGGAGTGCGGTTGCGGCATGGGAATCCTATAGAGGTATATAGTAAACGGAACGGTACGATTATCGTCGCAAAGGAAAATACTGACAATTGGGTGACCACCGCGAAGAGGCGACTATTGTCGAGAGGATACGTAGACTATGGTAATTTTGCTGGCGGGCTTGCCAGCCAAGATAGGGTTGAGTTGAATAATCTGGGAGCGTGCTCTATTGTTGGGGAGCGGACAGGCCTCACAGCTGAGGTCGGATCAGATCGATTCTGACCCCATAACCAACTTGGGGACGGGATTCGGAAGGCGAAGTGCACACATAGGTTCCGCTGGCCTTACCAGCCCGTCTTCACCTGTGACACATGATACAGGGTAGTCGGCGTAACAGTAGTAGTACTGTCAGTAACATAGAGACCAACTGCAAAAGCTATTATAGCATAGTATAGAGACCACATTCTCTCAAAAACCATCAGAGACAAAAAACCAAAAGTATACACATCTTCTACCGCGCAGGATGCATTATATGCTGTAGTTGTATCACCATATTTATGGAGCTTATTAAAAGGCCGCAGTAAAGACAAAGAAATGCTGCACAAACTGTCTACCTGCTGCTCATCCGACCTGTGCTGTTTTTGTTGGCACCAATCAGGAAATCAGGGGAGTCCACTGGCCGCAGATCACGCACTCTGGTGCTCGCCATTGCTTCCAAGCTGGATATAGCGCGTGTTGCCAAATGAGGTGGGGGAATAGGATATGATGTCGGCCTAGGGAATCGTATGGACAGAAGGATGAGGGGATTGGAGCCAAATTTGAGTTAGTGTGCAGATGCATCTATATAGGAGGTCAGACTAGGCACAAGGCTAGTGAGGCACACAGGGGAGAATGCAGGGAAGAGGGAAAGTGCTGCATTGGGACGATACCCGCAGCGTGGAAGCCGATGGAACCGAGGCGAGCCTGGCCTACCGACTGGGAGCCGGATGATCACAGACAACATATATGGTTCTGAGAAGAGGTATAAGAGGCTATGAGAAGGATAGGGCCTTATATACACAGTTGACGGTACTATATGGAGCAGAGAGAGCGCCTTCGCGCATAAAAGAGTGAGGATAAGAATGATAGCGTGGCAGAGACATTTGAGAGCGGTGAACTTCACCCACATATCCAATGGGACTCGTTGTTGGCAGTTGATTCTTTCCAGCGCTCAAACACCATCTTGTTCGCCATGCTGGCGGCATATAGTGTCCTCGCGTCGCCATAGTAACCTGGAAGAGGTAACAGACCAGTGCGTTAGTAGATCTGACATATCACATCCCTTCCACACTGCGTAATCCGATTCTTACTTTTATGTTCTGCCCTTGGCGGGCTCCTCTCTTGGAATGAACCACATCCCGAGAGTCCCTTTTCATAGAAGAAGGGCTATTGGGTACGTCCGTGGTATTTGCAATTGCGTTCTTGTAGCATTCAGCTTGTTCCGACAGTAGAGGCCATATTGTATATGTATAACTGAAAACCTTGAATGGCATTCACGCTGAAGGGAAAATGTGAACGCAAATTAAAGTTTGGGGGGGCGGGGGTTGTGTCCTCCCGCATAGGATGAGATGGAGATATCACGAGGAAGAGTGTCAAGACAAATTCTGAGTTGGGGCTATGCCACACGACACTATCAGCCTGCCCGAAGTACAGATATGAAAGCCGGGTGGAGACAGTACATTGGGAGGGTTAGGCAAGGGAGTACATCGGGGCTTGGGTACATAGCTAATCGAAATTTCTAGCCCAGAACCTTGCCGGCCACACCACAAGCTTGTCTTTAGATTTGAGGGGCACAACCTTGTCACAGCCGCCTCGCCAACACAGCTAGCCCCAACCTCTTGGACCACACTGCGGCAAGGCCGCCCAGCGAAGTTGTCCCTAGATTGCTGCCTATAAAGCTCGTCACAACCTTGCCCGCTATTCTAATCACAATATTGTGAACGGCGGTCAGCCTCGAGACATCTTAAAAAGATGGCCCACCCACGAATTGAACCTGAGGTTTCTCCAGCCAATAGTAGGAATTGGCCGTTGCACCATTGGAGCCTAAGCCTCCCGCAGCAATTTGGCAATCTTTGGGCAGCCCATGTGCTGTGTTCGTTTTCAGCCAAGTCGCTAGCAACTGTGATAGACTGATGGTGTAGAGTATACATCAACAGTGGTGACTACCATCATTAGTAGCCATTCGGGAAATATCTAAACATTCATTACGGATTGTACTGCCTCCAAAACATCGTCGGCAGAAGGGACATTCTCGCCCTCGACCGCCCAGTCCTGGGCAAAAGCCAAGTCCGCAAGTCGCAGAATATATCGGTGTGGGGAGAGAAAGAGTTGACAAAGTGGTTGAGCACGTATAGCGCTGTTCCGCCGACATCCCAGACAAGTTGTTGTGCTGGACCCCATCGAACGTCAAGCCAGTGGTTGTATCCGTAATGCTGTTGGGGACAACCCGGCACTTGCCTTCACGCAATTGTGCTGGACGTTAAGCGAACCAAAGATGTGTGGATCTGCAAAGCCGGAATGTATCTGTCGGGCGGACGCGCGCGGTAGCTCAAGGCCTCGCATGTCATATGCCGAGTCGATAGGCATGATGCGAGCCAAAGCGACATTGACCCAAAGCACAGGGAGCACAAGGTTGGAACCAGTCCTCGCTGCTCCCGACCCCCCCTCGCGAGTCGGATTGGCCCGCCGGTGCACAGCAACCATATTAGGCCGTTGGGCGGCAATGTTCTATCCGCCAATGGAGAAGGGCGGCGTATCAGGATTCTGGGCATGGCGGGGTGGGAGGACTCACCAATATCCTGTTGGGCAACAAGCACCCAGTCCCCCCTAGCACAAAGCTGGCCATGCTGTACGCGGACCAACGGCATGTCGACAATATCTTCGACCGGCCCAGTGGCAGAACGCCGCTCTGCTGTCATTGGTTCAGGAAGCCCAACCTTGTCGTGCACCGATATGACTTTGGCCTTAGCCACAGTCTGGATCGAAGCCGGACACGATCCAGCGCTGGAAGGGCTGTTGCGGCCGGTACCGGGTGCGGGAGGGACTTGCCACACACTGCCGAGCCCTTGGCCCAAGAGCTGAATCGTCGTGCCAGCTTGAGGCGGTGTACCATTCAATTGCAAAGCTGCTCGGCCCCTGCCGATCCAGACCTCTGCGGACAATTTCTTGGTGTTCCCACCGGGCAGACCCTGTGTCACATCCTCCCCTTCATCGTCAGGGGTTGTATCGCGGGACACGAGTTTTGCACGCGGCATGTCGATTGCCCGCCCTCCACATAGCAGGTTTTGCAGGTTCTCCTGGGCTGCTACCTTGTAGTTCAAGTCGCAGCATATATCTTTGCGGTTCGTAAATATTACCGCATTGCGCATGACGCGGACAAACTCCTCCTCACGCTGTGTGTCAGCGTTCTTGAGAGGACCCCACAACAGCGCCTGCTGGGAGAGGTGACTCAGAAGGTGGAACTTGGGGCGACGAACGAGCATGGCCGGGTCGATGGCAGCGATGGCCATGAAAATGTGAATCACCGCCTTGTCAAGCAGTTCCTGTGGGCACATCTGTACGGGGCAGAATGTAAGTTGTGAACTTGGACTAGCGAAGATGATCACGGGCCTAGGAGAGCTAGCAGTTTCAGATGTACGCCATATGTAGCTCGGTCTTGAAATGCGAAGCTATCGATGTAGCAAAGCCACTTAATGCGTGCGGCGGCCACAATGCACTTGCGGACATTCTCCAGCCTCTCAATCTTGCTCAGAAGTCTCTGTCTCGCCATTTCCGTGACGCCGGGCTTGGCGGAGTCCAACCGCAGAGTGGCCACCAACTTGGGCAGCACCAGAGGGAGAGTCTGGCATAATATCTTGCAGTCAACCCCCGTGATGACTGAGCGCATGCTGTGAACCACTTTAGTGCCATTGAGCCGTCGACCCACCGATTCCATGCCCCACGAGTTGAACGAATCCAGCCACAGCGCTAGCGAGGGCCCCTTATCGAAGTTCGAGTCCGTCAGCAGCTCGACCGAGGCCTTGACTCGCCCAAGGAGAACTGTGTGCATGACGTCGATCGCCAGGCTCTTGCCGACCGAGAAACTCGAGCACCCCTGCCATTCGTGGACAGTCAAAAGGGGTTGAACACTTAGCCGTTGTTCTTGAACTCATCCAGCAGCTCACGAACGCCGGAGTCCAAATTGGAAAGCAGCCTCTTCCGCTTCTTGCCATTCGTCGCCCCGGCTGAGTCCTCCAGAGTCTTGCGGGACTTGAACAGGATAAAGGATACGTCTTTCATATACTTTTGTCGTTAACCCCGGTCTGGCTCGCCCGATCGTCGACACGGCCGTCGTTCTTGACGACCATGTCGAGTTATTGGTGATCGACTTCGCGCCTAGTTTCGACACTTGAACGTAGATCGCCTTTTCCGTCTTGATGTATCCGCCGGTTATATTCAGTCCCATTTTGATGCACAGCAGTAACACCAGTGGTGTCGTATACGCACAAGACAGTCAGCCACGTTCTCCGCCAACGTATTCGTTCCCCGTTGCCGTCCGCCATCGCAAAAACGGCAGCACACGTGGGCAGTCATGCCCATAATGGAAGCCATCTCGTTCGCGGCCACGTTGTCGCCCTTTATCATCCGCAGCACGGGCTGTACAAGGATCCATCCCTCGGTGGTCGAATCCCAGACAGGGATGAGGTCTTCGTGATACTGCCTGCAAGTTCGAAAAAGACGTTAGCATGCTGCTTTTGCCCAGGAATCACGGCGACTTCAAAGGCAACTTGGCTTAGATTGCGATACTCACTTAGGGTTCTAGCTGTTTTACCAACTGCTCACACAACGGGAGGAGACTTGGCCGTTTCCGATGCAAAGAGGAAAAGGTTCCTTGCCCATCTAGACTGCGACCGTGAAACGTGCATGTTGCCCAGCAGCATGCTGTTCAGAGAGCTTGGCCGATTGGACACATTGTCTGCAAAACCATCAGCCCAGCCCACTAGCTGGAGACGGACCAGAGCTCGGCCACAGGCCTTGGCTCGAAGGGGATTGACGCTCTTCCCAATTTCCTCACCGTCCCTTGTTCCTGTGTCGTACCAGGATGTGGAAGTCATCAGTCAACCCGACAAGAATTGCCGCTGCGTGAAGAGCAAGAAAACTTACTAATGGTATAGTCGTTAGAGGCGCAACTTGGTTATGTCCAACTGAGTAAGAATGAAGGCGCGTGTCCTGTTGCCGGTGTACTTCACGCAGGTTGGACGTCTCGTCTTGGACCAGGTCGATTCCGATCCCGTGCCACGAGTCGCTATCAGCGTCGTGTTGCCACAAGACGGGAAAGATAGGCGCGAAATGCTGACCAGGTGAACAGATTCGCCAAGGTACATGTGAATGGCCAGATCGCGTGGATGCTTATTGAGCATGACCATCGGCTGAGTCCTTGTGCCGATCAGATCCCATCGTCCCTTGTGTGGTTCTTCAATGAACCCGTCCTTGAGGGCCTGGACAATCGCCCTGAGAGACCAGGGATTGGGATACTGTGACATCTTGGAGCGGATGGACGAGTTCGAGGACATGTATGAGGTGGAAAATGCGGTCTCGCCCGCGAAGGACCCAATGTATATCGTCTCCTGATACAAACTGCTCGATACACACGAGGCTGGCACACCGTCTCGATTGCCTTTTAGTTTTGTTGAGCGAGTAAAGAGAGGCAATTTCCCTTCACTCTGGAACGCGACTTGTGCGAATGCGGTCTTCTCTCGCAACGAGACGGTTGGACTGGAGTATCGTGCTGTATATAGCTGCTGTCACGACTATCTCAAGTGCGTAGCTTAAAAAAATCTATATATATACTAAACGCTCAGGCTGCAGGTGGGCGGTGGCGTGGGGGGGCAACACTGGCGCCATGCGGGTGGACCACCGGTGGGCCACCGGTGGTTGCGCCTATAACCGCACGCAGCTGCGCCGATGCGCTTGCCTCTCGACTACCACCCCACCGCCACCACCACAGCCTCTCTTCTCTCGTTGGCCACACACTACTACCAGAGCTGTGTTGCCGTGTGCACGGCTTGTACTAATCACCATGAATACGTGTGCTGCTATCGCCGCCCACTGACGCCCCCCTGCCGTGCACGCGCCCGACCTCGGTACGTCCACGCCCCCCATGCTGTGATGCCTGCCGTCCTGACTGGCCTGTGCGCAGCCACCGGAACTGAGTCGGCCACGCCTGGCGGCACAGCCTTGCCTGATATCATTTGCGCCAAGATGCCGGTCATACCTCCCGAAGGCGAGTTGAAGATCAACGACGGGGGCGCTTCCAGCGGACGGTCGACGGCGACGGTTTCCCCGGCCAGGTCAGTACCTGCGCTTTGTCCTTATCCGCCCATATACTGACAACACCTTTAAGCAGGATGATCGGAGAAGGCGCTCAAGTGCTGAGGAAACGACCACGGAACATATACAGGCTTGCACACAGATCATCGTTCGCCGTATGGTTGCGGGACTCATTCTCCCTCTCGAACGCGATGACGCTTCGTCCCCACGCCGCAAGTTGTAAGGCTCTTGTATCTTTGCCCTTCGATCCCTATCATCTCCGTGTCCCCATGATGTTTTTGGTCTGCGATTAAACGACGAAGGCAAAGCTTCTGTGGTTGCCGCCGTCCTGAGGCTCCTCGAACAACCTGCCGTTGCCTTGGCGCTCCTCTACGTCTCTGTGTCTAAACAACCATGGCAATGCATGCTTTTAAAGATAATCCACTGCCTGATCTGATAGCATCGTGGCACCCTAGCCACCGCCCTAGCCACCACCCTAGCCACCACCCTAGCCACCGCCCTAGCCGCCAGCCTAGTGAAAATATCTGTGGCTACCCTTGCCACCAGCCTGCCAGCAAGGCTGCGGACTGTCCGGGGATAGGTGGGGGATAGGTGGGGGATAGGTGGGGGATAGGTGGGGGTAACCTGGGGCCAAGCTGTCGGGTATAGATTGTCTCGACCTTGGCGACCATCTTGCGCAAGCTTTTCTTGTACAGGGTTGTGGCACTTCTAATCATAGACTCACGGTATCAATTTCTCACCTTGAGGCGAGATCGGCGGCAACGTTGTGACTAGAAATTTCGATTAGCTATGTACTTCGCCAGGACCCCATAACTACCTGGACAAATTTTTTGCCCTTTTGTGTCCGGGCCCGACTCCTGGATCATTTTGGGGCGAGGCACGTCAGAGGTGCTAGAGTGCGACTTGGGAGCACTCGCGATCCTATGGATCAGCTGCAAAGCAGCCTTCAGACAAGACGTGAAGGCAAAGTGGTGAGCCACAAGAGTCTTCAAGCAACGTCTGAAGGGAAGGAGAAAGGAGAGATAGAAGGGAGATGGAGCGAGCAGGGCGTGCGCGGCCTGCGAGCGGAACGCTTCCGCTCGGCTAGGCGAGCGTCACCGATCCATTGAGGGCCGCGCAGGAGAACCCTAGTAGTACCCTCTAACAAGAGGGAACCAAATTGAAGTCAGTGGCGAGCTTAGTAGCAGGGTAAAACTGATTGGTACACATGAGGTTTCTTCCATCGATAGTGCGCCAAGCCACAGTCCCGGAATACAGTTCCAAGAGCCCCAGCCCTTGCTTGCCGCGTCGTTTGCCATATACCCAGTCAGCATGGCGGGAGTGGCTCTCACCGGCCGAGCTTGCCTCCATCACCTTGGTATGGAATGAAATGAAAGGGACGCTAGGGTACAGATGTACCAATCGTACTATAGAAGGGGGAAGAAGGAAAACAGGGCGGTACTATATAACTGTGACGAAGAAGTTTATATACTAGTACTAGCCGTTTCCCAGCAATCACCAACATTTGACACTAATGGATGTGCGTGTACGTCGCAGTAAGAAAAGCGGATGATGGCACCTGCTCTGGGAGTTGAGCTTACTCGATATGGGTCACCCTTTCGCCTTCTCCCATAATATGAAGCTTAATACAAAACCGACGCAGACTCTTCATGTCGGTTATATATACACCGCACACAAAAGCCGCGGTTACTCGATCCAAGTATTATATAGCGCTTTTGCTCTTCAATTAGGACTCCGTCTGATTTGCCACGGCGACGAAGAGTGTATGGTTAAGACGCGTTACGCGCTACCCCAGAGCACGTAGACCTCTTCAACGGGTCTTGACGATACCTGCACAAGTTGCTCCGTCCTCAGAGGGTGTGAGCCGCGGCCCTTGCACTGTGCGCAGGCAGCCACACCTGTCATGGGGGGGGAAGGGTCCCGAGGTGAGACCCACCTGTAGTTTAGGGTATAAACCCTTTTGGACAGGCCAATCGGTATCTCGTACGTTAGGTCCTGTTCCAGATCCTTGTTGAACCGAGCGGGTGTAGAGGCGAGGGAGAGACCCTCTAGTTGTGCAGGAGCCGCCTATTACGTATAGGTCGTTAGACCAGCTCAATAGGCCCAGGAGCTCCGAGGTTACTTTGTCCCTCGCAGCGTTACCACACTTGGTACCCTGTAGTATGCGGGAACAGACAGAGTCCTAAAGAAGAGCAAGCGCCGCTGTTGAGCCATCGGGTGGCTCGTGCTTTGCCCAATGTCCCTTCAGTTCCTCCTCACTGAGGCCTGGGAGTTCCATTGTTTTCTCTCTCTTGTTTTTCCCTGTTCCGCAGCTTAGCCCCTGGTGGCAACTCGCTGCTTGTTGTTCCTCTGTAGGCGTTGCTGGTTGGCTTAGACCACCACCACCACCAGTGCGATTGCATCACCCTCGAGGACCATCAGGACTCCAGAGGTCTCATCAAGCGCTACTGATGAGAGTAACCGCAGCTTGCAGCGTACTCGACGTAAGTCGTAAATTCGTAAGTGTAGGGGTGTGGTAGAAGGTGGAAGGGCAAGAGAACGGGTAGTCGGGGAGACCAAAGACAGGATGGTCGACAAAGGCCACAGTTAGCAAGCCTTATAGACATGTTGGCTGCTTATATACAGCAGAAGGAACCAGGGCTCAAGTGCCTCCTGACAGGTATAGTAGACGGAATGCGGGGCACTTTGCAGAGAGGTAAAGACTAATGCACAGCCCGTGCTCTCCAAGGCGCTGAAGCTGCGTAGTCGGGCACAGCAGGAATGGTTCTGCCAAGACAGGACGCAATGGACACAAAGCATCGTGCCGATGAGCCCATGCGACCAGGGCGGGCAGCGGAAGATGGATAAGGTGTCGACTGGCTCTCTCTCGCTAGACTAATGGGACTGACACGTGTTGGGCTGAGATGTCTACGACATGCGGGGCTCAGCGTCCGGAGATAATCCCCGGTAACAACACCTAACCTCTATAATAGAGGGTCTCTCTATCTCGCCTCTATATATACTGCTTCCATATCATTGACAGAGCTTAAGTCTGTGGGACAAGGAAACGCTACACCTAAACCGACCTTATGTTACTTGGTAGCGCCACCACTGCTAGAAAAACAACCGCTCAGTTCGACCAGGATCTGATACCGGACATACCATACGTGGCTCCGATTGGCCGTCCAAGAACTTGTACTTCTAAACTACAGGGGCGGGTCCCACCTCGGGGCTGGCCCTATGGCATTACGCGTCTTTTATTTCTTCGTGTCCGCATGAGTACGTCCCTCTTTCAAGCACTAAGTACTAAGGGCCGGGCAGCGAAACATTTCACACACAATGTCAGAGTCAGCCACATGCGACGTTGTCGCAGCCGCAGCAAAATAGAAGGCCAAATGTGTCGTCAATCGGTCAGGGTTCTTTCTCAGAGTGGCTCCCGCAACTTCATGTCCCCCAAAGTCAGATATATATAGCGCGAGTGTGGATATGGATGAACGCGCGGTGAACACGTTAAAAACTCTATGAAGGCGAGCGCGTGTAACAAGTAGGTGGGCCCCCAAGGAGGGGTGGCAACGGGTGGCAACGGGTGGCCGAAGAGTAGCGCGAGTATGCGGTCTACTGAGGGTGTGTGTTCCCACGACGAAGTTCAACGTTCTCACGTTCAACATTCAACTGAACACTGAACGTTCAACAAAGTTCATTAATGGTCTCTAGTATTGTAGAGTAGAAGTTTTGCCAATTGATGCGGCACGGGGGCAGGCACCAAATTATCCCCGTCCAACCCTACATGCCAGGGCGGTAGACTGCCCCCATGGCTCCGCACCGCATCCGGCAGAGGACGCCCCGACTCAACATCTACAACACAGTCCCAGCGCAGGGCTTGCCCCGCTGGTTCCCACCCAGCCTGGATCTATAAAAGGGGCTGTGTTCCGAGGCGCCTCTTTGTTTGGTTGCTTTGTCCCTCAGGCCTCGCCCCACCCCCACCTCTACCTCTACTTCTCCTCTACGCACCCCTGGAGGGTTGCCCGCGCTGGACGCACTTTCTCCATTTCGCAGCAGGACTGCCACACCTCGCCCTCCCTCCCACTCGCTGCAGCCGGCTCTGCCCGATCCCCTCCCCCCCACAATTGCGTTCCCCCCATCCGCAATGCCTGCCTACTTCAACGCCCCCGTTCACCGCCCGGTTGCCCTTTTCGCGGCTGGGTTCCTGCTCCTGTTGAGCGCCCTTGCCGGCGCTGGCGGGAGTGCTGTTCTTGCCTTGGCCACTCACCGCCCAGGCCGCTCCCGCAATGGAAGCACATCCCTTGCGTTCACGTCCGCGCCCCAGGCCATGGTACCGACGATTGTTTACGGGATGACCTATTTCTGTCTATTCCTCGCCTCAGCCGGGGGCTTGATTGCCATTGCTCTGCGCCGTCGCCGCCTGGTCTCGATCTATGCCGCCGCCCTCGCCTTCGAGTATTTGCTCTCTACCATTTTGGGAGCCGTGGCAATAGGGATGCTGGTTTCCAAGCCCCACCGCGCCAAGGCGGTGCAATCGTGCATCGCTACTCTTTCTGGCTTGCCTAATGAAGCGGGAGGCCAGACTCTCCCAGCCTTTGAAGCTGGGGCGCTCCGTTTGGCGGCTCAACGCTGCGGCCATGCGTACTCTACCATTGAAGCCCTTGTTCTAGCGCTCTGGATTACCACCCGAGTAGTGGAACCTTTGGTGCTTCTTTCTACTTTGGCTTATCGTCGCACGCTATCTCTCCCAGCTCTGCTCCATGGAACCCACCCCATGACCCCGAGCAGGGATCGCTGCCCCCTTACATCAACCACAAGACACATGAAGAGGACTACCTTCCTGCCTACACCCCCGGACCGTACTTGTCGCAAGTGGCAGACGAGAAGGACTTTGATCTGGCCGATGATGAGGAAGATGGAGAAAATCCGTGGGGTGCCGCGGGTGACAGCTCGATGGTGGACATTGACTTGATGGCCGAGGCGGCGGCTGGGGAGGAAGCTCAGTACACCTCCCCCAACGAGGGCTTCAAAGTGTTTTACGTCAACATGGCCCACCACCATCGCCCCCGTCCCCGTCCCTCCAAGACGACACCTCACACGGTGTTCACTCGCCACGCCCAGTCAATGGATCTGGGGAACGATGCTAAGCCTGAATACTTGTATCCGAGCGGGCACCGGCCTCATCTTTCCGATTCCAACGCCGTCGCTGCTCCCAGCATTCCGGGCTTGCATCAACCCAATCACTCAGATTCGCAATTCCTTGGCGGGCCAGAAGGGGAGGCGGTGGAGTTTGACGAAAATGACCCGGAAGCTATGTCGGCAGACGAGGAAGTGCCCGGGGGGACGTATGACCAGCATTCCCGGGCGTCAGCGCAACATGGTGTCAAGCTGGACATCCCAGTGAGTACAACACTTATCGCGCCGCCTCGTACGGTGCTGGCACTATCGACGGCGGTATTCGTGTTTTAGGCCCTGATGAGCCAAGCGACGTTCGCGACGGTACGCGTCGTAGTCACGAGTCGCACACTAGCACCCACTCGAGCGACTCGGACCGCACCATTGTTGTCACCTGTCGCGTTGGGGACGAAGGAGAAGAGGATGGCAAAGACCATCTGACCTTGGTCCACCCGCTGGGATAGCGGCCCCATGCGCTTCCCTGGTATGGCCCTTATCGGGCGTTGAAAAAGAACCATGCATTCGGATCCCTTGGACAACTCTGCCTACCCCCCTCCCTTTTACCTCCTAGTACCTCCTACCTCCTACTCTTCTACCTTCTACCTACCTACCCCCCCTACCCCTACCCCTGACCCCGGCCTGATGTATTCCTGTTTCCAAGAGCGCTTTGCGCTCTCGCCTGTCCAGCTTCTGCCTCTACTGCGTCTTCGCACAGTCTATATCGACCAACAAAGCAGTTACTGTGAATGCATATAACCAAAGCTGCTCTACTAGAGCTGCTCTACTATCCGAGGGAAACCCCCTTTGTAGCTACTAACTTCCATGGCGGCCGGCATAGAGAGTTACTTGGTCTCTGGCATTACAACCAGTCTTATAGCCAGACGATTGATGAAAACAACAGGCATGGGATGGTTTCGAGATGATTGCTACTCTAACAAGGAGTTGACCAAGTCCACCACAACCAACTTTTGGTTCGGTACCTCCGCATCGGCAGGCACGGCACCCGGAACGGGGACGGGGGTGGCACCCAAATCGTAATAGTAGGCCTGTAGGCTGGTCACCACCTCCTTTGCCAGCGAAACCGAGTGACGACGCAGTAGTTGAGCAAGCTGAGACCGCATGCCATCGTCCTCGACGCACAGCCAAGCAATCACATAGTCCGCCGTCTCGAGCGCAAACAACCCTTGCTCCAAACGCAAGAGATGGTCCATCTCCTGCTCTTCACTGCGTTCCGCGGGTACAAGTGAGCTCTCCGATAAGCTGGGACGGTGGAATTCCCGGTCTGCTCCGGCCAAGCGAACAGCCGCGTGCGTGCGCACGGCGACCAATCGGTCCAAGTTGGCATACTCAGTCTCGGTAAATTTGGCTAGCAACCGAATACGCGCGACACTTTCTTGAGGAAGCCAATTCAGTAGGGCCACGAGGACCGAGAGGAGATGCTCCTCATCGGAAGCCCCCATGCTGGTGGCATGCTTGGACTGCACACACACACGTACGCATTGCATTAGCTTTCCTGATGCAGTCGGGGACACAAGACGTACCTTGACCACTGCTAGAATGGCAAACAGAGGCTTCAACCCCCCGGCGGAGACAAAGGCTTCTGCTACAGCTTGAGTCCCCTTGCCTTGCCCACCTAGGGCGTACGATAACAACCGCAGTGCAGCCTTCTTCAAAAGCGTTAATCCGTGTTTTTTCTTCTTGGTACCGTGCTTTGGGTCAGAAAGAAGCATCGCCACAAGGTCTGCCCCTTCTTGCTGGACCAATTCGAGACGGTTGCGGTCGTCTGACATGAGGGCACAGAGGGCATCAAACAAGTTCTGCGCCACCTCTGCCTCGTCGTTTTGAGGTGCAGCACGTAGGAAGACTGAGATTGACTCCAACACCGCATTTGTCCCGCCCAACTGCGTCCCACCCTGCCAAAGCCGACAGCGACTCAGTGGCCCCGTCCGCCTCAGATCCAGTTGGTGGGGAAGAAGCAACGGAGGAGACGGCTTGTAGGACAATGGCCAGGAGCTCCGCTGCATACGCCTCATTCTGAGAATACGCTTCTGTCCCATTGTTCTTGATCTTCGCCACATAGTGATCGCGACCTTCTTTGAGCAAACCAATAATGTGCTGCCAGAACGTAGGATTGCGCACCAGGGCAGGACCGACCTCCGCTGGGTCGAGACTGATCAGGTTTTCCAGAAGAGCAAAGATATGATAGACCCCCTGCTCGTCCGCCTCACGAGCGGCAGCCCGTTGGGCCTCTTCTTCCTCAGATGCAGGTTCTGACTGCTTGTCAATGTTTTTGCGGAAGCGGTCCAGGTTCGACACCAGAAGTTCGACGAGCTGGTTGGCGCGCTGGAGGCAGGGAGATGGTTAGTCTGGGCGTGCAGGCATAGCGGAACAGAACACACCAATTCCTTCACAAAGGCGGCAATACTTGACTCGGCAACTTGACGAGCACTGCTCCCATCAGGCCCACTCTCATCGTCTACTCCATCCAGTACATCCTCATCAGTCAACTCCTCAATCACCTTGACCACGCTAGTCACAATGTCCTCGTTCTCATGTGACATGAGCCCACACAAGGTTGCCGGCAACTTATGGGCTAGTGCTTCGTTGTAAAGGACGTCTGGTGCAGCAGTAAGCACAACCAACGCTGAAATTTCGCCGTCCAGGTCGGCCTCCGACTCGATGAATCTGACAGATGAAGGTCAACGGGGTCAGCTCGCATGTCGAAGGTCACAGGTCACAAGACAGCCATACGCACTTGTGTGGATCGTCAGCAAACTTCATCCGCAGCTGCTGGTTCTTCGTGATGGTGCGCTCAAATCGGACGAGTTGTTTGCGCAACATAGCCACTTGGGAGCGCGACGTGGCCAAGTCTGATTGGTCTTGGTCCAGGATTTGCGCAATTTGTTCCTGTTGGCTGGACAGACCGCCGCCAAATAGGCGTGCATCTTCCTCCTCCTCCTCGGGGTTAATGAAGACACCTTCCTCCATCGAGTCATCCACGTCTGTCTGGTACGGAATGTCGACCACCGTAGCCTCTGTGGGTGGAGGTGCAGTGGAAGACCCCTCTGGCGCATCGCTCGGTTGTGAGACGATGGAGGTGGGTATTGGGGCCAACTTGCCGTGTTTGGTCTTGAGCGCAGATGCAGGCAGGTTGGGCCGCTGTGCGGGAAAGAGTCAGAAAAGGCGTACGACGTGAAGGGCGGGAGTGCGGGAGGATGGAAGGATGGAACTTGCCTTAAAGAGCTTGTCGATGTCCATCGCTGTCTGTGTTCGATCTTCGGCTGGTGGTGGTGGGGCCAGCCAGTGGGTAAACCCAGTAGATGGCCAGGATTCGCTTATTAGCGGTCCTCATTTCATTTGTTCACATGTTCAGTACAACCCAACCTCTTGTGTGCTTCTTGGCTGCTTGCGCAGAAGCGCTGAAGCCTGCCGAAGCCCAGTCGTTGTATCAACACAACACCTTCTAGAATCTATCTGGCTCAGTCTAAGTGAAGAGGATGCGGCCAGACCAGAGGTCCGCCACGTTGGTTGGCCTGCACGTTCCGCCACGCTGGAATAGGGCTTGATCCTGCAGATAGAACCTTTGGCGCAATCCTCAACGTCGCAACAAGGTGTTGGCGTCCTATATGGGCATGATCAACTAGCCTGCCATCGCCCACGTCACGCCAGGCGCGACTCTCCAACCACCGTCCATGACTGCGTTCTGCAATGATTCCTGCGATCGATGCATTTTGAACACGCCCCCCTCGCATCTTAGGAGGACTGCATACCAAGATACATTAACCAATAACGAGCTTGCCGTCCGCATCGTTGAAGCTGTAGGTAGGAATCTCAAGGTTGAGCGGGGCGGGACCCTTACGGATCCGACCGGAAATGTCGTAGTGCGAGCCATGGCAAGGGCAGAACCATCCACCATAGTCACCCGCCTCACCAATGGGAACGCACCCCAAGTGCGTGCAGACACCAAGCATGACAAGCCACTCGGGGCGCTGGACGCGCTGTTCGTCCGACTCGGGGTCACGCAGCGAGGCAACATCGACCGACTCAGCCTCCTTGATCTCGTCAGGGGTACGATGACGGACAAAGACAGGCTTGCCACGCCATTTGATCACCGCGTTCTTGCCCAGCGGGATCGAGTTGAGTTCCACCTCGACCTTGGCCATGGCCAACACATCAGCAGACGGGCTCAGGGTGGCAAGGTAATCGTGCACAGCCGACTTGCCCCCGGCCGCGGTCAGAACACCAAGGGAGCCAATGACAAAGTAGGACAGGGTTTGGTTCGCCTGCGGGTCCTTGACCCGCACATCGTCGTAGTCCGGCACCTTGGGCGCAACGCTCTTGGTCGACGTGGACATATACCGCTGCCCCCCCAGACTCCGGCTCGGGTTGGTGTTGAGCGCGGTCTTGAAGGCACCGCTGGAGGTCAAGCTGCTGGCCCACTTGGGCGGCGCCTCGTGCCGGGGGTGCCCGTGCTCGCCATGCGCCACAGAAGGCAGCTGCAGGGTCGTGGTCTTGGGAATACCAGTAGCGGTAGCGGCCACAGTTGGTCTGTTAGGAAGTAGGGTCAGCATGGCTGTCCAGCGCTGATGAACGCAAGCCCGGGGGAAGGGCGCTGGGCTGGGACACATCGTCGGATACGACGCCGGAGACAGGTTGGCACCCGACCAAAAAGGTCCCGGCCTCACTGCAACACGCCATGGGGGCAAAACAAGTGTTAGAATAGAGGAGCAGCACGTACGCCAAGTTGAGGGGCTTCTTGAGCACGAAGCGTGTGAGGCTGGCCATCTTGTAGAGGGTAGCGGGAAAGAAGTTGGAGTTGCCCAGCCCACCCACCCCCTTGGCGACGGCGTCCAACGGGCCAGCCCCCGGGTACCAGCATTGGCATCCCGGGCGGGCCCGCCCAGCCGCACGGCGCCTGTATGGAGCCAGCTTACAAATTCCCGTCGAGAGCGCAGCCTCGTACGGCGTCGCTTTCTCTTTCTAATCCACCGAGGCTGCCCGGGTTTGAACGTTTGTGGTCACGCGTCATACATCATGCGTCACGCGTCACCTCTAGGGTACAACGTTTTCCACCGGCCAACCTGGGCAGCAGCCTGCCGCACGCGCTTCCGGCGGAATTGGTCAACGCTCCGCCCATCCCAATTGGAAACAGGGGGCGGGGGCAAGGGGATTGTCGCCCTGTCCTGCCTTCTTTGAAATTTGATCATCGATCACATGCATCACATGACACAAGGTCATGGGCCGGTCATGCAGCCAACCACGTGACGTGTGGTCATGCATATCATGCATCCGCGTTCATCCATTCGAGTTCGTACCCACCTCCCAGCCTTATAGGCCTCAGGCCTCAGGAGGCCTCAACGTCTACGACATGGTGAGTTCAACGCGTTCAGCGGGTATATCTATTCCCCAGACACCCTTCCACACAGTTCCAAACCCTCTTTGTAAACGATTGATGATGCTACTACTTTCAGGAGAGCATCCCGTAAGGGGCAGAGCATAGGGGGAAGAGCCGGATAATGGGTGTGGACCACGGAGCATTTTGAGAAAGGGATAGGTGACCTCGGACGCTACATATACCACCTGATGGCTCTGATACTCTTCTGGCCTCCCTACTCTCCTACAAATTTTCCACTTCCTTACCGCTCGTTGAAACGCACACTCTGATGCAAGTACGCGATCATTACCGTTTTACTATGTACCCCCTTCTAAGTAAGCGGACATTCGTCGGATCGAGCGTCAGTCCCTTCGCAGCCTCTTTATATATATGGCCGCACCCAAATCCCCCCCTTTTCCCTATACCCCACACTTCCCCCTACAAGCCCTCCCCTAGCCATTTCTAAGAATCGTATGCTGGCGCTAAGAGCTCAACACAGCGGTGACCCGGCACCGCTCTCAGGTCCGAAGAAGACTGTGGCAATAACATACACAAATTGGTCAAAATTGGCCGTGTGCCTCCGTGCGCACCTTTGAAGGAGGTCAACACCACAACTGCTCAGGACTGGGACGATAGAGAGACTACCCAGATTGTCTGGGGCACGGTTTTATGCTCCGCAGCAGCCAAAAACACAGCATGGTCACAATGAGCTCACAGAGGCCCTTTTTCTACGGGCATCGATAATTCTCTCGTTGTTCGGGGGTTCTATATGTCGTGACTATCTCAGGTTTGTTGGGAGTTGTGATCTTGTTCTCTTTACAATATGGATCTCTGTTTGGTTCTATATTTTTGAACCACAAGTGACTGTCATGTCCCATTTTTCCTGCATTTGGTTAACCTTGATCTATCGTCATCGTGACCTTTTTATTCTCTTTCGACAGGAGTTTTTGACCGTTGCATGCTATTGATACCAATCATTCTTCACTCCACTACTTCTCTTCTTCCAAGGGAGAGTGTCTCCTGTGAAGCGAGCACGAGACGCAGCGCGAAGGCAGAGGAGTTGTGGCCCACACGTTGGCCTGATTTGCTTGGAAAGACCTAGGTCCCATATATACTCTGTCTCCCTTTGGGGGCCTCCCGTCCTGGCCGGCTCTACACATAAAACTCCCGTTCCGGTGCAAGTAAGAGTTGTCAATCAGCACGTCTATTGGTATAACCGGCCATTAATAGGGAGAGCGGTGTATGTGCCGTCTACGCGCAAGTAAATCCATCGTCTGTGCGGACGCGTCCAACCGCTTCTACCCCCATGCAGCCGGAGGCTGTCTCACACAGTGGAACAAAGCTAGCTGTATACGCGCGGTGAAACTTCATGATGCCACACGTCCTCTTGGAGATGACGGCCCGGAGCTGTCATCAGTTCAATGGCCGCGCCACATTCTGCACCCGCGCCTTCGACACCCTCTTATAGTATAGGATTAAAGCACTTCTCCGGCTTTAGGATTAAGCAATCAACTGGCACGCCCCTCTGGCTGTGTACAGGTAGTAGGTATCGGCTGGTGGAGTGGGCGGGAGGTGGTTGTGCCATTTTGGGCTTCAAGCTTCTCTGACGAATATTCAGTGGGCCTACTGTTGTTGGGGTTGGGGGACGGGTTTTGCCGGCGGAATTGTGAATCCGGTGTGACAATGTGACATGGCTGCCCTGAGGCCCTGAGGCCCCTGAGGCCCTGAGGCCTGAGGAAGCGAGCTCTGAAGCAAATCGAGCAGCGTACGAAAATGCAAGCCATGCATCGGCGCTTGAAGTTCTTGTTGCCTGTTTGCTGTTGGCCTACTCCGTGGGTCTGTTGCCGCTCCTACTCGACCAGCTGGCCAACACGCCGACGGGGTAAGATGATGCAGTGACGCGGACGGTGGCCGAGGTGACCGAGTGACCGAGTGACCGAGACCAACTGACCGGCGGGGTCGAACCGCTGATCCAGGTGCTTGGTACTTGGCAGGCAGACGATGCGGTCAACCGGTCAACAGGGTCCAACTCGCTGAAACTTGAAGCTTAAAGCTCTTAGAGCTTGAAGCCAGCACTGCGACACTGTGGCCAGTCGCCGTTGCTTGCAGCTACACGCTACGCGCTACGGCGCTCCCGCGGCATCGCCAATGCATGACACATGATGCATGATGCATGATGCATGACGCATGGTCCCAATCGCGTGACGGGGGTGGCCGCCGGTGCCGCTCCTGGCCGGCCACTGCCAAGTGAGCCGCCGAGGCCCAGCTTCAAGCTGCACGGGGACACGAGCGACAGGCGAGCGATAGCCTGCGACAGCACCAGTCACTATAGTCAGGTCGTGTAGGCTCCAGCCGGGCCATCGTATTTGTTGGGAAGGTACAGAGTGTTCCAACGCAGCTCGCATGATGCACATCATGCATGCACCATGCACTATCCACTATGGCCCTGCCGATCGGCGGGTGATTGCAGATCGTCCGGCTGAGGCGCTCAGTTGCTCAGCGCTCCGCCGCTCACATGTCACACTGTCACAGGTCCCCATCATCGATCATCGATCATCAAGCTTGGGATGGCGCCAGTGTGAAGGACGTTTTCCCATCATGCATCATGCATCATGCATCACACGCCATTATCAACTGGTACACTGGCACTGGGTACTGGGCGCCGATGCGGCACCAGCTGCGTATGCACAGCGCAGCGCCCGAGTGCTGCCCTGTGCCACCCCCCAGGCCTCCGCCCCCCCGCCCTGCCCGCTCAGAGAGCGCTTAGATCTTAGAAGAAGTGACTCGCTGGTGCCGGTGAATGTTCAAGCTTCAAGCTTCAGCGCGCTCAGCGTTGATATACGTTGCGTCTCAAATTGCAGCGACCAGGCTGCGCAAACCTGCCCCCTCGCCACCCAGGCCCGCCGTTGAGTACGAGTTGGCACCTGAGAAGACAGCAACACGCCCACATCACCGCCTCCACCACGTCTCCCGCCCCCTTGCCTCCCCCTCCCCGCCCCTCACCTTCTTTTGATCGGCGCAATGCGATCCCTGCTGTCGCTTGCCTTTGTGCTCGCGGTTCTGCTGGCCGCTGTGGCCTCGGCCATGCCATCGCCCGATGCCTTTTTCCAGCCGGACCGTGAGCCGAGGGGCGTGCAGGCCATCCGCCGCGCCTCACTAGCCCCCCGGAAGCCCAACAACGAAACCTACCTCCCACCCCACTCCGACCCCTTCTACCTCCGCCCAGCCAACATTAGTCTCTACAAGCCTGGCGATGTCATCCGCAGTCGTGTATCCAGCCAGAGTACAAGGTCTCCGGCGCCGGCCGCACCACCCAGATCCTCTACCGCACCACCAACACACAGGGCCACCCCTCCGCCACTGTCACCACCGCCATTGAGCCCGCCAGCGGCTCGCCCCCCGCATGATGTCCTACCACATCTGGGAGACTCGACCAACCGCAACTGTGCGCCTTCGTACACCATCCTTCTCGGCAACGACGCACCCAACATCATGGTGCTCGGTGTGTATCTATCTTGACTCTCCTCCTGCTTTGATACTCATCAGTTGTTGTTTTTTTTTCTTTGTAGGCGACGATGTACCCGTATGGTTCGATTTCCTCCTTTCCAAAGGCATTACGGTCGTTGTGCCCGACTACGAAGGTCCCAAGTCTGCTCTCTTTGCCGGGTTCCAGGCTGGATATGCTATTCTCGACTCGGCCCGGGCGGTGCGCAACTACCTTAACTGGCCTGCTGATGCCAAAGTCACCATGACTGGCTACTCCGAGGGCGCGCACGTGACATGTTGGGCGGCCAACCTGGCCCCATCGTATGCGCCGGACCTGAACATTGTCGGTACCTCCCACGGCGGCACGACGATCGACATGGAGCTGACGCTGCGCCACTTTGACAACACGTCCTTTTCTGGCTTTGCCCTGGGTGGCATGCACGGCATGATGGCAGCGTATCCTAAATTCAACCGGACCATCACCCGGCATGCAACAACGCGTCCTCAACGATCTCGCTACGATCTATGCGCCGCCTGTCTGCCATGCTATCCTACGTGGCCCTGCCTATGCCAACATTCCGTATATGGAGATGCTCACTTGCCCAGCGGCGATCCCTACAGCGACCCTGTCGTGCGCAGCGTGTTGAATCGGGAGACAATGTGGAACAACAAGTCGTCCGTGGGTGTTGGCTATCCCAAGTTCCCTCGTATGATCTACCAAGGTCGGCACGACGATGTGATCAGCTACGACGCGGTACGGCCTATGTCAACCAACAGTGCCAACACGGCGCTAACATCCAGTTCAACGTGTACGAAGCCAATGCCCACACGGCACCGCAGTTGGTCATTGGCGGCGATTTGAACGCGATGCTGTTCACGCTCCAAGTGCTTGGCCTGGACGGCCAATTCTTTATCCCGGTTCCCTGTGGATCGCCTTCGCCCACCTTGCTCAACCTGCTGACGTTGGGAGTGGATGACTTGCTGGGAGGCAATGTGATGGCTGCGTTCCAAACCCTCTGGAACCAAGGCCAAAACGTGTTGGGCAACATTGGCTTGTAACTTTCTTTTTTCTTTACGTCTGCTCTTTTTCCTCTCCTCTTTGTTTTCGAATTGCATCCCTCGCTCGGTTCGTATGCTACGCTGGATGCCCCGTCCTGCTTGGACAACATGAGCCACTTCCGATCCTTGGTCATCACTTTGTCATTGGTATTCGTTTCTATTTCTGCACTCTGGCTCTTCGATTCCCCTGCAGCTGCGCTGAGCTCGGTAGATGCCTTAACGCTTACGCACTCCCCATCCATCCCGGAATGCACATAACACAGATCCATGACAATGTAGTCGGGGCGGTTGCATGCTGTCATGGCTGTGCTGTACGTGATTGCGCTCAACCTATTAGAAAAGCAGGGATCGAAGCAGAAGCAGAGGCGTGATGGAAAGCGGGCAAAAGATAACAGTGGTTGGGGGATTAGATTACATGTTACATGCTACCCGCAGTCCCAAGCCGAAGGAGCCAAGAGGTGCCCTGACGCAAAAGGCAAGAGTCCCCTGCCAACATGATGTGATCGCTGTCACTGTATAACATGTTCAAGACTGATCGAGTTTTTGCTGTTCGCAGTGTGTGGAGGGAGGGATTTGTCCAATGGTCAAACTGCCGAAGGAGCACTACATGCGAAATAACCTATTCCTTGTATGCTCTCTTCCCATGATGGATGCTTCGTCTGTCCTTCGGCTACCCAAGGTACTCCTGCAGGTTGGACCCAATGAACCAGAAAGGGCATGCCGGCCCTGACACTGTTCTCATCTCGAAGGTTCATGATTGTATATGGATGACAATGGGTTTGGAGTAGGATGGAGCGTATATAGGTAGAAAGGCGGAGTAGGTAAAGTAGTGATGTAAAACGCCTATTGGATGAGATTGTGGTGCACACACCGTGCAATGCGAATGTGGCATCAAGGAGAGGGGGCACACAGACATTGTTGTGCTCCTTCTCCGGCACTTGTTGTCGTCTGGTGCAGCACCCATCTGAGGCAAGACAATCCATCCAAATCGGCTCTCCTGTCGCGCATCGTTGTTCCAATCGGTGGCCATGGCCGCCACATTACAGGTAAGGTGAGAGACAATGGCATATCAAGCGCGCATATAGTGGAGACCTGTTGCAGTTCCTACTGCTCGCCCCCGCCCGCAACCGTGGCGGGGGAGGGGGGGGTAGGCAGAAGCGGCACAGGCTCCGTCTTGATCCCGGGTGGCGGGCGCAGGTTGGCGCCCGAGCGGGCCTTGTTGAGGCGTGAATTGGATTTGCTGGAGCGAAGTACCTGCGACCCTTGGGGCGAAGGGAGGACCCACGAATCCCCCAGCGTCGGGTCACGATTCGTGTCATGCTTTTCTCCTTCGTACTCATCTCCCTCGTGGGCATAGGAGATCCACCCCGCCTCCGCGGGGGTGCGAGTCGTTCTCGTGCTTGTACGCCAGCCAAGGCGTGTCTCCTGGCGCCGGGGCTGGGCCGTGGAAACGGTGGTCGGGACCACTGACGGACGCCCGCTTGACAATCCCTTTTGGGGCGGGTCGTCGGTCGTGTCAGGGGCGAGACGGAGGATGGAACTCTTGCGCACCGGCTTCTTTGCCTTCTTGTCATCCAGCTTCTGTCCTGGCTTCTCCTCCCCCGCGGGGGCAGAGTTGGGGTCAACGCTCGGCGTGGAGGGTGTGGACCACAGTGCTACGACGCCAGCGGCCGCCGCGATGGCTGCGGCAACGCCCAGCAGACCGTCGCAGCGGAAGACTTGGTGGCGGACATGGCGGGGGGCGTGTGAGGTGTGGAGGAAGAGGGAGGAGAAGAAGAAGAGGGGAAAGAAGAGCAGGAGGAGAGGGGTGCGCGTCTAAGAAGGCAGGGCTGGGAGGATGATCATGCATGTGGGCCATGGGAAAGCGAGGGCGTGGGAGAGGCGGATGATAAAGCGCGGGGGGGTGTGGGCCGCCAGTTGCAAGCAGTGGCGCTGCGCCGGCCGGGGCCGATAGCAAGGGCGTGCCAGGGATGCTGAGCGCCAGGGTGGCCAGGGCATGCGAGGCCCTTGCCCGAAAGTGGCCTGCTGGCGGCCACACGTGTTGGATGGCTGCCCCACACAGCCACCGTGCCCTTCCCCCCCTGCCCCCCGCGCAGCACCGAGACGGCGGAGCAGCGCGTCTGCATCTGAGCGATGCGGATGATCGATGATCCCCAACGGTGAGCGCAGCCCACGCGCGCACCCAGGCTCGCCCAACTGCGACGCCTGTGCGCAGCCAACTGCTCCAGTACGCAAACATCGCCAGGCGCCAGCTGCCCCTTGCCCAGCCCGATCCGTTTGAAACTTGCAAGTGCACTCCCCCGTGACGTCATGCCACGTTACCTGTGCTGCGCACACCTGGCAGCGCAGCCGGCGAGACTTGCCTGCCTTGCGTCGGCTTGGCTTGGCTTGGCTTGGCTCTCAGCGCGCCTGGGCGGGCTGCGCATTCGCCCTTCTCTTGCACGCCCCTGCCCCCACCTCCACCTCCACCTCCCCTCCACCTCCCCCCCTCCCGTCCGCCATGGCCTCCCCGTCGGGCGCCATTCCGGCGGTGCCTTCCGTGTCGTCCGATGCCCCCCCTCCCGACCCGCTCGCACTGACGCCCCTGCGCGCCCACTATCTCAAGAAGGAGCTCCTCCGCCGCGCCGTGGGCTCGAACTGACTGCACTCGCTACTCCCGACGCCCTCGCCCTGCTCGGCCCCCCCTTCAAGCCCTTGCCCGGCTCCCCCGATCCAGACACATCTCTCCCCATTCTCTCCTTTATCTTCCACCAGCTCGTCCTCACCTTCCCTCTTTTGCGCTCGGCTCCCGCCAGCTTCTACTCAGACAAGGTCCAAGTCTTCGCCGACCACCTCCTGTCCAAGAATTTGTCCAGCACCGATGACCGTGAAGAAGAGACGAAGCGCAGGCGCTTGTCCCTGCGCCTCCAGCGCTACTTTGTCCTCCTGTTGTCCTCGCGCTGGCCACCTCTCCGCCCGAACAGGTTGTCTGCCTCAGCGCAGCCGATTCTGAACGCCTGGCCGCATCAGAGGCCCGCGCGGCCGCAGCGATCCGGGGCAACTTGCTCACTCGTATCTGGACGTGAACGTGATTGCTGTCCGCATCTCTTCCCACCGCAGCCTTGTCTCCCGTAAGACCCACGAGTTTTTCCTTGTGCGGACGAGGCGTGGTGCGGGGCGGGTGCAACCCAGACCCTGGTTGCTCGCCGCTACGGCGACTTTGCTCGCCTAGCTGAAACGCTGCGCGCGCAGTTTCCTGCCCTTCGTGTCCCCCGCCCACCTGCCAAGGACCGATCTCAAGCCCGCTACGCAGAGGATGACGGACAGGAGGCTTCCGTCCCTGATTCCCGGCAGCACCCGCACTCGCTAGACGATCCAGACGGTTCCTTTATCAAGGGAAAAGAACCGCTGACGTTGCGCGCGTACCTGCGGAGCTTGCTTGCTCATCCCGAGCTGGCTGAAGCGGACGCAATGAACACGTTTCTGTCGGCCGATCCAACGCAGCTGACACCGTCTGAAGAGCGGGACGCGGCCGCTCGAGAGGCACTCGATCAGCTCGGTTGGATGAGGCGGCACGATTTGCTGCCGAGACCACAAAGCGAGTGGAGGCTTTGCAAACCCACCTGGCCGATTTTAAGAGGGACTTGACCGACCCGATGGGCTGCCTAGACTGTTTGGTACGATCAAGCGCGTCCCCAAGATTGAAGAGCTACCACCTTCGTACCGCGCCGTTGTTTCTTGGGCTCGGATCTCGGCTGCCAGCACACTCTTTCATCTCTTCCGCCGGGGAGATACTTCGTCGAATTGTTGAACAAGGTCAAACACGTTCACTCCCTCATGCCCTATCGCCTTCTCAAGGGGATTCTCAAGATTTCCAACCCAGTCGCTATGATCCGTGCCTGGCTGGATCTCTTCCTTGCCCAGCCTTTTGGGCAAAGTCGCTTATCCAGCGCATGTTTCTTGCCGGCATCGGTGAAGAGATTAAAGAGTTGGCAGTCTCACAGCAGACCCTGGAGGCCAAGATCGCTGAACCTGATCTTGTTTCCCGTTTGGTGTCGTATGTCAGCCTTGGTTCTGAGGAGCAGGATGAGGTGCGTCTGCTAGGCCACCAACCGGGTGGGATCTCTTATCTGCCATCTTGATTTCACCCCATTGTGGTCCACCCTTGAGCCTGGAGCAGACCCGCTTGACTGCATCAGCAGCGGCATATGCCCATCACGTCCATTCCTCTTCCAGGAGGACAAGCCAGGATTCGACCCCTCCAGTAGCGGCGGAGCTGTATGAGAATTTACATGCTTTGCTCGGTACCCTCTTGCGAAGTCGGGACAAGGAACAGATGGTCTCCCTCTTGTCGGAAGGTGTGACGGCAAATTTGATTAAGGATGTCGTCACCATTTTCTATGCTCCGCTTGCGCAAGTGTACAAGGCAGCCGACATTGGCGATTCTCTCGGGGACCTGCAAGCCTTTGTTTCCGACTTGATCAGCACTGTCGAGGCGTTGGATCAGCTTGGTTCGTCTCCGAATGGATCGGCCGCACCGATCCAACACACCGTTCAAGTGTTTATTGATCTGGTGGCGCGCCATGAGCAAGCATTCTACTCCTTTGTGCACCAAGTTCATTCACGCGGGGGCGGCTTGTTTGATTATCTGATGGACTGGATTCAACGCATCATCAACCTTGTTCGTGGCCAGGGGGAAGAAGAACTGGCACCATCTTCCGAACATGCTCGCGCCACGCATGGCGGCGGGCTGGGCCGCATGGACCTCGAGATCCTCCTCCCAGCCGGCCAGGCCGAGCGGATGGCAGTATTGGCCGAAACGGACAAACTGGTGGCCCATGCCTATCGGACCAAGTTGGTACGCCAAGCCAAGGTGCGACGCAAACTCATCCGCCAACGTGTGGCACATGCGGCCGACCATTTGCTTACCCCCGACGACGAGTGGAGCACGGCGGACGATGCGGCCTTTTCTGGGGAAGTGATGCGGCACCTTGGGTTTGGTGGCGCGGCGCGCGACGAGGTGATGGAAGCCACGCTCGACGGTGCCATCGACTCGGATGCTGAATCCGAGCCGGATTCGGACGAAGAGCAGGCTGAGTGCTCGACTGGCATGGACGCATGGGGCAATCAAGTTCCCTTTCCCCGTTCGGACGCAGACGGACCTCCTCTTCCCGAGTTGACTATCATCCCACAACTCCTGCCTACGTTTTGGCCCTGGTACGTTTTCTCTTGACTGGTTGGAATCTGGAACAGCGGGAAGATGCTAACCCCTCATGTTCAGCTTGAGCCGATTCTTCAGAACGCTTCGACTCCTGTTCCTCCTCCTCCCCCTGAAGAAGAGAGCTGGTCGTTACTGTCGGGCGTCGGGTCGACGCTTTCTTCTTCCGGTTTGGTCGGCGTAGGTAGCGGCCTGGCCAGGTTAAGTGGTTGGGGCACGGAACCTACCCATCACCCCAGTAAGGATAAGGACGATGATTTGGCGAAACGGTAATGTTACCTGTTGGTCCCTCGTTTCTCTATTTGTACCATTCCGGTTTCCCTCTTCTACACCCCGGGTTCCCTACTGGCGTGGCCGTGCTGGGCTACACCACACACGCATGCATACTATTAGGTCAGCCAATGGTAATGGCTACATACTACTATTATAACTCGCACGCTCGAGCCTACATGTTCCAAACTAGCGGCTGCTGGGGTGGATCAGACCCCCCGATGACCTGGGTGCACGTGAACAGTGAGGCTGTGCTCGGCGTCTCGGCCAGCAACGAGTCGACAAGAGTTGTAACCAACTTGCAACTGGTGGTCTGAGAGCTATATATAGCGGGTGTGGCCTTTGGGCCAAAATATATTACCCAGTCCAGTTACTCTTGATGATGTTAGACTACTGCTGTTTCCCCAGTGAAGACATTGTCAGCAGGAGCACATCTGTTCCGAGACAGATCCCCGACCAGACACAACTAAGTGACTGTTGTCGTTGCCAAATGGGTCAACGTCCCCACACTGACATCGGTGCCGTACTTACTATACCGTCATGTACGAAACTACAGGAAAGCGAAAGGGGCATGCCGAGGCAGCGGAACATTTTGGGCCAATTCAGATGCATGCGCGATACATTCCAACTCGTCAAAGAGGCGGTCAGATGGCAATTGTGGTCTTGCCCACATTCTTACCATTAAGCATGGCCAAAATCGCATCGATAGCATGTTCAATCCCCGACGGCTGGTGCTCATAGTAGGTGGAGTGGATCTGGTTGTTCATCAACAGGTCCGTCAGGCCTTCGATGGGCTTAATGTCTTGGTACATGGGGTCAATGCAAATGAATCCGTTGACCGTCAGCCGGCGCGACAGAACAGTGCCCCATGCAAGACTGGCAGCGACACCATCATCAGCTCCAATGCCGTCATAGGAGCTCACCAGCCCACAAAGGGCCACACGGCCCCGGTTTTCCTCGAGTGCCAACAGCGCGGTTTGGAACACCTTACCCCGACATTTTCAAACAGCCTATCCCCCATTGAAAGTTAGTACTTAACCCAAACTCACAAGCAAACCCAAGCGAATGGAGGGATACGTACACTGTACCCTTGCGCTCGGTGGCTTCGAAGAGCTTGCTTTGGAAGTCTGGCTCGTCGTAGGCGACAAAGGCATCAGCACCGGAAGCAAGCACTGCCTCGCGCTTCCGGCTCGAGGCAATCCCACCACCTTCTTGACACCCTTGGCCTTGGCGATTTGGATCACGTAGTTGCCCGTTGCGCCGCCCGCGCCAGTCACGAGCACCACTTCGTCCTCCAGTTTGGTGTCGCGGAACTGGCCGAGAGCTCCGACCAACGGGTGGAGCAGGCCAACGTAGCAGCCCAACCGGGGGGTCCAAAAGCGGTCATAAACTCCCTAGGGTCAAGGATACTGCCGTTCTTGGTGGGATGGGTCGGCACCTTGTGCAGCCCAAACCCAGTTTTCCCCGATGCCAGAGCTGCTGGTCCATTGAAGACCACGTGGGTAGTAAGACCCAAGAAGCC
The DNA here is from genome assembly GCA_003971905.1 of Moniliella sp. 'wahieum'. NCBI lineage: Eukaryota > Fungi > Basidiomycota > Moniliellomycetes > Moniliellales > Moniliellaceae > Moniliella > Moniliella sp. 'wahieum'. The sequence continues at coordinate 311,346 of RSEE01000063.1, read as the reverse complement.
ATAGACACTGGTGCCAACCGCAAGCCATCAAAGCGAGAAGCAATCACCGTTCCGGTACCCAGTGCCCGAAGACCTCATTGAGCGGGGCAGGAGGACGGTAGGACTCGGTAGAGCGCATCGAGCCTCGCATCGATGGTTCGGTAGCCAAGTAGTTGACCTGGATCAGAACGTCATCCTCTTTCAACTCTGGGATGGGCTCTTCCCGTAGCTGAAAGGACTCGGATGGGTTGAGCGGGCCATCGGCGTACTTGACAAAGTACCACGACTTGCGCGTAGCAGGAATAGTCGGAGGAGCCATGATGATGGAAGAAACGAAAGGAGACGGTGGGCAGAATCACTGCGCCTACCCGAGAGTCTGGGTGCGTTTGCTTTATACCCAGACGTATCACCAGTATCACCAGCAACTACAGCAAGGCATTCGTGGGCCGAGTGGTTCAGCGGCTCAATGCGCTCGGACGGGCTCGGCATCTCGAATGTTGCTGAGGGCCTGTTGGAACAATGCACCAACTACGGGCGTAAAAGACACGCCAACGCGCATAATCAGGAATTAACCTGGGGATTGCTGGCCTTACCTCCGTAGTTGAAATCAGCTAAGCGCTAATCCAAGCCACTCCCGATTTCAGGCCGGAGGCCTGAGCGCCTGAGTGCCTGAGCAGGGAATCCTATATGCCCGATCATCGATCGTCAAGATCATCGAAAGACGTCATAAGGTAGTTGGGTTAGTGTATTAATCTGACGTTGAATAAACTTTTGTGCCAAGAGTGCTATCGGTCTACTAACTCGCCGACATAGGAATGGGGTGACTGACCGGTGACCGGGGTAACTGGTAACTAGTAACTGGTAACCTGCCCGGAAAAACAGCAGCAGTAATAAAAACGGGTTTAAGGCCAAGGGGCCTAAGGCCTTAGTCTGAGGTCTAAGGCCTTCAAACGACTGCCATATTGCCTTTGTGTTGGGGCGAGACGCTCCGCACCGTGTAGCGACGTCCTCGTCAACTCGACTATGGAGACCGCAATGGATGCTGAAGCGTTTATAGGTCAGTAGCGTAGGCGATCGATTGCGGGCGAGAGATAATAGGCTTGATGGTAGGAAGCAGGACAAGGCTACAGGAGAAGGCTACTAGTCGTTGGCTTACGCGGGTACGCGCGCATCAGCAGTCCTCCGAGTCCGCGGAGCATCGGGCTAATGAGGCCGGGAGTGCTCCGCGATCGATGAAGGCAGTCACCGTCGCAACAATAACCGTCCTGCGTGGTAGGCATCACCTGTCTTTTATCCGCCCGGTCGCTCCTCTACGTCGCGATAGTGTGCTTTAAGACCCTCTACCCTTCGCATAGGCTCTGTACCTATCTCCAGAACTACTTCTACCGGAGCATCGATTAAGTACAACCACAGTGCATTGCTAGTATATCTTTTGTCGGTTCTATGGGGCTCAACATGCGCAAAAGTTCATCCGCAAAAGTTCATCAGAAGTCCTCATTCTTGACGCCTGCCTACTAATATGTACCGGTGTGTAATAAGTTACGCGGGCTGACCGAGCTCATCCTCCCCCTTTTTTGTCTCCCTTGCATGTGGGTTTTTATAGGTCTACATCTCCAGGCTTCCAAGACAGCAAAGTAGGCTGGCTTGTCTGAACGTTGAACAAACATATGTTGAGCCACCGGGTGGCTCGTGCTTTGGCCAATGTCCTTTCAGTTCCTCCTCAGGCCTAGGAGTTCCGTTGTTTTTCTCTCCTGTTTTTCCTTGTTCTCCGCAGCTTAGCCCCTGGTGGCGACTCGCTGCATGATGTTCCTCAGTAGGCGTTGCTGGTTGGCTTAGACACCACCACCACCAACAGTGCGATTGCATCACCCTCGAGGACCATCCGGACTCCAGGTCTCATCAACATATGAACTCGGTTATGCTAACGGAGCATGTTCCCATGGATCTATATGCAACCAGCTTGATCTCTCCCTTTCGGATGGCCGAGCAGAGGTGGTCCGTAGTGCATAGCTTCTGAGTCCCTGCCAGTTTTATCCTACTTCAATTATTTGGTCTTTGGTCTTGGACGCAAGTGAGCTCGAAATTGAGCCTCCGGATCTGGAGGTCAGGTTCCTCATCTAAGCGTCTCCTTTACATCGTGAGAAGTTCTCCCCTCAGGCCTCACGGGCCTCTTGCATCATGCATCATGCCTTTTGCATTTATATAGCTGATGAGGAGAGGAGAACCTGCCCTTTACCTTGAGCATTTCTAGTTTTGACTGTTCTTCCGTTCCTGCCAGCTGAGTGCGGGAGAACATTTCCCTCCTGATGGTCTGTTATTCTTCCGGGAGGCACTTATCCCAATTCCTTTCCCTCTTTTATTCGTTGTGTTATCTATTGTATTCCTTATATTAGATCCTGCCTGCATATGACCCATGTGACCCTTGATCCTTGTTCCTTTCCCCCTAGAGGACCATTTAGTCTTATTCGTCTTTTCTTTCGTCTACTTCGTCTTTTTCATCCACACTTGGCCTTTTCCTCTTCTCGTCTTTCGTCCTTTGTGCGACATTTTTGGATAATCCATCGTTGTGACCCCCAGGCAACGCCTTTGTTACTCTTAGGGTTTCAATGTGGCAGTTGATAAAACGACCACATCTTGATCTTTCTCCGTATCTTTTCGACCCGGCATCCATTGCCGTGGATCTCCTGCTTTCAGTCTCCTCTGTACGGATCATGGGGCGATTCTCCAAGAGTTGTGAGCTGTTCTGTTAGACCGGACCTGTCTTACCCTGTCTTTTCCTGTGTCAATAACCTTCCTTGGCCACAACCACACTTTCAGGACCATATACTACAGGCATGCGAATAGTCCTTTTCGTTCCGGTGCATACGCAACCTTTTGCCACTCGAGCCGACGCCTCAACTAGGAGGCCTCACCTCGTCTCTATCTCCGTTCGGATCTGCCAGTAGTGTTCGGGCTCGATGATCAACCGTCAGTGGCCTGTCCTCCTCCCAGGGAAAACGCACCCCTGAACGATAGGTTGGACTCCAGTCCGGAGCCCGTCCATGACAAGCAGAGTCTAGTGGGTGAGGTGGATAACGGGGCACCTTTAGTGGGGTGGCCCCGTCCTTGGGCAACATCATCATTCTTGCTGGGAAAAGGAGATGTTGGGCATCACCCCTCTCTCGCGCAACGGCCGAAATCCAGGCGCCGCGGGTTCTCTTCCGCAAAAGCCTACGAAAAGTGGCCGCAGGATGTGGGATCACAAGACTTTTTGACCCGAGAAGAGGAAACACTTCAGGCTCTGAAGACCTGAGTGGGGAACGAGCATGGTGGGGGGATGTTGTGGATCTCGGAACAAAAGACGCGCTATCTGGGGCGAAGTATATGTCCAACTTTGATGGGGCACATCCTCTCTTTTCAGCGGCTCTTCCTGATGTGGCAGTATCGTTCTCAGACAAGAGGCTTCGCCGTCTCTGCTGATCATGGGTTTCAAGTGTCATAGTAGTTATAGTTGGTGAGAGTTGGAAGAGATGCTCTTTGAAGAGGTGATATTGGCGCCTTCTTTCGTATTGATTGAGTTCTGACAGATCGGGGGGAGGTGTGCATCCACGGGGTAGGAAGGACAATCATATCTCGCCAATTATACTTATATTGAGCATTTTCCCCTTTCCTAGGGGGTTGTACTTGCTCACGCGGCCACTCGCATAGTTTGGAGCACTACAAAAGGGAGTACACGAAAGTGTGTACGCTTTATCCAGGATAATCACATCAACTGAACCGGGTTTATGAGGGATGACGAGGAATCCTGGCGTGGAAGGAAAGGAAAACATATACAGATGACCCTCTCGGACTAGGAATTGTGGTGGGAACAGAAGCGTTTGGATGATCTGGGATCGAGACGGATCACAACATGAGGGACTGATGGGAGAGAAAAAGGACCAAAATGTTCTTGCGTTCCGAAAGGTGTGGTGCACAGAAGGAGACGTCTACATCTGTTGATTACGGGCAGAGAACAGGCATTGTCACCGAATGACTAAGCTCGCTCCAATTTCGAATTCTGCATCCTGTGTCTCTTGCTCTTCCCTTCCCTGTTGCTTCTGTTCTCTGCCTGATGCCTTCTGTTTCCTCCCACGAACGATCTTGCCTTTCCCCCTACCTCTGACAGGACCTTGGTCTCCCTCGTTTAGCCCGGACTGTTACAGAACAGGCATCATCATTTTCTCATGCCGGCGGTGGATGGCGACAAAGACACCACTATAGTAAACCACGAATGCATGCACAAGAATCGTTTCCCCCCCTCTTTGCCAATAAGACAGCTTGTTAGAGGATGCTACACGATTAAGGCCACTGGGAAAAGTTCATCATTGTTGGAAAGATCTTACTGGACCGTCTCATTTCTCATGGGCCCATGTTTGGGGCTCTATGGCTGTGAATATGTTGTGTTTCGCACTAGACACTGAGGCTGATATAAAACAAATAGATGGACCATGCTCGACGCTCTTAGCTCTTCTCCCAGGCCCCTTTTTCTCTTATCGCTCTTGATTCTTCCAGTCCATTCTGTGCCCTTTGGTCTGCTGGCTTTTTTCCGGCCTCATCTCCTCCTTGGAAGACTCGTAGGGCCCTGGCTATATACTCCCCAACAACAAAATGTCTACGTCAGGAAAAGCCTACCGTTATTCTCCCTAATATGCTTGTGTAAAAGCTTTTTGTCATAAGAGTGTCCTGTATTTTAGTGTCCATCACCACGGAAAGAATATCGGGCCTTCTTGTAGGTCATATAGACTGACTGCCCACTGCCAATAAAGCAATTTCTCCACAAGTGGCAAAAGCTTTCCAACTATCACGGATACACGGCATGTCATATACATATCTCTCCTTCTTGCTCCCCTTTCCGTCCCACTCTTACGTATTACCATAGTACGAAAACAAGCATTCGCACCTTTTATCATCACACTTCCCTAGCATTCCTCTTTTCCGTGGCTCCCCACCATTATTCACTTTTAGCAGGGCCGACTTTTCTGCCGTCCAACAGATCCCAAATCCCCACATTCTGAGCCTTGTTCTTCACTGACCCTATTTATGGATACATCCATCGCCTTCCTGTACAGCCACAGTGACAGAAGCAAAAGAAGTTGATCGTTTCTCTAGTCTTGTTGTGTTATGGGTGGACCCTATACTAGCTGTGAGGTGCGACCGAGGAAAGATAATTCGCTCTCTGGGTTCCATTCACTGTGTGGTCCTTAAACAGGTGTCTCTTCCTTTTACATGCCTCTCGCTGTGTCTGTCCTCTGACACAAAAGGCGTGTGGTGCTACTCTTTCCTGGTATTTTCATCCCCTGTTGGGCGCAACTTCCTTCTCAACTTTGGCTCATGGCCGCTTTCCCCATATGTCTAATCCCCCCTTTTTTGTTGTGCTCCCTTCCCGTATTCTACTCCGTCATGACAAAATCCGGTATGACACTTGTTCACCTCTCTCGTTCCCGTCCATTATCCCGCTTTCATACCTTCTCTGGAGAGTCTTTTGATCACGCCATGCGTCATACATGATGCGTGTCATGCGTTATGCATCTTACCCGCCGTGTATACAACTCAGCGTATGATCGATCATCTCGATCCTCAATCATTCTTTTCCGCTCGCCGGGTTGTTTGAGCGCTAATCCTGAGCACTAAGCCCTAACTTGGCTGCCAAAATCGTAAGAAAATGCTTCGCGAACGGGCCCTAAGCCTCAGCAACAGAGCAATGTGAAATGTTAATGAGCGCTGAGCAGCGGCCAAGCTCACTCTGTCCCAGCGCTCAGCACTTACCGGCTTCTATAGTTCTTATGATTTCCTTGAAGCTCGAAGCTTTTTGAAGCCTGAAAAGCTGCATGAAGCTTAACCTGTATCAGCATGAGACAGAAAACAAGTGATGTGACGGGATCCTGATGCCAAGCGGAACGGCAATCAAGAAGAACTGGAGGTCAAATAGGCGATAGGGGTTGAACGTTGAACGTTGAACGTTGAATAATATTGATTGCTGGTGATCGATAGCAGAGAAAATAGCGGAGAGAATAGCGGAGAGGAAGAGGAGGAGGCGATAGTGGAAGCGAGGGAAGACTGAGCTACGACTACCGAAGCTTCGAGAAGGAGGCAAGTCGGACTTCCAGACTTCCGCCCGGGCGGAACTAGAAGAGAGCTAGCTGTCGTGTGGAAGTGGTTGTGAGCGCCAGAGTCCGACTATGCCGCTGACACACTACTGCGCTAGTGTCCCAACACACAGGACAACGTTTTGGAACGGAAGCCTCTAGAACGAGGTTGAAGCTTGAAGCTTATTATTGAGGTGTGAACGTTTGAACTATATGAAGCTTGAAGCTTGAAGCTTGAGGTACTTTTACCGCTAAGCGACTCCAGGCAAGGATTAGGCCTTAGGCTAAGGCCTTAGGGAGCGATGTTGTGGGGAAGGAGTGGAGCAAGTGGAGCCCATTCGTAAGCGCGTCAACGTTCAACCTCCTCAACGTTCAACGAACGTTCAACACGAGGAAACCACTCAGTCTGAGATCTGAGTTCTGCGTTCTGAGATCTGACCGGTCAGGCGGTCAGGTCACGGTGACCGGTGACCGGTGACCGGGAGCCTCAGGAGGATCTGAGACCTCAGTATGAGGCGTGACGCGTGACGCGTGATGCATGATACATCTGCATGGTATGTGCATGTGATCGATGTGATCGACGTGATCGTGGGCATGAGCGCGAGGGCTGAGCCTCTGCGCCTATGCGTACAAATAAATCTGACACAAGGGTATTCTCCCGGGGCAAGTCATTCTTAGGCCGTCTTCTTAGACCCTGCATTCCCACCAAGCAGGCCCGCGCCTTCAGCTCAATAATTAGTATTTAGTACTTGTTAGGTGTGATGTGACGTGTGACATTGCATGTGACATGAGTGACATGTGACAGCTGAAGCGAACAATATAGTACCAGCGACTTCAAACTTCAAGCTATTATAGGTTCAAGCTAGCCTCAGGCCCTCAAGCTTCAAGCTCCTCGAGCTTCCAGCTTCCAGCGAAGCTTTACTAGCGTCCTCTGGTCACCGGTCATCCGTTACTAGTCACTGACTTGTCAAGAGTATTTTGGTGACGAAGTAACCGGAAGAGCCGGACTCTCCTTGACGAGGGGAAGCAGGGGTAGCGCGCGGTCTTTTCTTCATGCATCATGCACATCATGACTTAACGTTTTAAGGCACACGAAGAGATTGGTAAAACAAAAATTAAGTGAGAATAGAGACCCATTTTGATTGATCGATTATTATTAGTACTTAGTAATAGCACTCAGACTGAGTATTACTGAGTATATACATGAGTGCATGAGGACTCCAGAGAAGGAGGATGTGCTGCATGTGCACAGACTGCACCGCGTGGTGCATAATTATAAGCATAACCATGCATAACCCGCTATTACGTTGATTGATGATGCATATTGATGCTACTGAAGCTAGTGGCTATAGTGACTAGTGACGTAGTGACTAGTGAAGCTTTTTGATTGAAGAATGATTAATGAATAAGCCTGAAGCTTGAAAGGGCTGAGCGCTCTGAAGCTCATAAAGTGCATAAAGGCTGAAAGGGCTGAAGAAGACGCCCTCGGGCCTGAGACTCAGGCACTTAGGGGCCCAGGCCTAATGCGCAGGTTCCCAGGTTTTCTTCAGGAGATTGAGAAAAGGTTGAGAAAACGTCGTTGAACATGGACGCGTATTGTATGTACCATTGCGCGTCACCCGTCACTACTAAGACCGATTGCGTCTCCCTTCGCGGCGACGCACTGAGGATATCGATCGTCGTTGAGATCTGAGAGGCCATGGACCTCCGTGGTATGAAAGGCTGCCACATGTCATGGTGTTTTCTCGACCCCGCCCTCCCCCACGTATAAATGTACCGCTTTAGCGTTTAAAACGTTTAACCGTTAAAAGAAGGGCGGCTGTCTCCGTTGCGTGCACCGCATTCGCTCAACGTTCTCACTTAATCGCAATTATACTAGTAACGCATGAATCACTAAAATCCTAATTATAACCCTTTCCTATTATTATATGCCGGTATACAGAGGAGCACGCGTTGCTGTGTACCTGTAACCGTGACCAGTGAATGTGTAAACATAGAGTCCCAGAGCTAAGCTCTAAACTTATGAAGTGTGGATCCCACGGTCCCAGGCTGAGCACAGCATAGCTATAGAACGAGTGGCACAGACTTACATGTCACATGTCACGGACGAGGGGCGCAACGTGGGGCGAAAGCCCGCGAAGCGCTGGTCCCACAAACACCCCTGATTATTGTGTCTCTTGCCAATTTGGTTGTATTTGTCTCGTTTTTTTCCGGCTCCCCTTTCCCGCACCTTCCACTTCTCGCTGCTCTACTCTGGCCCCAAAATCCAGCAAGCACATAGCACTTGGTCCATCCTTATGGTGACCGGTCACCCGTAGTATACCAATGCCGAGCCCTCTTGTATAATCGATGGGACGAATCACACGCTGTTGTAACAGTCACTGTATCTCTACCCCCAATTTTTGTGAAATGATTACATGATTTCCGTATAGCAGCAGAGCGCCACGTGTTCCATGCGTTAGAATGTGGTCACTCATCACAAATCTCAGATCTCAGAGCCACAAGAGGGTAGGGCTAGTGATCTATACGGCATTATGCATACTAGCTACTGTGCATCAGTTGTACCGCGGCTAAAGAAGAAAAGTCTCTATAGACAAAGCAGGGCTGTGTCTTCTATGCCCTAGAGCAACGTTGTGCATTCCCAAAGCCACTCACGTCTGAAGTTAAACCTTTGAACACGAGATTCGGAGGAACCCAGATTTTGGGTGGAGAACCGCTGGAAATCCCATCATGTGGAGCTAATACGAAGGTGGTTGAACGTTGAACGTTGAACGTTGAGGGCCTTCTGCCACACCTGGTGATGGAAGAGAGACAAGGGTTCGAACACGCCGAATATACACGCGGACTCTTCGGAGGTCACAATAGGAGAAATGGTGATAAAGCACTTTGGCCTACGTACGGGACTACGGGCCCCAACAGAACGATGTTGATCGAGGTGATGAAGTCGATGACAGGGCCTGTATATATCGTGGAGAGTATACTTTTGATGAGATCGCACGATGAGAGAGGGGAGCGCTATAGGATTCCCCAGCACGGCCCCTTAAGTTCATTGGTGACACTCGCTTATATCCAGCCGCAGGTTTGACTCGGAAGCTGCGCACCCCCTGCCCACAGTGAGCCCCTCCCTTCTTTGTTGTATCCCCAGTTCCTTCCTTCAGATGTCAATTTTTTGAAGCTTGACCATTCGCGGCTCCCTCCGGCACCACTTCGCCTGGACACCATGTCTGATGGCGGCTCTGTTGCAACTAATTCTCCGTCTGAGATCTGATCCTGAGGTGGTGGGGCTGGTATGGCCCGATTTCTTCAACACATTTTGATTCTCGGAATCATCTGTGCTTCCATCGCTGCTTCCATTTCATTGGCAGAGCTTAAGGCTGGGACAGGGGAACACTACGTCTAAACCTAACCGTTCATCTTGCGGGGGTTACTTGGGGCGCCACCAGCAGGGTCAAGGAACCAGGGGGGTCGCCAGGATATCAGGACCCTCCGGCTCACGCCATCCGTTCCCGTACCCTAGGAAGCGCGTGTGGTCACGGAGGAACGTGGTTGACATCCGACGAGGAACCATTTCCACTGAGACTTAGTAGCCACTCCTTCCAATGCGCAAACAACTTGTTCGCCGTCTTGGTGCCGTAGTATCCTCGCGTCGTCAAAACCAGGGGGAAAAACCTGCTTCCATATATGCAACCGTCGGACCACAAATTTGCGTATAAGAACATCGATACCAATTAATCGCTGAAGTGTGTGTGGTGTAAGAAAAGAACGCCCACGGTGTTAGCAAAAGAGAAATACTTAGGGAGACAATTAATTTGTTAATTGGCAGAGAGAAGAAGGTGCCCTGAGCCTGAGGCTCAGCGCTCAGGCTCAGGCCTGACGCGTGACGAACTAGGAAAGAAAGCGCGGACATGATTGTCATAACTCGATTACAATGAAGACTGTGACACTCACCAACACATTCGCCCGACCCGAAAATGCTGGAGCACATGATCCATGATGCATGATGCATGATGAGTGACTAGTAACTAGGTGACTAGGACTGGCCATCTGGTTACCCGTTACAATTACCTGTTACCGTTACCGGTTACCGGTCAACGGGTCAACTGGAGGCTTGAAGCTTGAGAATCTAAGAGCTTGCGGTCCGAGCAAGAAAACCCTATACAACCCCCTCTCAGATCAGATCTCCGATCTTGCCTCCTGCAGCTAGGCGACAGGTCTGAGGCGCTGACGGACGTGTTTTGGATGCATGTGGCATGCATGTGACATGCATGTGATAGTGGCTGTGATCGACTGGACATTGGCTAAGCATGTGAATGTGATGCAATCTCAGATCTCAGAATCCCAGGCTCAGCGCTCAGGCCGCTCAGGATAATCGAGAACTGGTAAGATTTCAATGTAAAGCTAGTAACGAGTAGCTAGGAACTCAATGAATATTGAATGGATGTGAAATGCGTGTGAAAGCTAGATCCTAACGTTGCGGCGTCTCAGCGCTCAGCCCAGCTAGGCTTGCAGCCTTGCAGGCCACGTGCATATTTGCCCCGTTGGTTTTGTACTTCCCTCCTCAGGCCTCAGGCCCTCAGGCTAAGCCTCAGCGCTGACGCTGATTGAATATTGACCATCGATCATCCATCATGCATCACTACCGGTAGTCACCAAGTACTCAGTGTACTCAGTATACTCAGGTGTACTCAGTTGTCGTCGTTGTGGTGCTTTCGAAGCTAGGTTCCTTAATCGATCTCATGATCCCATGACTGCTGGTTGGGCGCTGAGCCTTAGCGCTGAGCGCGAGCCACACTGGCGCGGACGCCTCGTAGGGGTTTTCGGTTATCGATCATCGATCAGGGCACCTGCGCTCAGCCTGAGCCTCTGGGGCAAGTGCCTTTTGTCACCTGTGCATGTCACAATTTCACGTTCAACGTACGTTCCATGTACATTCAATATGCAACGCTCGTAACGCGTAACGCTCAACCCGCCGCAGCCACCAGCCGACACAGCCGGAGCGGACGCAGACAGACTGCCCGTCGTGGGTCTTTTCAAGGCGAAGCGCCCCTCGCCAGCACGGGCACTCGCTTCGGACGACAAGGCACCGCCATTCCGAAAGCTTGCCGGCCGCGTACCCCGAAGCACTTCGTCTGAGATCTGAGTCTGAGATCTGAGTATCCGTGCTCATCGGCGCGGGCGCAGGCCCCGTGCTGGCAGCAGCGCGCAGCACACCACTCGTCCCGCACCCGCGCACGGAGCGCACACCGGACGCAGTGTGGTGTGGCGCGGGGGCAGCAGCAGCAGCACGGGTTTAAACTGCCCCGTGCTCCCTGGCCCGTGGGGCCACGCCAGGGCCGATGCGAGTCGAATGAATGCGGCACAGTGCCCACGCCAGCGCAAACCCTGGCCGCACGAAGGGCCCCCATCGCCTCGCCATCGCCATCGCCATTGCCATCGCCATTGCCCGTCGGCCCCATCGACACCCTGCGTCCGCGTTAACTCAATCCAACACACCCGCCTCCCAGTTCCTTCCATCTCCTCCCCTCCCCTCCCCTCCCATGCTCCCCGCGCCACGCTCCCCAACCCGCCCTCCAGTGTGCCAAGCAGCGCGGCAGCTCCCACCGCACTGCCGCCGCCGCCGCCGCCGCCGCTACCGCTACCACCGCTGTGCCCGCTGCTCTGGTCTCATCACGATCCACGCTCCAGGACCGTTATGACCACCCTTTCCCAGCCCTTCCCACCGCTGGATGTGACTCTACAGAAGCGGCCGCAGCACAGCCTGGAAGCCTTGCTATGCCTCCCCATCCTCTCCTCTCTCCCCTCTGCGCTCGACCCTGTCGAGCTCGAGCGCCCTCAAGCCTTAGCTTCGTTCGACCCTCGCCGTCAAGACTCTTATGTGCAATTCAAACAGTTCTCGGCCTCGACAAGAACGCCCCGTTCCCACCCGCAAATGCCCCAAGCGCCTTCGCTAATGGTCTGACTGTCACTACCCCGCTTGTGGCATCTGATGTGGCTATTGCGCCATCCGATATTTCCCCCGTTCGCCCTCCAGCCGGGTTTCGCGGTTCAAAGGCCACACAAAACTTCTGTGCCTTGCGCCTCTCTCGGTCTCGACCGCCTGACCTTCAGCTTTGACCCTCGGGTGCCTGCATGCCTCCACTCGTCCTGGCTGGGGGCCCGCCTGTATTTACCACCCAGCCGCTCCCCCATTCCGCGCAGCCGTCTCCTCCCTCCCACATTGCCAAACACCACCGCAGCAGTGTAGATGCTCTCGTCCGGTTTGGCCCTGAAGGAAATACCGTTTCCCCTGTGTTGTCTCGCCCCTCGAATGCAACTGGCTCCCGCCGCTCTCATCCCTACCGTTTGGAAACCAGGGCCCACCGCCGCAGCCCCAGCACACTTCGGACCGGTCTGGGCTAAGTCCAAGGGCATCTCCCTTCATGGCCTTACCACTTCACTGCCCGCCCCAGCTCCCCGTTCCCCCGTAAGCACGACATCAGGCTCGGAGCAGTCCCGACCCGAAAGTGAATCAGACTCCCCCGCGAGTCACACACCGAGCGTCTTGTCCCCCCGCAGTCCGCCCATGGAGCCTCCGCACCCAGCCTCGTCTCGCACCTGTCCGCGTCGGAGGCCGGATTGGCGGAACTGAGCTTGTCTGACAGCCCATCCACAATCTCCAAGTGACAACGGCCAAGACCAAGGCAGCCTCAGTATCGCGCCGAAAGGGCGGCGCCTTTTAAGTGCCCCGTCCCCGGTTGTGAGAGCTCTTTCACCCGGGCTCTCAACTTGCGTGGCCATCTTCGTTCGCACACGGACGAACGTCCGTACTCCTGTCGATACTGTGAGCGGTCATTTGCTCGAGCTCATGATAAACGGCGGCATGAGAAACTGGTACGCCTTCCTTTCCCTTGCCTATCTTTTTTTCGCAGATAACTGACATGCCCCTTTGTAGCATCTCATATTCGTCCCCATACGTGCGAGTTCTGTGGGAAAATGTTTGCCCGTCTCGATGCACTGAATCGCCATCACCGTCAAGAGGGGGACACGTGCGTCCCCCGCTCTGGTAGCGCTCTCGCCGCTTCCCCCGCGCTCACTGCGCCACCCCCGATCGGCCCTGGTTCATCGGAGCAGGCGTTGTCGGCGACGTTCTCCTGGCCCGGATCCCAACCGGCCTACACCCCGTTTGCCCCTGCCTCCACCGCCAGCAGCCCGCTTGTGCCACCCACTCTGCCAACGCCGGAGCTGGTCCTACCGCTTCACGCCTCCTTTGGCGAGGCCAGCTTCGCAGCCCCCCTACGGCCTTCGTCCCTCTTGTTCCCGAGGCGCGGCCTGGCCCAGCGACCTGGACACGCGCTTTTCTGGGCATATTCTATGAGATGGGATCAACTGTATCCGTCGTTTGGCTGTTTGGATCTTTGGAATCCCACAGTTGTCAGTCTAGTCGCTTTGGATCCTATCTATTTCCCTGCTCCCCCTTCTACCTCACTTGCTACTACACTATGGCCCGCGTTTTCCCCTCATTCACACTTGGATATCTCGCACACTCAATGACACGCTCCATCCTTTCTTTCGCGCCTTAGACTTTTCCTCGGAGCTGTGCTGTGGGGGATTAGTATCAATCGACATCTTAAAACTTAACTCCCCTCTACTTCACTTGGCGGTCTGGGATCTGGGACCAAAACACTCTACTCCGCGCTGAGCTAGCAGCAGTTCGCGTGTCTAGCTGACCCCGGCCCCGGCCTTTCTGATCCCGATCTGATCCTGCTCCATGTGCTTGTCGAACACGCGCCCATGTACTAAGAGAATGGTCCCTACACGATCCAACTCACGAGCTAGGGGAATGTCATGTGGTATCCCCCACCCCACCCCGTTTGCATTTCCCTTTACTGAGCTTAAGCTGGCCTCAGGGCCTCGGGCCCCTCACTCTCCAAGGACCTCAAGCTTCAAGCCTGTTGGGTGAAAAGCTGGCGAAGCGCACGGCCAGCGCCCACCACTACATATTGACTACTATTGTTGCATTCATAGCGTTCGTGAGCGCTGAGCCTTGCAACACACGCACTGCAGGGACAAAGAAAATGCTGCACCCATAACATTTATCTGTTTGCTTGTTGCTTGACAAGGGCGGTATAGGCGTTCCCAACTGCAACCATATGGTCGAGCGTGAGCTCGCGTGGGCGATGATGTTGACTAATAAATGGACTAGTTTATTGTAGCTGGCTCAGGCTGAGAGCTCAAGCTGAGCTCTCAGCGCCTCAGCGCGCCCTCTGAGGTTCAGCCCTCGTGCACCACACATAAATATTAAATGACGGCAACACCGATTTTTCAGAGCTTGGGGTGACTAAGTACAAATTATCCCATTGTCCGCCGGCCACAGTATGCCAGGGCCTCAGACTGGGGTAAGTACAAGTCCAGTGCAGCCGTGGGCCACTTGGGCGTCGCGTTGGGCCCTGTTCTGGGCCTCATTTAATTGGGACCCTTGAAGATCGTCAAATTCCCCGCCGCGGCGGACTCGAGGTCCGATACAAAAAAACAATAATACTATGTGGATACGGGGCGAGTTCGGCGCTGTGCGAATCCGACGGGGCTGTGCGTCTTGTCTCTAGGTCCTGTTACATGTTAAGGCTTAGCGCTTGCTTAGTGCTTAGTACTTAAGTGGCACCTGACTCAGTACTCAGTACTCGTACTCATTAGTGACTTCGGAAGACCAAGGGATACGTTTTTAGTATCCCCGTCGCGTGACGCTGTGTACGTGATCGATGATCATCGATCATCGATCCGTATCGAAAATCGATTGGCGTCAGGCATAGACCTCAGGAAAGGCATCATGCATCATGCATCACGTGTCTACCGCCCTGTGGCCCTGAGGCCTCAGGCCTGCAGCCTTGATGAGGACCTGAGGCTGACATGCTGACAGTTGTCAACACTAGCGGTGCACATACATGTGCTCAGGGTCGGAGCCGGAGAGTCCGAACGCGTGAAGCGTGACACGTGACGGGGCCAAGGCCATAGAGGCCGTAGGGAGTTGTCAGGCCTGAGAGCCTCAGAGGCCTCTTCAGGGACGGGAACCGCCAGGGGGGCCGCCTGGCACGCCCGTTGTACTAGGCCTTAGGCCTTAGGGGGTACGATCCCTTAGAAGTCCAATTAAAGGGGGGCGACTCACGGTAATTTCGTGCTTGGGCAGGCTGGTACGCCCGAGCGGAGCTGTATATATATAGGGGCAAAAGGAGTATAGCTCACAGCGTATAGCAGGGGTGGCTGCAGGCGTGGCAACAATGAAGGCTGCGGAAGTATACACCGACTAGGGCAGTATTATAGTAACGTGTCTGAAGCCTTCGGGGCTCAGGGACGGGGATTGGCACCGGAGGACAAACACTGTCAAAGCGCGGACTTTTGCTTGGGGCCGCCTCGACGTGGCTAGAAGAGGACCAACGCGACTTGACTGGGTCTTGGCTGAAGAGCTGAGAGACGAAGAGGGCGGATAGAGAGGCGGCGGCTAAGGGGAGACGAGGTTGCCTGTACTAGGTGAATTGATGACAGGAAGGGAAGAAGACAATCGGCCGTGGGGGAAACCACGAACCATTATTTACAGACAAAACGGACCAGAAGGGAACCAACGCAATGGAGGAAGAACGGGGGCAGGGAAGAGAACAAAAGGGGACGGTTTTGTCGCACAGGCAACCTACAAAGGTAAGGTAACGGGCACGGGACAACTATCGTCGCAACGATGCCGACAATTCGTGGCACGAATGTGGCCACAGTTCCACTTGCGCAGAAGACGACTATTGCCGCGTGGACATGCAAGGCTGATGGCCGCGGGGATGGTCGCGTGGGTCACCGCGTGGTTAAGGCTAGGAACGGACTCTGTGGGCTAGGTGGGTTCTTCATTGTCCACTCTCCAACAAGGAGGAGACGGCATTGTCATTGCTCATTCTTTGACCAGGCTTGGGTCAGAGTGAGGAAGGCGAGAGGAGCGCGCAAGCTCAGCCGGGACCGCCAACCCATCTTCACTCGTGACTGGATCTGTGTGTAGTAGGTGCCTGTGGGTACTTCAATGAGATCTTAAAGGTCCAAGCCTTTAGACCTAAGGCGAGTGGCCAAAGCCTTATATTATAGGCCTCACTCATGTCCTAACGTGTGGCTGTGCGGAAAACCCGTCGGCTCACCGGCACCCGGCCACTATGCTAACTTGGTACTCTCGATCAGCTGATGTAGCTTCACGCTTAAACAAAAGTGGGAAGCGTAATGCTATCAATTGTATCGAGCGTCTCTGCGCTCTTTCCTTGTTCTCTTTTGCTTTGCCCCAAAAGCCCCATCCTCTTCGTTCTTCTCCACGAACGATTACTACATTCCCTCTACCATATCTGGTTTCAAAACTCTTTCCTCCCTCTTTTTTCGCCTCATCCTCCCCCGATTGTGGCAGTGGCAACAGTGTGTAGCTGTATCCAAATCAGGCCAAGTGTTTGCTTCGCGCTGAGCAGAATAGTTTCGCAGTGTAATTCTCAACACACACTCTGTGCTCAGACGACAATACCGATGGATTCGGAAAGAAGGGCCAACTTTTTGCCTCTCGAGAGGGCGATTGGCAACTCGACTGAATACCTCGCAATATGTGGGGACGAGGAATAGACCATGAAATTGGTCATCCTTGTCATGGCCGGACATACTAGGACTGGTACCCGGCCCATATATTGATGCGAGCGATTTCCCTTCGAGAGAATGGACCACACTCAGACGCATGATCGCGGATGAGCAGATGTTCTCCCCTGGTCTGCTATTGAAGAGCTGAATGAGATGGTGGTTCAAAGACAGGAAGTGGAACTAGATCCAGCAAGGAAAATAAGGAGAAGAATCATGGAGTCATGCACTAATAAACCAGTCTGGAGCCCGATCGACCACGTCCAAAACCTTGAGTCTGGGGTCACTTCAGTCAACTCGGGAAAGAGCATCAAGTCGCATGGCGTGCGTAGAGATGAAGATTGGCCCTCAAGCCCGTCGATCAACAAAAGCAGCCAGGTGAGACCGCCTCCTCAGGGCGTCGGCGTGCTTGTCGCGTAAAATACGTGCACATCAGAGGTAAGATTAGCGCGCATTTTGTCTGTGTTGTTCTATGATTAAAGGCTGCGTGAATGGGAAGATGATGCAGGTATAAAAGGGCAGAATTTTGGATAGGTTCTCCGGTCACGGACAAAAAAATTCAACTCTCTTGGGATCACAGAGTTAATCCGTGCGAAAAAGCGATAGAGAAGATGCCGGAGTGCGGCAGCATTGTCTGCCCGGCCGAGAGGGGAAACTGTGGAATACCACTGAAAGTCGGTCGCTGGAAGCTGTTGGTCTGGGACCGATAAAGTAGGAGGGGCTAAGGGAGTTGTACCATTCGGGTCAAGGGTAGTTTTGGACCAAAAAACTGTTGATACGGCAATGTGTGGACGAAGATTGTAGACGAAAGATAACCATCCACTATCAGGAGGGTGAAAGAGAACAAAATAGAGTTCAAGGGCCATTCACAATGGATCGAGATAAAGAAGAGACAATGCAACGGAGAAAGGGGGGTTTTTAGCGACCATGCTCATGGGCCGCAGCAAGGAATATAGACGGAAAACTGGGAACACAGTTCCCACGCTCCGCTAGGAACCGGATCAGTCAACAAAAGTCCAAAACCGACCAGAAGGTTGACTTTCAGCCCTCAGGAAGAACAACATCAATGTCTTTATAGACGCCGTTGGTGTTCTGCTGTCCTAGGCCAGAACTAGTCGATGTGCCGCAGCCCGCGCCCGTGGGACATGCATACTCCCCTGTTTTTGCTAAACACAGAGAACAATGAGAAGCCATTCTGTCTTCCAACTTCATGGAGAGCTATTAGCTATAGTAAACACTTACACCGATTGGTTGTGGTGTTCTTCACGGTGTTGGATGAAAAATGAAGCATCTCATCTCATCTCCACTACGTTGTCTTTTGTATAGAACAGATCTCCATATGTTTGAATTAGTCATAGCTTTAGAGAACTCAAAAGCAGGGACAAAAAGGAACTTTGTTCCTCTCCAATGAAACTCATCCCGAGTAAAGGTTAGTTTGCAGTACTTAAAAAACCTGTTATTGGTCGTGTTGGTGGCATTTAGTACCCGCTCATCGTCATGACAAAGGGGAGAAGAACAGCTCTTGAATGGCACTTGGCGGCCTTGCCGCATTTCGCTTGCTCCAACACAGTGGAATTGTGTCCCTTACTTTCGATGGTCCAGAGGTGTTAAGGCCGTACGCCACATGAGCAAGTATCACACATGTACCAGCGAATACACAGGTGGATCAACCCAAGCTACTATATACAAAAGGGCCCTTCCCCACAGTGCTTTCATTATAGGCAGGCACAAAAGATGTATAGTTGAGCATGATTGCGATACAGTGGACAAGCCACGCGCAAGAGAAAAGAGTTTCCAAATCACCATGCCAACAATATATTAGAGACCAGGCAGGCTCTGGCCCGTGAGGGACTTGATGCCCGTCTCGATGCCGTTGCTGATCTCCTGGGTCTGATTCTGGCTCAGGTCGTGACCAAGGACCTGCTGCTCGCCGTACTCGACGGCCTTGTCAACGTAGTTGTTGGTGAATCCACCCTGTTGACCCTGTTGGCCCTGCTGGCTCTGCTGGTTGCCCTGAGGCTGTTGCTGCTGCTATATAGAACAAGGGAATGGTTAGCACTTTTGTACAATGCTCTCGAGCATATCTGCAATGACCGCAGATTGCTCACTACACATTAGAACGGACGGTGTCAGAGAGTGCACGTACTTCGGACATGATGACGATGCCGTAGGATCAAGATGGGGGGGGAACGATGGAGAATAAACATACTGAGAGAGGACTCCCTTTTATACAATCTGCCACATATAGGAGACTACTATCTGTGCAAGAACCCACTCAGTTGGCCAATGCATGACGCCACCGCTAACGGATTCATCGTCATATGTCTCAATCGTACATGCCTCCAACGATTTGCAATACACAGGGGCACTCCCTACTGTGTTATAGGCCTTGACCAGCCCTTGAAGCTTGACCCCCCTCCGCTGACCGGTGAGGCCTGAGGCCGAGGAAGGCGTTGGAGCGTCCACAATAAGGAGGCAAGCCAGTTTGTGGGCTTGGATGTTGCATGATGCATGATGTGCATGATGCATGGTGCCTATGATATGCTGAGGACGTTGTGCATAGATAAGGAATAGCACTTGGGGCGACTCGCTCGCTTTGCTCGCCACGTTACACCGAACTCCTCGAATGTTCGTCGACAGCACCAGCGCCTCCTTGCTGTGCAACCCGCACCCTGCGTCCATCACAGACAGCGCCGCGTATGAAAAGCTATCGGACACTCGTCTGGTTCGACAGGGTCTCGGTGGATCCACTGTAAACGATAATTGCCAAGGTGCACCTCAAGCTTCGAGCTCTCCAAGAGCGACCAGAATCCTGCCTTACATCCTACCTATCTAAGCCTGAGGCCCTGAGGCCTTGAGGACTGACATGTGACATGTGACAGGACACGGCCTGAGGCCTGAGGCTCAGGGGCCTGCTCACTGAGCGCTGTGAGCATGTGAGGGCCTGAGAAATGGTTCCAGTAGTCCTCGGCATGCTATCCGGTTCTCCTTGGCCTGTTGATGCTCGACAGACAAAAAGGCATGAAGACAAAAAGCGCTAAGCTATAAGTCTTCAAGCAACCGTTGAAGGATCTGAAGGGAAGGAGACAGGAGACAGGAAAGGGAGGTGGAGCAAGCAGGGGTTTCGCAACCTGCGAACGCCATCGATCAACTTGAGGACCGTACAGGGGAACCTCAGCACATTTCTTTCTCATCCCTCATTGACCTCCGAAGCCTACTTGTGGTGTATTCAACCCCTTGTTCTAACCCCTGCCTCTTCCAGGTGTGTCCTGGGGCTCGAGACCACATGCGGCTTAGAGCTTAGACATCGGCCTCAAAGTGTTCAAGGCTTAACGTTCAACGTTCACCACCATCGCCATTCCATGTACTTTACTTCTCCATGGGTTCCCCTCCCAATAACTTGGGTTTTTCTGGCTTTAGATCGCCACGAGGCGTCCCTCCACAGGAGAAGAGGATCCAGGGAGGACAAGATGGAACGCAGAACCAACCAAAACTGGCCGGCAACCCTGGATATGCGGAAGGAGCGGAAACCAAAGCGGGAGGAACGCGGGCGTGGGATGTGAGATTTGATATCTGAGAGGTGCGTTGGTCGCCAACGCAATTGATTTAGCAAGGCCCAACAAGCAAGCTGAGCAGTGAGTGCTTTCGGCTGGGCAACCATTAATCAGTAACGCGGGTTGTACAGAAAGCGTAGTGAGGCGGAAGGGGGGAGACTCATGTATGCCGAGCTGCCCTCAATACGATCGAGGCCCATGACCAACACGTCATCATGATCGGTGGTCGAAGGGACTGGATCTTGGGGGAAGGGCGGTTGCGGGTGTTAAAACATGCATGCGGGACATTACATGTATGTACTCAACTGCGCTGCCCATTGGTTCATCAGAAAGTGGGAGGTTGGATTCGTGCGGACGGGATTTGGGCATAATGGAATCACTTGGTCAGAGCATGGGTCGAGTGAGCGTCTGAGAGCTGTCCCCGCTCAGCCGCGCGAAGCTGGAGAAGGTATTGGTCACGGGCATCGCGGGCTTCAAGCTCGGACACTGTACCACCTGTTGGGACGACGCCGCCGGAGCGATGCTCCACACGGCGTTGAGTCGCAACCCAACGCGAAAGACCATCCTGGTTCACCCCTGGCCCCTTAATCCCAAGCGCCGCAGCTCCCGATGACGCAGCTTCCAAAGCCGCAGCTAGGGGTTGGTGCGGAGCTTCGTTGGCCTCAGGTTTTGGTGGGGGTGAAGGCAGGGGGGCTTTTCGCTTGAGGAATTGCTCGAGAAAAGTCCCGTCGTTCGCAAAGGCTGCTACGGAGAGTGTCAGCAGTCCTCTCTGAGCCAACTGAGCGGGTTAGAGACGTACAGGACATCGCTAGCGTTGAAGTGGCGGTGGAGATGAGCGAGAGCCCGAGGAAAAAACATGGACACACCACAATGGATTTCGTCACATTTTTGGTGCGGGTTACATTGAAAATTTCATCCCGGCCATTATATACGCGACGCGTGCCTCCCCACAGCCTCTAGTATCCAACTCTTACGGCTCCCATGACCAACTCCATTCTTCCCCCCTGGCAATCGCCAACATCAACATCACAAGGTAGTTACGGGTCCATCCATGCTATGTCATCCAAATTGACTCCTCGGTTCCCGCCCTGGTGGGCACCTTCCTCCTGTTCTCGCCTGTGGAAGTCGAAGACTTAGCGCTGGAGTTCGCATCAGTCTCCACAGTTAGGAGCACACACAGTCGAGAGTTGAGAAATAAAGGAGATAGCCTGCCGTCTCTTCCTCCGCTCACCACTGCCTTCCGAGGAAGCTCCCCCCGGTTGGACAGGAGGCGTGTATCAGGAGCCATCTGCCCCTTTCGCCGTTGTTACGATACAGCAGCCCTTAGACGCTCCCGCCCAACCCCCAAAACTGCCCCTCTCTCGGCAAAGAAGACATGTTTCAGTGAACCTTCAGGACTCAAACGGGGATGAGGACCAATTCAGTGTGTAAACTTCTACTCGAACTTGCCAGATGACGCGCTCATTGCATTGTTGGTCCGGGCTACATACGGGACAGCAGACGTCGGGGATGACCATTTCTTTCGTCCTTATAGGCGAGCGGCAGTCGACCTCTTCCTTGACTCATTACACTGTACCAGTCAGATATGAGGGGAGGGGAGAGAGGAGAACGTGACGGGAGGGAATATGGGGGGGTTAGAACTGACGTGGTGCATTTTGGCAATTACACCATCGTACCACGATTCCGGCAGATCAGAAGTTCCTTAGTCTAGGGCGAATGGCGAATGGCTCTAATCTGCCAACGTCCGACTTCGGAATGCACCAATCAACCCTTCATCTATCATCTTCGTCGTTTTGTTAGAATGCGTCCCTGTCTGATCCAGGCGCGCTACCAAAAGAATATCCGTTTTATGTAGGCATGGAAACGTCATAGGTTTAAAATGCATCGCACACCACCCAAGCCAATCGGCGTGGGAATATCGGTGGGGAGGGGGCATCGAATGGCGAGCGTATGCGAGCCGCCCCTTTTCAGCCACTGGAAACAGACCAGTGGACGGATGCATGGCATGCCATAGATCAACTGACGCAATCGGGTAAGACAGTCTTAGGCCGAGGCGCGAGCCACAGCAGGGTTGACCTTCTTGCCGTCCTTGTTGAAGCGCACGCGAACGGGAGGGGCACGATTGCGGCGGTCAACACGCGAACGGACGCGCACCGTCTTCGAGTGGATGGCACAAGAGACGCAGTAGTGGACCTTGTTGTACAGCTTGGGAAGGGTGTACTCAGCGTACACCGACGCCTCACTCATGTCACGCACAGCAGCGGCCTCCACCACGTTCCGGACAGTGAAGCGCTTGATCGCCTTGTCCTTGGGAACGGCGCGCGAGCAGTTCGAGCAGCGCACAAAGTTGACATGGCCACGGCCGTGCTTGTTGCGGCCACCGTTCCTACGCTTGGTCGTCACTGCCAAACAGTCAGTACATACCCCGTTGGAAAGGGAACCAGAAGGGGTAGGAGAATCCGGCGCCTTAAAGAATGCAGCCGACTTCCGGGTGCCATAGAAGCAGGGGGGGAACCCTTCACACATTGAAGGAGATGGCACCCCCCTTCCCCCACGGAGAAGACAGGCAAGGATACGCACTTCTGGGCGAAGATAATCGAGTGGCGGTTGGCAAGCTAGCAGGCAGAGCGAGTGCGATCGGGCATGCCAGCGCCACGGCTTCCGATGGTGCGGGCAGGGGCTATAGGGTTACGATAGGGTTGGCGCAATAAAATAGGTGGCATGGCGAGATTGATGAGCGATGCCAAACAGCGCTCCGCTGGATCTGCATTTTTGTTGTTAGGGTTTGGCTGCCCCAGCACCTTAGCTAATGCACAATTGGGATAGGGTTGCGCGGTGTGCATGCTTTGGACATGTGGCACGTGACATATGACTGACTCCATATGCGATCTCGATCTGTGGTTCCCGGTCGAACCAAACTGTTTGAAACGTTGAACGTTGAACGTTGAAAGCTCGATTAACAGGCGAGAGGCACATGGTGGCGCCAGTGGGGCGCCTCAGGGCGCCCCCCCAGAGCTATACTGTGTGGTTCGCTTGCTACAGCAGGATACGCCCAGCTACACGCCCGAATGGACGTGTCACATGTGAGAGCATTGGTCCCTGTTGTATGTTTCTTGTGACGGCGTCACGTGCATAACATGATGACACGGCTGCGATGATGTTACGACGCTCGGGGCCTGGTCCAAAACGTTGTCAGGAGCCTGACTAGCCTGACTGGCCCGTGCATGCTTGTGCATAGCCCCCACAAACGGAACATACCGAAGGTACAGATGGGATGTCACAGGCCTAGCTAGCGATGCTGGCGATGGTCGATGGAGATGGCATTCAAGAGCTAAGGAGAGCTAGAGCTATGGGCCTTGATAGGCTCCTGGCCTGGAGGCCAGTGGAAACCCGTGGAAGGGTCGGAACTCACTGCCCCGGTGCACTGTGTGGATCGGGCCACGTGTCACTGAAGGCCGATGGGCTCTAGACCACTGGTGGTCAACACCCCCGCTGGCCAGAGGTCTCAGTGGTACGATGGAAGGTTGTAACGTCCTCAAGCTTGAGGCGAGGCAAGTTGGCCAGGAGTGAGACCTTAGTGGCTGGTTTGGTGAGGATGTCGGCCGGGTTCTCGTTTCCAGCAATGTGCGCGATTTTGACTTCGCCCGAGTCGACATGCTGGCGTACGTTGTGGTACCGGATGTTCAGCTCACGTAGTTTGCCCGTGCTGCCCACTTTTTCGGCCAAGGCAAGTGCCGCCATGTTGTCGCAGTACCAGTGTATGGGCTCGTCTGAGGTGATGGCACCGAGCTCCAGTAAGATGTTTTTAACGTAGTTCGCATCAATGAGGCCCTCATATCCCGCCGTATATTCGGCCGCAGCAGTGTTGGTGACGCTCTTGGGTTGACGCACGCTCCTCCAGGACACTGGAACCCCGTAGACGAAAAGCAGGCATCCCGACGTGGAACGCCATTGGTCAGGGTCTCCAGCCAGGTCGGCATCCGTGTATAGCGCGAGAGCGGGTGCGTTAGGCTCGGGTGTTAGTCGGAGACCGTAGCCCTTGGTACCGTAGAGGTAGCGGAGGAAGTTTGTTGCCGCAGCGCGGTGGGCCTTGGAGGGATCGGCAGTTGCTCGGCTTAGAGCTGAGATGCCGAACAGCGCATCAGGGCGGCACATGCGGGCAGCCCACAGCCCAGATCCTACTTTGGCTTGATAGTCGCGTCTCTCGGCGGGCAGTGCGGGCGGTTCGGGGTCGGTGCGCGCGGGGATCATCTTGCTGGGGTGGGGGAGGCCCATAACCAGGGGTGGCGGAACCTCATGTTTGGCAATGGATTCCTCAATGAATTTTGGCTGGCTAAGGTACAGTTTCCCGTTTATGGTGTCGTACTGGCAGCCAAGATGGTAGTGTAGGGGGCCGTTTCCCCGCACCTCGATATGGGTGTTGATCTCAGTGAGGAAGGAATCGTAGCGTGCGTGAGACGTGCAGGCGATGAGAAGATCGTCGGTGTGCACGGCAAGGAGGACCGTGTCGCCTTTACGGGGTCGGATGAACAAGCACGGCTCAGCCAGAGATTGTACAAAACCCATGTCTCCGCGGAGCAAGTCACGGATGAATACCGCCCAGTTTGCGCCGGATTGGTGGAGGCCATATAGGCTTTTCCGGAGACGCCAGACCTTGCCTTTTTCCTCGGGAAAGAATGGGGGTGGGCGGAGGTACACTTTTTCCGTGAGGGGAGCGTTCAAATAGGCAGAGTGCACATCAGCAGTGAAGAGGTGGAGGCCGAACTTTCCAGCAAGGGCGATAAGGCTGAGGATGGCAGGAGTGCGCACGGCAGGGGCGAATGTTTGTCCCCATGTGTCAGCATCCTGCTGGTGGCCCCCGGCAACGAGACGGGCTCGGTAGCGTAGGAAATTTCCGTCCGCGTCCGTTTTGGTGTTGATGCGCCATAGACCAATCAGCAGCTGCGCGTCTGGAGGGGGCGTGACGACTTCGAATGTGCCGTAGCGGGCTAGGGTGTCGATTTCCGTGCGCATCGCCTCCAGCACTGGTTCGAATGAGGGGGTGTGATTGGAGGCCCTTCATTGTCTTGGGTGCAACAGGTACTCCGTCCTTGGTGAGCTGGATGCGCTCGTGCGGCCCTGGCTCGCTAAGGGCGATCATCGCCTTGTATTCAGGCGGATGGAGACCGTCGCTGTACGCGGGCAGGGCAGTGTCGGGCAGTGGGAAGCGTAGGCCGATCGCAGGACTACGACTACCGTCAGGGAGGGGAACCGGAGGCAGCGCGGCAGCGTGTGCGTGGAAGTCACCATCATGAGGGTCGTCCGCTACGGGGAGCTGTGCCCAGTCAAGGTCAAAACGGCGCTGGTGGGTCCGGGGGGGTACCGTCTGGTGGTGGGGGTGGTTGGATGGGTGTCGTTTTGTCTTGCGATGGTCGCGTCAGTATCAGTGTTGATTCTCGGTGGTGTGTTGGGATTTGCAACTTCAATTTTGTTCATTTTTTCTTCTCCCTTTTTGGTTTCAGTGTCAGTCATAGTTCTGTCAGGCAGGGGTTGAGCGGGGAAGCGAGATACGTCAGGCGGAAAGCGGTCGGGGAAAACCTCGTGGTATTGGCGCTGGGTCCACTTGTATGGTTTTGCCCATTGGGATCGGAACGTGCCCATGGACGGGTCGTACACAGCCCAGCGCCAACCCTTTGTACCTCGACCTGCGTCGTACCCGACGAGCATGGCTTCGACAGCCCGCGGACTGAGCTTATGGTCACGTTGGTCCTGGGCCAGGTGAAGGTACGCCAAGGATCCGAAGGCGTGCATTGGCAGCGGTGGGGGTGACCCCTTGTACAGCTCAGCCCGAGATTGTGTGCCCTGGCGTGGAGATGTCGGTGGCATGAGGTTGTGCGTCCAGCACCCTGCCAGCAAGGCATCCTGCCACCAGTTTGATGTCGGGAGGCCCGAGGCGATGATGAGTTGGCGCGCGCGTGTGGTGATTGCCTGGATGGCTCGCTCGGCCACCCCATTTGATTGACTTTGGCCTGGTATGGTGGTTTCCGTCGTGATACCTTCGGATTCAAGGAACGGACGGAGTGCGCTGGTGAGCTCGGGGGCATTGTCTGTCTTCAAGATGCGAAGCAGACGGTCCTTTCCGATGCGTTGCTCGCGGGTGATGAGTTTTTTCAGCTCCGCCGTGGCTTGTCCTTTCGTCTTTAGGGGAACAGCGAAGGTGTAACGGCTCCAGTCATCAACCGCGACCAGGGCGTATCCATGTCCCATGCCAGTGATGCGAGGGAGGTCGACTACGTCGGCGTGCAGTACTTCGAAAGGACGTTCCGAAATGCGGCGGCCGTGGCGCGAAGGGTGGCTGGGCGCTTTGGCCAGAGCTTTTGTGCAGGTGGGACAATGCCAGAAGGGGCGGATGCGTCGGATTTGGGCAGGGCTGACGCGGAGGCTCGCTCGCGCGTTGGCGGTTAGTGTCGTGGAGTAGGTCTAGCGCGGCGTGGTTGTACTGTTGGTGAACGTACATGACGTGCTCGATGGTGTTGGCTGCGTGTGTGTTGGGTGGCGACGGCAGCTTTGGCCGCGTGTTCGTTTGTGGGTGTCGGTTTCGGGACGATGTTCAGCTTGTATGAGGAATCCGCGATTTGGTGATATTTGCCATGCTTGTCATTTAACCAGATACCTTTTCGGTGGGGGGCGAACCAGGATGCGTGGCCTGCGTCACTTATTTGCGCTACGCTCGTGAGATTGCTTGCTATGCCGGGGACGTATAGACTGCCGGGTAGGTCTACATGGATACATTTGCCGTCGGTACACTTGATACCGATGCTACATGTTCCGCGTCCACTGGCTTTAATATGTTTTCCATCAGCGATTTCGATTGAGCGGTTGCTGGGCTTGAGGGTTTTGAATACCCTGAGATCCTTCCAGATGCTAGGATCCGCGCCCGAGTCGTGACGAGACTGGATGTCCTGGTTGCCCGCGAGTTCCTATTTGTCAGATAGGGCAAGGTCCACAGACAGGGTCTCCCCTTCGGAGACGTCGTCTTCGGTGGCAATGTGCGCTCGCGCGGAGCTGTTGCGGTGCCATTTGTTGTTCGAAGGAACCCCGGTGTGGCCGGACGGCTTTCTCGCAAGAGCACCCCCGCTACGGGGAGATGCACCGGCAGGAGGACCCCCGCTATGCTGCTGGGATCCCGCGCTGTCGTGTTTGCCAGCGCCCGAGTTGGCGGTCCGGGGGTGACGGCCCCGGTACGGAATTCTGTACTCTGGGTCCGCTGGGATTCTCTCCACGTCTTGCATTGTCTCCGCCAGAGTCATGTGCTCTAGGCGGCGACGGTCACCAGGGTCGCGGAGGGCCCCGACGAGGATACGGCGGAATTGCTCGTCCGACATCGGTGTGGTTGCGCTGATCCGGTTGCGGAGCGTCCCCATTTC
The DNA here is from genome assembly GCA_003971905.1 of Moniliella sp. 'wahieum'. Classification (NCBI taxonomy): domain Eukaryota; kingdom Fungi; phylum Basidiomycota; class Moniliellomycetes; order Moniliellales; family Moniliellaceae; genus Moniliella; species Moniliella sp. 'wahieum'. The sequence goes on along the minus strand of RSEE01000063.1, from coordinate 283,689 downwards.
AGATAGGAACGCGCTCCCGCTGCGCCGGTTTTGGTAGCAGTGGTGAAAGCGACTGGACAATTCATGATACGTCTTGCAGTCGACCGTACCGTATTTGTTTCGCAGGGCACGGAGCAAGTCAGCTGACGTGTCAACGTTGTCCTGTGCAATAATGGCAGATTGAACGTCGTTCGGGAGGTGGGACCACAGAAGGTTCTGGAGGCGTAGATCGAGGGACGAGTCGTAGTGTGGTGACGATGGACCGGAGCGAACGATGTCCTTCGCGGCGGGGTGGATGCGGTCCAGGATGTTGAGGATGGAGGGCTCCCAGAGCACATATTCGGTGGGGTCGCGGAAGGCGTCCTTGCGCGTCGCGTTGGTACGCTCGATCTCTTTTGACGCGCGTTTCTCAGCGTGGCGAAGCTCGGCCATGTCCTCACTCGCGGATGCAAGGGCCTCACGGGTGTTTTGCGGCTTCGTGAATTCAACGGCCAATACATATTTCTCCAACGCGAGGGTGAGCGTGTAGATCCAATTTTCCTTTCCGCCCGGTGTTTTCTTGCTCTTCGGTCCATACGCCGCCGTGTGTGCATCCGTAGCGAACGAGCGGCATGTGGAGCGGAGATTGTCAGCGCTGGTGGGCTTGAACGCGCGGGTGCTTGCGAGGAGGTTGTCTCTGACGTCGGTGAGGGCCTGTTGCCAGGTCGGGTCGGAGACAGGGGTGGTGGTCGGTTCGTCGATGTCCTGCGCCTCTTCGATGACAGAGACTTCGGGAGGAGGGGTGTTTTCTTCCAGTTCGGGGGGCATGGTGGCTGATTTTTCCTTTGTTTTTTTTTGAATTGGTTGGTGTGTGGTGCCGATGGTGGCGTTGGGGTGGTGGTGGTGACGGTGGGCGCCGATGGTGGTGCTGAGTATTGATCCTTTGCGCCAGTGGGGTGCTTCAGATTGTACTCTGTCACAGGCCTAGCTAGCGATGCTGGCGATGGTCGATGGAGATGGCATTCAAGAGCTAAGGAGAGCTAGAGCTATGGGCCTTGATAGGCTCCTGGCCTGGAGGCCAGTGGAAACCCGTGGAAGGGTCGGAACTCACTGCCCCGGTGCACTGTGTGGATCGGGCCACGTGTCACTGAAGGCCGATGGGCTCTAGACCACTGGTGGTCAACATGGGAAGCCCCCACGGCATCTCAGTATTTCCATTGGTGTGCAACGAGCCAATATTTCTCACGTCCGTTTGTTCCCCAGCCACCTGACCGTCACACGCCACTGCCGCGCCACTGCCCAGCACCGATTATCGGAACCGAGTTGTTGGGTCTCCGAATCAGCTAGTCAAGCTAGTCACTGTCACTAATCACTATAGCACTCCTGGTCACTGTAGCATATACCGGCTTCAAGCTCTTCAAGTACAATCAGGGATCAAATTTCGGCTTGCGATCGCTGCCCTTCGCTGGTTCGTCGTGTGGTGGTACGCAGGATGCACACATGTGTGACGGTCGCAGGCAGCAAGAGATATTGTCTTTGATCAGCAATCACTGTGACATGTGGCATGTGACATGTGACAGGCGACGCGTGACGGTTACGTGTGATATTCCACCTCGCCCGGTCCGTCTTGCTGTCCTATAGGCTGTGGGGTTTATTCAACCTTTTGCATGTTATTGGCGCGTACCGACCGCACCCACCGGAGACACGCGCCGAATCAGAAGAACTTTTCGTATCTATCACGTTGTGCTCAGGCACACCGCGCTAACGAGCTTGCGCTGGGCTTCTCATGGACACAGTCTATATTATACTCTCTCGGGATCTACCCAGGCCAGATACACGGATGCATCTCATGCGTCGTGCATCTCACGTCATATAATGACAGCTGCGCACCAACACTATACATTGTATAACCTGTGCGATGCCACAGTGGGAATGTGTGCATGTATCCGTTCCTGATCCTGAGTCGGGCCAAGAGAGTCTATGGCGCGCGGCTTACACCTTTTGGTATAATGAAGTACGGAGAACCGATAAAGTACCAACAGCTCTGTCAAATATGTATGTGTGTTACCCACCAGTGCTGAATACCGCTGTTTTACCGCGTACCCGCACAATTGCCACACTCAGGGGGAAAAGGGACCGGGGATCTCGATTGTCACATGTGAGTGTGGTTTTGTGGAAAGAATAGGGATAGATCCGGGAACGGAAGTGCCCACTCTCTCGTCTGGCGAAACAGCAAAAATACACACACGCTTTTGCCTCTTTTCTTCTGTGTCAGGCCTTCGTACTTCCAGGCGCATCTGTCTTCAATGGCACAGGCACAGAAGCATACGCCGTATGGGAAGCACACAACTGTAGCAAGATCACGATCAAATACAGATGCGCATTATCCACACGAGAACGTTGAACGTTAACCACCGGTCATCACGTCGGGGTATGTCCTAGCCGCACCACACCAACAATCACGACCTTGAAGCTTTCAGGGGGGGATACTCTTTGCTATATAGTTACACTGGCCACAGTCATAATGATACAGCCTGTCTGTGCTACCTCGGAGCACAAACGCAGTGCGTAGCGCGTATACCGCAGAATAAAACGCGTACGGCGTAACGAGAGAAATTGGTCATACATATACGCCAAAAGTCTGGCGGTCAGGATCTAGTTTCGTCAGGCTGGTCGGACCAATCAGGAACGCAAGAGCGGCACGTGGTTGACCTAATAATGGACAGTTGTATAGTCAGCACGGAGTTAGAGTACTCAGAACCTCAGTACCTCGTATGATGCATGTGATGTGGTTGTGACTTGTGACCTGTGGAGATGTGAGATTCAGATCTGAGATCTGAAAGGTGACATGTGACAAGGACATGGTGATATATGATCACCGACCCACAGAGTGACCGAGTGCGCCTGGCATCGCAGGCCATTGCATCATACATCATTGATCATGGATAGATCATCGGCCATCCGCACCCGAGCACCCGCAGGCCGCATGAGGCAGCGGCTCATGCGAAGGTGGCAGCGCACGTCCAAGTGCCAAGCATCCAGTTACCCAATAAGGCGCAAGGCATAACCGGTCGATTACCGGTTACCGGTTACCAGTTACTAGTTACCGGTTCTATTTATACTGGCCGAAACTAGTTTCTTATGGTTACTGGCTACCAACTGTACTGGCTACCGGTTATATTACCGGCTACCGCTCTGAAGCGGTAAACTTTCTAACGGTGAACGTACGTAGTTGTAACGATAGCTTGACGGGTGACGCATGACGGGTGACGTTCGGCGTTCGCGCGTTAAGCTTAGGCTCTTAAGGCCGAAGGGACAACCACTGTAACTGCAGCATGCAACAGGGCAACGGCGTAGGCACCGTCCTAATGCTCAGCAGTGCCGCTGTGCCGCGCGGCTCCCCGGTTCTGAATGGGTCGTCTCCGATCGGCGCAGGTGCTATGCGCTGTGAGACATCCGGTGTGTGCCTGCATCGGAGAGGGCGGGTGGCGCAGTGGGCAGGCTCTGGCTGCCCTGGCTGCTCTGGCGGCTTCTGGCTGTGGAGGCTTCTGGCTCTGGAGGCTTCTGGCTCTGGCAGCGAAGATGGCGCCGAGGATGTACATAGTTGCGGCACCGCTCCCAGCAGCTCTCGCCTGAGCTTCAGGCCTCAGGCTGAGGTGCGGCCGAGGCTGAGGTTGGGTTGAACGTTCGGTTGCACGGTTGAGCAGCCGCCTGTGGCGTGCGTGTTCCGCACCATCCACCGTCCCCGTTCCTTGGGTCGCATCCTCCGCACGCCTCCGGCACGTCGGTAGGCTTCACACCCACCCGCCACCGCCACCTGCCTCTGCCGCAGCAGCATCCCCACCCCCGTCATCACCATCTCCCTCTCCGCACCTCGACACGCCGCCTCTACCGGCTGGGCCCTGCCATGCACATCTCCCCCGGCACAGAGCAGGCTGTAGTGGACAAACGGGCCACCTTCAGGGGTATCCCAGGCACCTTGCAACCTTTTCCAAGCCCCCACCGTCGTTGCCCTCCTCCAGTCCCCCGGCCCATCCCCGTCTCCCCCTTGCCCCTCCGTTTCTGCAGACCCGCACCTCACTCGACCCGGCATGGGAAATCCATGTTGAGCCCTACCGTCTCAGTTTGTGTTCGGGCATGAGCGCCAATTCGACCAGCTCCCGTTTCTTCCAGCCTTCTATCCACATCAACGACCCCTTTCCCCGGCACACTTCCTCAACACATCTCTCTCCGCCCGCCGGGCCATCCCCTCCCTTTCTCAGGCGACCCTCCCGCTCCCCCTTATCGTTCCATTCCGTGGGAGCCAAGCCAAGCTCGCTGGCTGGAGAATCGGGGCCGGCTATCGTCCCCGGCGCTGGCCTCTGCTCCAATCCTCAGTCAACCTTCGATCGCCTACCGTGCTTCCATCCCTGGCACGGCCGCTGGGTCCACACCCTTGGATTGTACCAGCCCCATGGACCCTTCCGAGCTGACGGGCTCTAATTCTTTTTCTCGGCAGCCCCATGCGCGAAGGGAATTGGAACATCATCCTTTGGGGGGCTCGGTGCGCCTGATCCGCAACCAGAAGATGCTGCACTGGTTGAAGGAGGATTCGTCTATTTTTCCGTACTGGCAAGCCGGAGGAGCTGGAGAGATGTCAGAGAAGCGCAGCGGAAAAGAAGGAACTACTGAGCCGCCGCCCCCTTCCCCTTCTGCTCTCGTACCGTCCACCCAGCCTGTTCCCAGTCATCCCAACGATCCCATCGGCTCCTCCTCCTCCCCGTGGAAGGGAATCGCGACGGTGCCAAGCCGCAGGTGCGCAAGAAACGCAAGCAAGTGCGTAACGCCTGCTTATCTTGCCAACGCTCTTCCAAAGGCTGTGACGATGCACGACCATGTGCACGGTGCGTTCGCCTTGGTATTGGCGCAACGTGCCAATCGTCGGTGCATCGTAAACGCATCTCTGGCCATCAGCTTGCTGCAGGAAAAGCTTCCCAGTCCTCTGGAACGTCCAGCTCCTCGGGATCGGGAACAGTGCCGATCCGTACCATTTCCCGAGCCCCGCGACGTGCATCCCGCCGTGGCGGCCTGCACCACCCAGCCTTCCTCGACTCGGCCAATCCGTCCCACTCGACCCGGAGCGGGTAATAGGGCCTACCCTTTTCTATCCCAATCGGACCTGCGCCAGCACAGGGCCGGCCTACAGTTTTACGATGCCGTCGCATTCCACTGGTATTCACTCTGTTTCTTGTACCAGTGGGTTCCGACCTTTCTTCTTCTCGTCCTATATTGATTGTCCGCTTTGACCTTCCGGCGCCCAACACAACGAGAAATTGTTGGGTGACCCCTTTCCCTCGCCACCGTCCTGGCGCCACCTCTTGTTTTCTTTCTCTCTCTTTCAGCACACCAGTTCTGCCCTCCTGGCCCTTGAAATCCTCGTCCCGCGCTCTACTCCTAACCTGAGCAGCGCAACCAAGATGGCCTCTGAGTGGATCCTCAGAACCCCTACTCATATCGCTCCCTTTGAGCTCATTCGATTCCTGCTTTGATTCCTTCCTTGGTTCCTGTTCCCATTTCATATTCTCGTTCCCGTCCCACGACCTTCTTGTTTCCTCTCTCAGATGTCGCCCTCCTTGACTTCCCACTGGCAGCCCTGCGCCTCGTTGCTCGCTGTCTCCCCCCCCTTTCCGCCCATGTCTTGTTCCTGGGTGCTCAGGGTGGGAATGGGATACTTGGGAGAGCCTGGGAGAGCTTGGAACTTGATTCAATATTCAACTTGACCTAGTTCGATCAAATTGATCGACGTTCAACGTTGGCTTCTCCCACACACAGGCTATGCAACACCACATCCCTGCGTGGTCCCGTCTCTCCTTTCATGCATCCATGCATCATGAATCTCATTCGTCTCTCGATCTACGATCTCAGATCTCAGATCTCATGATCTCATGCATCATGCGCCATGTACCATGTACCCGGGGCCCGGTCTCGGGACCTTATCCGAAATTGTACCTTTCCTCCGTCACGTCACGCGCCATGGGTCCCCTGTCGGTGTGGGTGCTGTAGCACATTGGACGTCGTGCAGCGTGAGCAGCGCTCAGGCTGAGCAGCACGGCTCGTGACAGTAGTGACTAACTCCTGAGGGCAGTCACTATTCCCTAGTCAGTACGCAGTATCGCCAGTGTCCTCAGTGCCTAGTACCTAGTACCTCCAGTCTCTTCAGTAGGTGGTTATTACTCAGTAAGCGTAAGAGACCGAGACATGTGACATGTGACGCACAGGACACCTGTGACAGGTGGCACGTGACCGCGTGACCAGTTGGACATGTGGGATGTGGTGTCAGCGTGGTGACAGGGTGACGTGGTGACAATTCACCATGGCTGTGCCGAGTGGGTAGTTCCGAGTTCTGAGCGCTTCTGAGTGGCGAGTGTGTGGCAGGCTGGTGTGGCACTGGTGTGGCCCGGGCCGGAGAGACGACGGTTGGGGTGACGCATGTGACATGTGACATGTGGTGCATGTGATGATCGATGATCGATGCTCGGAGGATACATGTTTCGGTGGAAGCATATGGATGCGCCGAACCAGCTGTTGAACGTTGAAGCTCGATCGGGCCCCAGACTGGTCTTGTGCCCGACTTCACGATCCCTCTCTCTCGTTCTTTTCTCTCCTGGGCCTAGTCCCACCTGTCGTTGAACCACCACCGCATTCACAGCTTTGCTGTCCGATAGAATTTCTAGGAGACATGACGTTATGCATCACGAGCTCGCAGGGGGTTCCGTCCTCTCTGGTGACTGGTGACTGAATCAAAAAGATCTCTATGAAGCTTCAAGCTTCAAGCTTCAAAGCAGACCATTAGATGAAGACACGATTGACACAAATAGATTGTGGCAGCAGGGACTACCCTATAGGAAGCCGAAGAACCAAGCACTGCACCAGTGCTGGTGACGAGGCACTTGGTGAAATGAAGGTAATGCCACAGCCCGGACACAAGGGTGGGACATCTCGGCCGTGTGGAAGCCGATGCACACGAGGCGAACTTTCAGTTGAAGTGCAACGGTGAGCACATGGGGTAGCGAGGCGCGTGCATCCTAGTCTCCAGAAAGGAGGACAGGAGGACAGGAGGACAGGAGGCCCACCGCCTACGGACAACACGATCCACTTGACTCACAGTACTGGCGCCTTGCCCTCATTTCTCCAGGAGGTCAACAGGCGAAGCAGCTGAATCGGATATTGAGAAATCCGTCGTTTCCAACCCCGAGTGATGCGGCCCAAGAGCCAGGGCACCCAGATGGGGCAGAGGATGTTAAGGGCAACCCGAGGCAGAAGGGTGGGCGAAAAAGGGTGGAATCAGCCAAAGTGGGAGAGATGCACTTTCTTCGTGTGCTTCTCCACTACCACCGAGTGAGTATCAACGTCATGCAGTCTACTCCTGCACCTCGACTCCGATGGTGGGCGCGTTTATCCTCCCCTCTACCGCGACCAGCGAGTCCTCTAGAACCAAATCAAGGTTGTGTTTCTTGTCCAAGCCAAACGAGTCCACGGGCGGCACCAAGTCCGTCAGGGCCGTGGAAGGCAGGGCGGGTGGCGGCTGGGGCGCGACAAGCGCAGGGTCACGAGCGGTACCGACAAACGAGCCATCTCTGGTGATTCGGCTGACAAAGGTGAGTGGCGGATCAGGGAGCGGGGAGGCCGGATCGAGTTGCCATTCCTGGACTTCGGTATTGGCCCAGCCGGTCTTGGTGTTGGTGAGGATGTTGAGAAAGTTGAAGTGGCTGACAAGGAGGAAGGTGTCCTCAGGGCGGGTCTTGATCCATGCCCGTACCGAGGCCGCACGAGCTTCGAACGCCGACCGGTCCACAGCGTACAGGCCCTCCTTCTCGTTCCACCCTGGTGTCAAGTGACTTAGGTCGAGCGGCGGAAGGTCCGGGTCGGCGTCGAGGAGGGAGCGGGAGGAGCCCGTGTCGCATGGCTGGGATCCACATTCTTGTAGCTGGGGGAGGACGACGTAGAGGGATTGAGGGCCACCAAGACGCGCAATGGGCTGAGGCCACGCGAGGAGGGTGGTTTGAAGTGTGCGCTTGAGCGGGCTGCTGGCGATGAGCTGGATGTGACGGCGCACACGGTCGGCTTTCGGGTCGTTGGCTACGCGATCACATTGCATCTCACCGAGTTTGGTGAGAGGAGGGTCGAAAATGGACAAGTCATTGGCTACGTTCTGGGGAAAATGACATAGATGGAGACGAGCGCGGCGAGCTGGGTTGCGCAGGAAGCGCAGCCACACCACCCAAGCCCGATGGATAGGGGTGTCAAAAACAAAAAGCGCCGCAACAGTGAGATGGGGGGGGATGAGACAAAACACGTACATGCTCAGCCTGGCCGTGGCGGCAGAGATACACAGTCTTGGGCATAGGCGAGGGGGGGTGAGCGATACCGAGGGGTACACTAACAGGCGGCGACAGCTCCTCGTTTATTCGCGCGGGCGAGGACTGGGCCTCGAGGTGGCTGGACCAAGTAAAGGCTGCATACGTGACTCGGAGTGGGCATGATCATGCATGATGTCATCAGTGGAACGCACGTGACGTGTGGCATGTGAATGGTTGAACGTTCAAGACGTTCAAGCCGAACAAGGATTAAGCTTTAAGAACGACCAATAGCGCTATCGTGTTATCGGTTCTCCGTCTTCCGTTTCAATTCCAGATCATTTCAACTTCAGTTGATCATTAATCACGTGCCGCTCAACACGTGTCACAATCCACCGGTCAGTCCCTTGCCAGATCTCGCGCTCATGGCTTTTCTCCTGTGCCTCTCTTCTCGGAACCACGCCCTGCATATATTCTTTCCGCACTGCACGAGCCACAAGAGGTCTGAGCCGCCTAAGGCTCTGAGGCCCGCAGGCCTCAGTTTGAGGTGCACTCGTGCACTCCCTATTCCAAATGCCAAATGTGCTGACGCCCATGTAGCCTATCGCATCGCAACAAGTAAACCGCCTGTGGCTTGAACTGGTGCGGCAGATGCAGGACCTGCAGCGAGAAGACACAATCGTGACCAACGCAGTAAGATGGAATGACGCGGGGAGTGGCATCGTTATACTCAGGCGGGTCATGCAGATAGTCATGTGGGCAACATATAAATGTGACGGTGACGTGCCACTTTTTGGTGAAAGCACCAGGCCTCGGACAGTCGCGTCCCGGGAGCGCCGGGGGTCCGGGCTGGAGTGCAGCCGCGCCCGGGTAGCGCGCACGACCGGACACGACGGGCGGGCGGACGCGGGATGCAGTGGATCGGCAAGGCTTTGTGGGTCGCGGGGGGAGAGGAAGATGGGTTCCGGGGGAGGCCAAGACTGGACCCGAGCGTCCGCGTAGTCAGCAATGCATCAGCCATAGATTGGTGCGGTGTGACATGTGAAAAGCAAAGAGTGGCCCAGTGCGGGCGGAGCTCAGGCCGCTGGGCCCGGGCCGCCCGGGCCGCCGCATCCCGGGTTGCCCCGCCATGCCGTTCCGGACGGGCCCGACGAGGTTGTGCGTGCCCGGTCTGGGGCGGCGGAACGAGCGCAGGAGACGAATGCGGATGGCCGGGGCACGAAGATGGACGGTGGTGGTAGTGACAGTGGGTGTAGGGGTTAGGAAGGGTTGGAGGGGGTTAGGAGGAGCAGGTGATGATTTGTAGTGTGGAGCTTGAGGGGGGACGGAGGCGAGGCGCAGGCGGGCGGGCGAGGCAGGGCGGAGCCGCAAAGGGCTGGGGTGCTGCGGCCTTAAACCGAGGGACAACGGGGCTGGAGCCGCTCGCTGGGGCGGAAGGATGGCAGCCACGACGGATTGATCAGCGGCCACACATCATCGTCGCGCGGTGCCGGCGGGGAGGCGTGGGGCGTGTGCGTTGGGCGCAGGTGCGGACAGTCCCGCGGTGCTGCGCCTGCGCTGCGGGTGTGGGTGTGCACGGGCCTCGGGCGGCACACACGCTGCCTCCCACGTCGCCTTGCCGCGTCACCGCCCAGCGCCGTTATCCCGCGCACGCAGTAGGGTTCGGCCCCGTCCACGCCAGCCACCCGGTCGGCCCGGATGGGGGCCAGCAGTGGCTCAGGCCCAGCCAGCTGCCGACGCGCATAAATACAACGCCCACCCGTCCGCAGGGTGTCTCTTCGCCCCCACCCCCCCACCCCCACCCGCGTCCACCACCGTCCCCGCCTCCCCCACACCTCTACTCTCCCACCATGGTCAAGGCTGTCGTTATGTACGTGCTCCCCCCTGCGCCCGACTGCCTGGACCCAAGCCTGACTGTGTCTTCGCCTCCCATCTAGTGGTGCCGCTGGCGGAATCGGTACGTGCCGGGCATCTCTGCCTCATGCCTAACCCCCCTCCCTCCCTGCTGGTAACAAGATGGAATACTGACGTGGCATGATGGACGCGCAGGTCAGCCGCTCTCGCTGTTGCTGAAGAACTCGAGCGCCATCACCGAGTTGTCGCTGTACGACGTGGTTAACGCACCTGGCGTCGCTGCCGACTTGTCGCACATTGACACGGCCTCTACTGTGCAGGGCTTTTTGCCTGAGAACGATGGGCTGCTTGCCGCGCTCAAGGGGGCTGACATCGTCGTGATTCCTGCCGGCGTGCCGCGCAAGCCGGGCATGACTCGTGACGATCTGTTCAATGTGAATGCCAAGATTTGCGCGGGCATTGCCGAGGGCATTGCCACTGCGGCGCCCAAGGCGTTTGTCCTGGTCATCTCCAACCCGGTCAACTCGACTGTCCCCGTGTTTGCCGAGACGCTCAAGAAGAAGGGCGTGTACGACCCCAAACGCCTCTTTGGTGTCACTACTCTCGACGTGGTGCGCGCCAGCACCTTTGTCTCGGAGGCGGCAGGGAAGCCTCAGGAGGCCAGCAGCTACTCAGTGCCGGTCATTGGTGGCCACTCGGGCCTGACCATCGTCCCCCTCCTCAGCCAGACGACACCCAGCATTGTACGTTCCCCTCTTCCTTTCCCTCTGCTTGCAGCACGCTAACGCCGCATCATTTCCAGTCGGTCGACCAAGCCAAGATTGAGGCTCTGACGAACCGCATCCAGTTTGGCGGTGACGAAGTGGTCAAGGCCAAGAACGGTGGGGGTAGTGCAACGCTGTCGATGGCCTACGCCGGGGCGCGCTTTGCTCTGGCTGTGCTGGACGCAGCGGCGGGTAAGACCACCAAGGTGGAGTACTCGTTTGTGGACTTGGCTTCGGAGCCTACGGGCGCCAAGGCGGTGCAGGAGGTCATTGGCACCGAGACTCAGTTCTTTAGTGTTCCGATCCCTGGGCCCCAACGGTGTGGAGAAGATCCACTCGTTGGGCAAGGTGTCGGAGTACGAGAGCGGTCTGATTAAGCAGGCCGTCACTGATCTGGCCGGCAACATCTCCAAGGGTGTGTCGTTTGTGGCCAACTTGTGAGGCGCTTTTTCATTGTACCCTGTATAATTTTTGGTCAATTCGCACCTCATGATACTGCATCCACAACATAGCGGAGTCAGAGCACAGGTTAGGAAGAGAACTCACGAGGCAGTAAGGGTGGAAGAGGCTTTCGGAGTGATGTGGCAGTACTTAGGGCGGTGCAGGGGTATGGCCCCACATTCAGTGGAGGATTGAAGGGTTGGCATTCGCTCTGCTGCACGGCAAGCGCGGCTCTCCCGCTCCCCTCCCTTCGTGGGTAACCAGTAAACCTAGATAGCCGGGCGGCGTTCAACACGTTCAACGTTTGTTGAACGTTGAGGGCATAGTCAGCACAGCGAGCAGCGAAGATATCTTATGCTCAATGGCGTCTTCGTCGATTGTTCGTTGGGGGAGACAGCGAGGAGCGGAGAGAGGTGAAGTGAAGTTCTCCGGCTTACTTCTATCGAAGAGCTTTTGGTACTGAACTATCCCGGAAAGGCCTGCGGCGACAGACTGGCTCTGCATTCATAATCACAGGGGAAGCGGGAGAGGATAGGGTCATCCCCACTAACTAAAGAGAGTTGACTGCAGCTCAGAACCTTCCTTGACTTGTGGTAATGGTGGGCTCTGCATTCAAAACGCAGATATTTTCGAATCTGGGATGCTGAGATATGGCACTCAGCCGCAGCCAGGATGAGGCGGAGCGTTGATCATGCAGATCATGGGAACAAGAACGCAAAACTGGCAAAGATCGCTTCAACGTGGCACGCAGCTGAGTTTGGGAGGAGAATGTTGGGATTTGCAAGGTATCCATCGAACCCACAAGACGAGTCCCTGGCGCTGAGAGGTTAGGCAGCATTCACATTCTCAGACGGGCTGCGTAGAGGCCATGGAGGTGTGGTCCTCAGTTCTACCAAGGCAAGCCAAAAGAGTGGTCGTGAAAAGAGTCAAATGAGAATACAATGCAAACAGTTGCGGGAGACAATGCGCCACACACCATCGTCACATGTTGATCACGTACAGGCCGTACACAACCAAGAGGAAGAGGGGAAGGCATGGACGGAACTCAACCAGGAGGAAAAGTCTGGGGTGATGGGTGTCGCGCGCCCCCTTCCAGCAGCCGAAGAAGAAGTACCTGAAAGCGTATGCCCACTGCCAGAAAAAGAGGTGGGCGTGGCGTGCTTGGCGATGAGCCTCTGCAGACCAGCGGCGTCCGCTCCGCGCAGCGTGTCCACAACAGCCTTGTTCTTGATGAAGACAAAGGTGGGCATGGCGGTGACGCTGTAGCGCTGAGCCAGATCCGGGACCTGGTCCGTATCTACACGCAGGAACAGGCCCGAGTTGGCTTGCGCCAGACGTGCAAAGACAGGGGCAATGGCGTGGCAGGGACCGCACCCTGGGGAGGAGGAGACGAGGATCGCAACGGGGGTTCCTGTCAGTACACTGTCGGTGTCGGCCACATCGCAGCAGGGCACATACACGACGCATGGAAGTCAATCACTGTCAGCTTGTTCCCGGCCGAGGCAAGCAGGCTGTCAAGTTCGCGGGCCGACGTGACATCGACGGGTGCTGGCATGGTGGCGATGAGCTGGTGGGGTTGCTGTTTGTCGGCGCCACCGTCGTGAACAGGTGGCCTGCCCGCAATGCCTGGGCGCCTACTAATTAAGCCTTCCGCCCCAATTTGGTTCCGCCTCTATCTATGGGGCAAACCAGTGGCCAGCGTGCTGCCCCAGCGTGAACTTTGAAAGTCCTCCTCGATGAGCCCCCGTGGACGTCGGTCCCGCTCCCGCCCCCAGCTCTCGTACCTGGGGGGGGGGGCTCCTTGACCATCAGGTCATTCCAACCTGCGGCGCGTGGTCATGACATGGTGTCACAATTGTGCTCACTGCGTCCGGGCAGTTTTCGTCGAGTTCACAGACTTCAGAGTAGTGTGGATGATGGGAGAGACTGCCGTGATACACAAAACGCAGAATACATTTTGATGTCTTCGTGCGGATCAGCCACAGCGCCGACCCGGACTCACCTGCCAACCTCGAGACGGGTTCAGATCGAGTTCAGATAAGTCTCTTCATCTGACTGTGGTGGAGGAGGAGCATGGGCAAAGGAGGCACGATATGGAGCTACTAGACAGCGGCTACACATGATGGCAGGAGGAAAGGCCATGAGGTAATACTAACACAGGGGTTAAGCGGTTGGATGCTGAACCAACGTTTGATCAGTTAAAGGTGGCTCCGACATGGCCGTGGATGACTGACGGCATAGACGTAAAAACCCAACCCATCGCCATGCACACCTCGAACGGCTAACCCACATCGGCCCCACCATTGACTCACGCTATCAATGCCTTCGCTGCAGTTATCAGGTGGAAGGCGGGGCGGAGGTAAGTACGGGAAACCTGTCGAACCGTCCACCGTCTTCATCTTCACTGGTTCCATCTCTCGATCATCCCATTATGGCAGCTCCCAACACACAATTTCTTGTCTGACTACCATTCCCGTTCCTCTCTCTGTCATTAGCCTCTACAGATGCACACCCAATATCGAAGCTCGGAAGACAAGTCATATTGAACGCGCGGATGGAGAGACCCCGAAAAAGACCAAAAAGAGAGGAGAAAAAAAGAGTAGTGCCAAACGCTTAAGCAGTAGGGCCCAAGTGCTTAGCATTCGAGTCGCCCCCATTGGCGTTCCAATTGCGAGCAGGGGGCGGTAGCACACCAAGGTTGTTGTTGCGCGTGTGAATGGAAAGCTGCTTGAGGACATCTCAAGCTGCTGGAGCTTGTTTTGTAAGGTGGGCATGGTAGCCGATCCCACTGGGATGGGATCGGCGCGCAGGAAACCACGAGGCAACTTGCGGTTGTGCCGGACCAGCGCATTGTTCAAGCGGGCCACCACAGCACCCTGTCGGGCCTCCACGTCCGGGCGGCGAGCCAGAGCAGCAAAAAGAGGTTTGGCATCCGTTTCGTACGCCATCTGTCGCTCCTGGTTCCTTTGCGCCTCAATACGCTCTTGCTTTTTTTCCGCTCCATCATATCCTTGATCGTGGCGCGACGCTCGTTCAACGTGCGGGAACGAATGTGATTCTTCTTCTTCTCCATATAAAGCGCATGCAGAATCGCCTGCCGGTGGTCCTTCGAGTCGAACTTGCCCCACGGAAGAGCCGCCGCACGCTCCCGCGGCTCTTGATCTGGCACCATCGTCGGCTCGCTGTCGTACGACGCGTGGCGATGCAGGCCTCCGTCCTGATGGTAGTTGGACATAATGTGTTCCTAAGAGCTGATATGACAACTGTTAGCAGCAGTCCAGACGAAGATGCTGGTGATCAACCCCAGGGACCTCACAGGCGCAGAGAACGTACGTGGGGAGAGGAGGGCTGGGGCGTGTATGCAGCAGCAGGCTGGAGTGTAGGAAGTTCGCCAAGCAAGGCAATCGGCTTGGAGGAGGAGGGATGTGGGGGTAGAAAAAAGGAAGGAGGGAGGAGCTCTCGGCGCGCTATTTATCCTTTTCGGGCGCGTGCCGGCTGTTGGGTTGGAGACTGGACACAGAATGAGACCGCGCTGGGAATTGTGAGACGGGACGCGTCCAGTGCTGGCACAGCACGGTGTCGCTGTGTTCTGGGGCCGGTTGTTGGAACTACCCGAGGCTGTTGTCCTGCGGGGTCCGGCGGGTGGTGAGCGCCGGGGCCAGAGGCAGTTGTGCTCTTGTGGTTGCGCCGTTGTAGGTGAATAGTATACGCTTTTGTGAGACTGGGCGTAGCAACGGTGGCCAGGCAGAGGGGGAGGGTGGCGATGGCTGGGGATCAGGCTTAGTACACAGTGGAGCAAATATCGGTGGAGTGTCCCCGTGGGGCGGTGGCAGCTGCGCGCTGTTGTGGCCGTCACGAAACGGGACGAGGAAAGCCAGTAATGACTAGCAGCTGGGGCCCCGCACCCACGCTTTCTTTTATGTTGGCAGGCGGGGGGGCACTGTACCATGCACCCGCACTGTACCATGCACCCGCACACCATGCATGATCTCTTTTATCCCGAGACGCAACAGACAGCACCACTCATGGCTACTAGTAGGATATGGTGCGGGCACCATACATCCCTTTGGGCCACTTGATGTCGATGAGGCGAAGGGCGTATATACACATGACTGCGTATCAGGCTTCAACTCAAGCTCCAGCGCCAGTCCCCGCTGGCCCCCATTTGCGCATCACAGCTATACCATAGCTGAATTGACCACACCTTGACCACAAAAAACAGGCAGTCTAGGTCGAACAGTGTAGGTTCCAAACAGAGATCAGAGGCAGGGTCTCTATAATCATATAGAGAAGACACTTGCACCGTGCAGGGACGGATGGACGCGGTTCAATACGCATTTTGGCATATAGTGAGTTGGTGAACAACATGAACAGTGTAGTGCCTCCAGGTGGGAGCCATCGATCATCTTCGATAGATGATTCCACAGGAACATGTGATTGACTGCGCCAACAGCTACAATCCCCCGCCCATCATGGCCACAGCTACTAATCCATCAGCGCAGCATCTCCATCCGTTTCAGCTATGAGGGCCTCTATTACCCTATAATCCTGTGCGTTCTATATATATGTCGTGTTTCATCCAGGGGTTGTATATTGCGCAATTGACTGTTGTGCACAACGACATTCGTTCTGGTGCTTCATGCACGCTACGTGACCATTCCGGATCCGTCCAGGCAGGGTCCTGCTGGAGCCGCGTCCCGTTGCGAAGAAAATGCTCTGTTCAGTACTGCGTACTGGTACTGATCGACCTGATGCGAGTACACTCGATCATAATATGGAGCTTGTGATCGCCTGGGCGAGCCTAAACGGAGTTTGTCTTCAAGGGATATCTATACTGCATCCACATCATTGAGAGGGCTTAAGCCTGGGACAAAGAATTAAAACGCTACTGTTAAATGCGAGGACAAAAGCCTACGGAAAGAAGAAGACAGAGGGAGGTGATGGATCTATTCCAAGAGAGGAGCCCGTTAGGGGCAGAACATAGAGAGAGAGTCGGATAGAACAGCGCGATGCGTGATGCGTGATCAGCTGCATGCATGATGGCGCTGACAGCTACGCCTAAACCGACCCCCGTTCAGCTTGCATGTGCTGCTTGGTAGCGCCAGCCCCGCTTAAGGAACCAGGGGAATCGCCAGGAGATCAGGACCCTCTGGTGCCCGCCATCCGTTCCCATACCCGAGGTAGCGCGTGTGGACCGGCGGAACGGTGGCGACGGTGGCGACGCAGCACCAATCTGGGACGAAAAGCCCCAGCTGACCGGGCCTACGGCCCTGTGGTCTCCTCGTCATCTCGGTTATCGCTCATTGGTTAAGATGGCCATGAGCTAATTACCCCGATTAACCATTAATCGATCATTAATCCCTAGCAGCACGTGGTCCGTGCTCGCACACAGTCGGTCACGATCAGACTCCACCAGTGAAGAATCCAGGTGAGGTACTTGAGTGCTGCCTCCAGAAAGGAACCAAGCACTATCCAGATTCAGATCCCAGAGGGGGCGCTAATACATATGCGGGGCAAGGCAAACGTAGGCAAGGTAGGTAGCATGGTCGTAAGTAATGTACATCGATGCAAGGCAACACGGCTGGGCATGCAAGCCATCATCAGCGTCCAGAAGATCGAGAGCCCAGCGTCCCCCCGCTCTTCTTAGCGGGTAGTGTCTGTGCCGTCCACACCTCGATCCGGGTCCGCGTGCCGCCCAGAGAGGGGCAGGGGGATATGGACAAGGTGGGAGAGGGAACGCGAGTGAGAATGGGAATGGGGGAGTGAGAGGACGAATGAGAATGCGAGTGCGAGTGCGAATGCGAGTGCGACTGGGAATGGGAATGGGAGAGGGAATGCGAGGGGGAATCATGCGAGTGCGAGAGGGAAGGGGAATGAGGGTGCCCAAGAGTGCCGGCAGGATGCGCAAGTGCATGCGAAATGGAGTGGTGCAACGCAGTCGACAAATGGGGCCGGCGCAGCGGCGGCGAGCGAGTAGGCACGGTCTTGCAGGCCAGGCCAGGCAGCGGGGCAGACCAGACTGGACCGGGGTCAGGTCCGAGCCTTGCGACACATGCCTGCTGCTACTCGTTGTAGTCGAGGGTCCTAAGCTCTTTCGCCCAGAACCCCGCACCGAACCAGAACCCATCATGCCCCGCGAGAGGGCAGGGGAGGGAGGAAGAAGAGTGTGGGTGGGTGTTGGCGTCTGGCACCCAGTCCCAGACGAGAGGGCTGCAGTGGCTGTAGCTGCGGCGTCCGCTGCTGTTTGTAACTTGACGCTCGTCCCCGACATCAACCCAGGCCCAGTCCAAGTCATCAGCGAGGGAATTGGCGAGGTGTCCACTGTGGTTCCTGTGTTGGTGGTACGGAAATCGGGGGCTTGGATCCCGTGCTCCACCCAGTAGCAGCCGTAGAATTGGAGGTCGAGCGGGCACGGGAATCTACCGTACTCTTGGCCTCGTTGAGGCTGGCGCCAATTCGCCTGAAGGGTTGCTGAAACCTAGACCTGCCAGAGTAGGCGTCCCAGCAGATCGGGGGGACGGGGCGAAGGAGACGCGGTAGATCTACCGAGCAGTGCGGTTGACTGGAGCCGTTTCCTGCTGGCACAGTTCTCGTGACGGCCATAGTGGAAGGATGTGCACCCTGGAGCAGAACGGAGCGCAACGCCCGGATCGCCTTTTGGTGCGCATCGGCAGTGAGAAGAGAGGAGCAGAGTCCAATCATCTGCAGAAGCTGCGCTCGTCTCTGCGCTGCTGAATCGTCAGGGCGAGGCGTCGAAGCGCGCGGCGTCGATGGATTTTTCCCGCGGTCCAAACGAAATGGGTTCGCCTGTGTTGCCACAGTAGCACTAGCGAAAGACTCTCGCATGTACGCAAAAAGGCACATCAAACTGCTCAGCCCGTGGCAACACCACTTCGTCCCGAAACGCTTGGAGACACAAATGGCGCACATTCAACTCTAGCTTGGGCTGGATCGCACCGAAGGGGGGGGAGGGTATGGGGGGTGTCTCCCTCCATATTCTCGCGCTGGGTACGTTCAGTGAGAACGTCAGCTCCCCCATGTACGCGCAGAATATTGGTTTTGCTGTTCGCCACGAGTCGGGCAAAGGCGGGCTCGGAATAAATCGACACAAAGACTGCCTCGACATAGGGCACAACTTGCTGCCAGTACTCCGTCCAGACTTGGGCCATGGCAGTAAGAAGAGCCAAACCCTGAAGTGCCGTTAGGCGCGCATTCAGCATCCCGACGCCCTCGGTTACCAAGGCCGTCACCTCACCGATAAAGGTTTCCAAAGCCCGGGCAGGCCTTCGTTCGGCAAGGCGGCGAAAATGAAGGCAGACTTGGTTGTTCACCTCGTCCAACACCATCCGAGTCCCATTCCCTGCAAAAAGCGGGAGCACTTTGGAGCTCACCGCTCTCCAGCTGTTAGAGGCGTACCCGGTTGATGATGGAGAAACAAGCGACGGAAGAGGAGTCGAGGTTGAACTGCGCGGTCCGGTCCGAGGAGATGCAAGGCTGGGTAAAGGGGTCATTCCTCGGGATATCGAGCTGTTTACGAGGGAAGGAGATGCAATCCGTGACGGCGTATCCGGGCTGAAGCTGGGGCGGCCGCCATAACTGCTGCTCAAAGTGTCGCCACCAAAACACTCCCATCACCCACAGTTGATGAGACATCTCCCAATTCGCGAGCGAGGAGGCGTACATCATAGGCATTGTTCCCAGCAGTGCGGTAACTGTTCAGTCCCATCAATGTGGGATTGTTTTGGAGGGAAAGGCGAGAGGGCAAAACTGCACTGGGTTGTGAATGAGGCGGAAAGGGGACGATGCCATTGTAGCCTGATGGAAGCTGACTGGTATCCGTAAGAGCAACCATCCCCCGAAGGGAACTGGGGAAGCCCGCCGCCTAATATCGTCGTCAGAGGATGATCGCCCATGTGGGGCAACTCTAACCCAGCGAGGTGGTCGGTATTGTCCTGCTCCAGAACGCGGACAAAAATGTGGCGCCCAGCTGATGGGTTGGCCATATCAGTCCGTCCAAAGATCGCGCCTTGGGCGTTCATCTGGGCCGTTTGGGCGGCAGCAGCGGCCATGTCCTGCAGAGCCTCTTGCGATGGGGGGGGTGGGAACGCCTGGGGCATTCGGGCCGGGACTGCAATCTCAACGCGGGCCCAGCCGGTGTGATGGGTGGCATTCTGTGTGTAGCTCAGACGAGGGTCTGGCCAGGGGGAAGCCATACCTGGAGGCGCAGCATCATGAAGGCTGAGCAAGACGCGCATTAGCTCAGCCAGGGCAATGCCATGAGAAACGATGACAATGTGGACCACGTCGCGCGGGATGTGGTTTCCGGACAGGGACTGAGCACTGGCATAGTGCGCTGATGGTGGCTCTTTGCGCAACGACTCGACTCGGGGCAAAATGTAACGCCGGACGGCAGTGGCCATGCGAGCGTTGACTTCCTCCAGCGACTCGCCTCGAGGAAACTTGGCCAAGCGATGTGCAGCTGGGGGAGTGTCCCTGTCCACCGGGCGCGTCGTCCAGGGACCAGGCCTTGCCCTCAGCAGCACCAAAGTTCTGCTCGCGCAAGGTGGCGGTAAGGACGATGGGCACGGGGTGGCGTGTGCCGCGTGTGCGGTGATGGCATCTACGACATGGGAGGCGCGCGCGAGGTCGGATGAGTAGATGGCAGCAATCGGGGTGGCGGAGAAGTAGGAGGCAAGGGCCGCAGCCTGGTCCTTGCCCTGTGGGAGAGGGGGGAGTCGGTGACGCCCGTCCAGGTAGCGGGGTCGGTGGTGACAGCCTGGGCGTTGCGGACGAGGGTGACGAGGAGGGAGCGGAGGGGATGGAAGGGCAGGGCAGCCACGGGAGAGGCGGAGGCCAGCGGCCCGTCGAGCGACATGATGCCTCCCACGCTGCTGGGGCGAGCAGGGGGGGCGGGCGCAGGCGGAGGTGGTGGTGGATGCGGGGAGAGAAGCGGCGGGGGGAGGCGGGGCGCATCAGGCCAGGCGGGCAGGAGAGAAGGCGCGGGGGGCTGGTGGCGCAACCTGGCCTAACTGGCCTTACTCGTACCGCCTGACCGGCTGCCAGGGTCTGCTGGTCTGCGACGGCCGCAAGGGGCGCCTCCCGCGTTACGTAGCCCCAAGCCACATTCTTATGTCAGCGCCCAGCGCCTGTCAGCCGCTCCACGCCACATGCCGCCTGGCCTGACAAGTGGCCGTCACTGGCATTACTCTGCCCCAGCCGCCACCCGTCCCCCGCCCATCTCCGCTGGCCCCGTCGGCACCACACAAGCGTGTCCGCCCAAGCCGCAAACGCATCGGGCAGCTGCCCCTAATGTCGCTACTACGCCCAACCCAAGCATCACATCCCCAGCCTCTCCTCCGGCCTACCGGCTACAGGCGCCATGGCCACTTCTCTGATTCGTTGGTCCAGCAAATGCATCGAAGATGCTACTAATACTGCTCCCGTCGAGTGGGGACGAAAGTGACAAGTGGGGTTAAATCATAGCATCATCTCCTGCAGTTCCTGCAGTCCCCTATACGAGCTGCACTGTAATCACGTCTCCCCCCAGTACCTGCGTTGCAACGGCATGTACCCCCTCTCCCTCGTTTCAAATGCTGCCAGCTCCATAGCTGGGAAACCAGCACCCCAGGAGATATGGACTCAACCGCATCCAATCCCCCGCACGTACGGGTTTATGTCTTTACTGTGCCTTCTTAGCCATTTGGGTCAAAGCTGACTTCTCCCCCAGACGATCGGGCGTCTGGATATCAGAGAGCAGTTTGATAAAGACCCAAACCAGAGGCACGAAAAGCGTCAATACCACGCCCACAGCCAAGAGCAGGTCCGAAGTGAAGAACTGGTACTGCGAAATGAACGTTCCTGGCGCCTTGGCAGCTGTTGGGATGGAGCGCTTGGACATCCGCGCCACGGGCTGGCGCTCAGACAAAAGCACAGTTCCATCGTCGTAAAGGTTGGTAAACTCCTCCATGATCTGGGCCAGTGCTGGCGAATCTTGCGTCAAGTCGGCTTGCAGACGAATGTGCTTGGTGGGAGCCAGAGCCCCGAGACCCCCCATGGCCTGGACATCGGCCACGTCAACGGAAGCCCACGAAATCGAACCGCACTTGAGGTCCAGAGCGCGAGCCAGCTCATCGCTTAGCGGACTGGTGCCGGTAGTGTATGCGGCCCACCCTCAGGGGCAGCAAGGACCTGTTGCTTACAGGGTCGCTCGCCGGGCGGGCAGCAAGCGTGTGTGCAGTAAACTGGGAAACTATCAGCCACGGTGCGCACTTCACTATTGAAGTAGCAAAAAGGGAGAGAAGCATACCTCGTCAAACTCAAGTAGCAAGAACGCGTCGGTGCATGCGCCGGACATGCTTGCCAGGCTCTGGGCCATTTCCCGCGCCTCCACTTGAAGCGCAGTGGGTGGGGAGGGAAGGCCGCGGCGTGTCCCGGGATAGGCAAGAATGGCACCGCTAGCGAGAGCAGGCAGAGCGCAGGCCAGGGACACGAGGGCCAGGAGCGGACGCATGTCGACAGTGGTGGTGGGTGGTTCAGCGCTGGCGCTTGGTTTCTTGCGCCGGAGCAGGCGGGATCGAACTGCGGCTTACGTATTACCAACCACGAGCAGGCCAGGACAGCCAGAACACGTCACGTGATTGCGAGGCAAGCCAGCCGACAGTTTGTAAACGTTCAACTTGAACGTTCAGTCCTCCCTCAGTGTTAGGTGAATTCCAGTTTAACCATTGTGGCGCGGACCATTGCCTGTTGCCTTGGGACGCTTAGTGAGACTTTTCGGAGCGCCCTCTACACCCCCACACCCAACGGAGGGTACACTATGATCCACAGTATGAGCTGCAGTTCCTTCATCGATTCGATCGTGCGCAAGTTCTCGGTGTACCCAAGTCCCACCTGCATCGTGTCCTGATCCACCCCCCGACCTCTTTTTATTCTCGTGCCCCCGATCAGCCGACGAGGAGACCTTGAAAATTCCCCAGCAGAGCATACCTCGTGTCGTCTTCGGGTTCCTTTTGGTTGGTTCGCATCACCGGCACCTGCCCTGACATGTGCTACGCGGTTCGCCTTCTGTGTCGGTTCATCGGCTCACTATCATCCAAAAGCAATAACATCAGCAGGCGGCTTGGAACATGCACGGCTACTCGGTGATGAGCCTGGCCCCCAACCAGATCTGGAACCCGCTCCTTCTGCACGTTGGCCTCAACTTTGACGCTTGCGACGGTCGCAACATCAGTGGTATCGTCTCTTTCCTACGGTGAGTGCCACAGGCTTATGGGAAACAGTCGCCCCGTCAGACCAATTGTTCCTTCTCTTTCACGGCGGCAGCAGATGTGAGGGACGGGGAGGGTCTACAGCACAGGCCAAATACCTATACGAAATAAGTGCTTGTCGAGTTTGGCATATTATGGACCGATTATCCTATGCGCATCTGCAGCCACAACCAAACCGCCTGCATTGACGCGGTCCGCGTCGGCATCATAGGCTGCCTGCAGATGATTCATCTCGATTACTGGTACCATGCCCTCTAGCTGCAGTCGTGCCACTCGAGAACACATTCCCGGCACCGCTATATATGACTCTGCAGATGGGATCACCAAGCCGATGCTTTGCCCCCCCTTGCTCCAGCACCGATCCGGGTAATTCGATTGTGGCCATCTTGATCTCCATGACCGAGCAGATCGATGATCCTTTTGTTATGCCCGCTCCGGAGATCACAAGCGCCATATTATGATCGAGTGTACTCGGATCAGCTCGATCAGTACCAGTACGCAGTAGTCAACAGAGCCTTCTATTTTGGCAACGGGACGGCCCCGTCAGGACCCTGCCAGGACGGATCCGCAATGGTCACGTAGAGAGCATGTAGCACCAGGACGAAGCAGGTGTGCTCTACCACAGATCCTGTAGTTGTGCACAACAGTCAATTGCGCAATATACAACCCCTGGATGAAACACGACATATATATAGAACGCACAGGATTATAGGGTAATAGAGGCCCTCATAGCTGAAACGGATGGAGATGCTGCGCTGATGGATTAGTAGCTGTGGCCATGATGGGCGGGGGATTGTAGCTGTTGGCGCAGTCAATCACATGTTCCTGTGGAATCATCTATCGAAGATGATCGATGGCTCCCACCTGGAGGCACTACACTGTTCATGTTGTTCACCAACTC
The DNA here is from genome assembly GCA_003971905.1 of Moniliella sp. 'wahieum'. Classification (NCBI taxonomy): domain Eukaryota; kingdom Fungi; phylum Basidiomycota; class Moniliellomycetes; order Moniliellales; family Moniliellaceae; genus Moniliella; species Moniliella sp. 'wahieum'. Next base: position 260,168 of record RSEE01000063.1, on the reverse strand, counting down.
ACTATATGCCAAAATGCGTATTGAACCGCGTCCATCCGTCCCTGCACGGTGCAAGTGTCTTCTCTATATGAGTATAGAGACCCTGCCTCTGATCTCTGTTTGGAACCTACACTGTTCGACCTAGACTGCCTGTTTTTTGTGGTCAAGGTGTGGTCAATTCAGCTATGGTATAGCTGTGATGCGCAAATGGGGGCAAGCGGGAGACTGGCGCTGGAGCTTGAAGTTGAAGCCAGATACCCAGTCATGTGTATACACGCCCTTCACCTCATCGACATCAAGTGGCCCAAAGGGATGTATGATGCCCGCACCATATCCTACTAGTAGCCACAGTGAGGGGTGCTGTCTGTTGCGTCTCGGGATGAAAGAGATCATGCATGGTGTGCGGGTACATGGTACACTGTCCCCCCGCCTGTGCCAACAAAAGAAAGCGTGGGTGCGGGGCCCCAGCTGCTAGTCATTAATACTGGCTTTCCTCGTCCCGTTTCGTGACGGCCACAACAGCGCGCAGCTGCCCGCACCCACGGGGACACTCCAGCGATATTTGCTCCACTGTGTACTAAGCCTGATCCCCCAGCCATCGCCACCCTCTCCCTCTGCCTGGTCACCGTTGCTACGCCCAGTCTGACAAAAAACTGCAGCGTATACTCACCTACAACAGCGCAACCGAGAGCACAACTGCCTCTGGCCCCGGCGCTCACCACCCGCCCGACCCCGCAGGACAAAACAGCCTCGCGTAGCTCCAACGACCCGCTCCAGAGTACAGCGACGCCGTGCTGTGCCAGCTCTGGACGCGTCCCGTCTCACAATTCCCACCGCGCGGTCTCATTCTGTATACCCAGTCCAACCTAACAGCCGGCATGTGCGCCCGAAAAGGATAAATAGCGCGCCGGGAGCTCCTCCCTCCTTCCTTTTTTCTACCCCCACATCCCCTCCTCCAAGCCGATTGCCTTGCTTGGCGAACTTCCTACACTCCAGCCTGCTGCTGCATACACGCCCCAGCCCTCCTCTCCCCACGTACGTTCTCTGCGCCTGTGAGGTCCCTGGGGTTGATCACCAGCATCTCCGTCTGGGCTGCTGCTAACAGTTGTCATATCAGCTCTTAGGAACACATTATGTCCAACTACCAGGACGGAGGCCTGCATCGCCACGCGTCGTACGACAGCGAGCCGACGAGGGTGCCAGGTCAGGAGCCGCGGGAGCGTGCGGTGGCTCTTCCGTGGGGCAAGTTCGACTCGAAGGACCACCGGCAGGCGATTCTGCATGCGCTTTATATGGAGAAGAAGAAGAATCACATTCGTTCTCGCACGTTGAACGAGCGTCGCGCCACGATCAAGGATATGATGGAGCGGAAAAAAAAGCAAGAGCGTATTGAGGCGCAAAGGAACCAGGAGCGACAGATGGCGTACGAAACGGATGCCAAACCTCTTTTTGCTGCTCTGGCTCGCCGCCCGGACGTGGTGGCCCGCCAGGGTGCTGTGTGGCCCGCCTGAATAATGTGCTGGTCCGGCACAACCGCAAGCTTCCTCGTGGTTTCCCGCGCGCCGATCCCATCCCAGTGGGATCGGCTACCATGCCCACCTTACAACACAAGCTCCAGCAGCTCGAGATGTCTCTCGAGCAGCTTTCCATTCACACGCGCAACAACAACCTTGGTGTGCTGCGGCCCCCTGCTCGCAATTGGAACGTGAATGGGGGCGACTCGAACGCTAAACACGTGGGCCCTACTGCTTAAGCGTTTGGCACTACCTCCTTTTTCTCTTCCCCTTGGTCTTTTTCGGGGTCTCCATCCGCGCGTTCAATATGACCTGTCTTCCGAGCTTCGATATTGGGTGTGCATCTGTAGAGGCTAATGACAGAGAGAATAACGGGAATGGTAGTCAGACAAGAAATTGTGTGGGAGCTGCCATAATGGGATGATCGAGAGATGGAGTCAGTGATATGGAGGCGGTGGGCGGCTCGACAAGTTTCCCGTACCTACCTTCGCCGCTTCCCATCTGAACCAACTGCAGCGGATACAATGAGGACGCGAGCAGATGGTGGGGCAGATGTGGACTAGCCGGTCGAGGTGTGCATGGCAATGGGTTCGGTTTTTACGTCTGTCCCGCCAATATCCCACGGCAAACAAGTTGGAGCCACTTTAACTGATCAAACGTTGGCTTAGCGTCCAGCCGCTTAACCCCGGTGTATTACCTAATGGCCTTCCCTCCAGCCGTCGTGCCTTCAGCCGTCGGAGCTTCGGTTTGCAAGCACTTTTGCAGCCGCTGTCTATTTCCATCGTGCCTCCCCTTGGCCATGCTCCTCCTTCGCAGCCCTCCGCCTGCCAACTCCATCCGCCGCCTGATCCCTCTGCGTGCACCGTCCCACCGCTCCTTTTCTTCCTCCTACCGCCGGCCTGCCTCGCGCCCTGTGCCACCAGCCCCGCTCGCTGCCGCCCTCGGCCTGGGTTCTTTCAATGCCAACGTTCCCACCTTTACCCCTACTGATGCCCCTACTCCCCCTCCACCATGCCTCCAGCCCCCACCCAACGTACACACCACAAGGTGGTCGTCATTGGCTCTGGACCCGCCGGCCACACCGCTGCAATCTACTTGGCCCGGGCCGAGCTGAAGCCTACGCTGTTTGAGGGTTTCTTGGCCAATGGCTTTGCCGCTGGCGGTCAGCTCACCACCACCACCGATGTGGAGAATTTTCCAGGCTTTCCCGATGGTGTCGGCGGCTCAGCGCTGATGGACAAGTTACGTGCACAATCCGTGCGTTTTGGGACGGAGATTGTGACGGAGACGATTGCCAAGGTAGATTTGTCGGTGCGGCCCTTCAAGCTCTGGCGCGAGGGGCGGGAAGCGGATGCGAATGCCCATGAGACTGCCGATTCAATTATTATTGCAACGGGAGCATCGGCCCGGAGGATGAACCTTCCCGGGGAGGAAACCTATTGGCAGTCGGGCATCTCAGCGTGTGCTGTGTGCGATGGAGCTGTGCCTATCTTCCGCAACAAACCGTTGGTCGTCATTGGGGGCGGCGACTCGGCAGCGGAGGAAGCTACCTACCTGACCAAGTATGCGTCCCACGTTTATGTCTTGGTCCGGCGTGGCGAGCTACGGGCATCGCGGATCATGGCAGATCGCCTGCTGAAGCACCCCAAGGTCACCGTCCTCTTCAATACATCGGCTACCGAGGCATGTGGGGATGGCAAGTTGCTCCAGTCGGTCACTATCCGGAACAACAAGACGAGTGAGAGCAAGTCGTTGGCTGCCAATGGCCTATTTTATGCCATCGGCCACGTTCCTGCTACCGCGCTCTTCAAAGGTCAGCTGGACTTGGACGAGGATGGGTACATCAAAACGGTGCCAGGCACAGCTCAAACGTCGGTCAAGGGTGTATTCGCTGCTGGCGACGTGCAGGATAAGGTGTACCGCCAGGCCATCACCTCGGCCGGGTCGGGTTGCATCGCGGCGTTGGAGGCGGAACGATTACTGGCCGAGGAAGAGTCGCTATAAGACCTCTGCCTGCTTCCCTACGCCCCACCCCCTTTATCGCCCCACATGGCTGCTTGATTTGTGCCCCCCCCACTCTGCTTGATCGTTGGCGGTTGCGACCCACAACTGGGACAGAAGGGATGGTAGATTCGCCTTGTTTCCCGGTGCTCTGTCGAGCTCTACCTCTAAGGGCTCCTCGATACCCCGAGCTAGTCAAGGTCAGTTTAACTCTGGGTTTTCTGCACACAGTGGGGGGGTCACCGGTCACTATCGACTACCCTTGAGCCGGGGTGCGATACAGCTTGGACTAGACACTCTGAATGACAGTTGACAAGACGCTCGATGCGCTACTTGTCGTTGTGAGGCGAGGTATCGAGGGGTCAGGACGCCCCCCTCCTTTTGTCCAGCTGGGAGCCTGAGGTCTGATAGCTCAGCGCCTCAGCGTCCGTGGCCTGATGGCAGCGGAGGCACAGGCGCACGTGACGGCCTGCAGGGGGCAGGGGCTGGCAGAAGACAGCACAGGTGCGGCGGCCGCCCGTCGTCAGTGGCGGGGGCTAAGCGCTAATGACTAGTGAGCCTAGCGTTACGTCACAGCGCCCGCACAGGACCAGTGTCCCTCCGCCGAGGCGCTGGTGCGGCGCAGGCCGCAGCCACAAAAAGCCTGCGCATCTGCGGCGTCTCGGCCGCCCCACGGCCTGCCTGGCTCGAACGTCGACCCACCCACCACCACCTTGTTTCGCTCGGCTGCCCGCGCCCCCCGCTCTCGACATTGCGCCTGCCATGTCTGCCGCAGCCCCCGCTCCTGCCTCTGCCCAGCCCGGCTCCAGCCCCGCAAAGCCCTTCCAGACCAAGCTCGTTCTCCTGGGCGAAGCCGCTGTTGGCAAGTCCTCCATCGTGCTTCGCTTTGTGTCGGACGACTTTCAAGAGAACAAGGAGCCTACCATTGGCGCCGCTTCTTGACCGTATGTTTCTTCCTGTCATGGCCTCACATGTGGAGCGAGCATCGGCTAACCTCCCCCCCCTCTCCTCTTGTTTGTGTGCTGGATCGCAGCAAAAGTGCCGCTTGGAAGACAAGATCATCAAGTTTGAGATTTGGGACACTGCCGGCCAGGAGCGCTTCCACTCCCTCGCACCGATGTACTACCGCAATGCCCAGGCCAGCATTGTGGTCTATGATGTTCTCAAGGCCGCCTCATACGACAAGGCCAAGTCGTGGGTCAAGGAACTGCAGCGCCAAGCCAATCCCGACATCATCATCGCCCTGGTAGGCAACAAGATTGACCTCCTCACTCCTGATGCCAGCACTGCCGAAGCTTCGTCGGGTACCCCAGATGCCGAGGCAGCCGACACGGAGACACCCGTTGTCAAGCGTGCCGTTCCACGGGAGGAGGCCGAAGCGTACGCCAAGGAGGCGGGGCTTCTCTTTTTCGAGACGTCAGCCAAGACCGGGGGGTGTGGAGGATGTGTTTACCGAGTTGGCCAAGAAGATCCCAATCGACCAGATTCTGGCGCAGCGTGCTCGCCAAAATGCGGCAGCGTCCAATTCAGGACAAGGCAACGCAAATCAGGTCGATCTTAATGCTTCTCGCACCCGGTCCCAGGGATGCAACTGCTGACCTGCTTCCGCAGCCTTCCCCTTCCCCTGTTTCTCTTCGCCTCCCACAACAGGTGAAGGCTCACCACACCACTCCGTATTATACTCTTGATGTTACCCGGTCTACCCGGTGCTTTGGATCCGAACCTTGCTCCTGAAGAGGGGCACAGATGCCCCCCGCCCCCCCTCCCCATCCCCCTCTCCCCTATCGCGGGCATCCCACTACTGTGCTCCTGCTTTGTCAACAGTCTTTGTCTGGTATGTGAGTTGCGAGTTGTATACACTACACTACTGTGCGTACCCAGTTACGCGCCCTCTTGCTGGGGGCTCCAGCTTGCTCGTGTCCACAGTTGGCCAGCTCGTTGTGATCTTGATTGCTATATCCCTATCCAGGTACATAGTGTTACTGGTTAGATGTAGTGCAGCCGGCGCTATCTGCTTTGTTGTCGCTGCCCGCAACGACCTCAACGATCTTACCCATAGGGGAGATGGAGCCACGCTTGTGCTCATTTGTCCACTTTGGTTCTCGCAGCGAACGGGAGCAACGCAGACCGACTTGGTCGTCGAGATACCCGAATGTCTACGCTGGAGTACCTAGTAGGAATACGGTAGGAATCCAGCCTTTCAGACCAGAATCCAAATAGTCATCAAGCGAAATTCGAGTGAAAGGAAAAGAACATACATAGGGGTGTGGTGGTGAGATCTGAAAAGGCAGATCCAGAACAGACAATAAAATGCGTGCCAGCACCCGACGACGTGAAGGGGACACATGGTCATCGACATGCTATACGCCATGGCATCCATGTCATTATACATACTACCCCCCACCCCTTCAGTGGCCATCATCACATTGAGAAGCGCATACAAGCTCAGGCTCCGCAGGTCTCAGTTACAAACTATTGCCGTCGTCATATATCATACCAGCCCTGAGCGTCCGAGCCTCCCGATCGCACACGTCACCGTCCTACATGCACAGCGATCCATGAGAAGAAGAGAAAGCAGATGAGAATACAATGTTGGACAGATAGGAATGACGATGCACCCGATCCGAGTCGAGTGGGAGGCACCTCCTATTCCGCCATGATAAAACGAACGAAACAACGTCCGCGCCTCAAGCTTCAAGTTGAAGCCTTAGCCTGGGGCGCCAAAAGGCAATCAGAGCAGGACCGCACGCGCCTCCGACCGTCCCGCGACGAAAATCGACGACCCATTGGTCTGAGCTTGGAGCTGGCCAGCGTCCCCGTTCCCGGCTGGGCGCCATAGGAGACGATCCACTGCGCCACTCAAAGCGGGCGTGGGGGCCCATGGTGGGGACGGGCCGGCAACGGGGCCGGGTCGATCTTCCTCTCGGTAGCTGGGCGAGGAAGTTCAAGAACGGTTTGCCTTTGCCCTTGGATTTGGTTGCGCTGGGAAGGGGATCGAAATACGTAGGTGCGCTGCCCTCGCCGCCTCCGGAAGGACCGCGGAGGAACACCGAACCGACGTAGGTCGGACCAAGGGAAACCCCGCATGCCTTGTCGCAGGAAACGTTGGCCGAACGGGCGTGCCAAACGCCACGTCCTCCAGTAGGAAATCCATATGCCAGCGTGCGTCGAGGCAGAGATGTCCACCCCCGAAGAAGAGGGAATACGAATGTGCGCCTCGAGGTTGCTCTTCGCCTGGAGCGAGAGGGACTTGGATGGGTTCCAACTACCCGGTTCCTTGCCATGATGGTGGACTTGGAACGCTCGAGCCTCGGCCACAATGGTAGGCGCGACAACCTTGGCTTCGGGCATGAGGATAATCTCAGTTTGGGTCAGGAGTTTTCCCTGGGTTGAAGAGGAAGCTTGGGCACCAGGGAGGAAACGGAATCTCCCTGGTTGGCAGAAAGTGTGAACCCATTCTTTGCTTCGACCACGCCGGCGAGGGCAACCGTGTTTTGGTCGGAGGACAGGTCGACCCGGTCCGACACGACTAAAGGCCGCCCCAACTTGCTCCCGATGCCAACAAAGCCAGCACCTGTGCTGATCGTGAGCTTGTCGACATACGGGTCAGTCGGAGTATCGGTTCGTTGGCACGCACGGCGGGTGTGAGCTCGGACCGTCGCCAAGAGGGAGAAACACTGGTGAGCGTATCAAACAGGATAATCCATGCTGGAGGTGGTGACGTTGATTCCGCGCATGGCGGAAGCCTTGGGCACACGCACCGTCACATCGAACATGAGGGGAGAGCGGTGACCTTGTCCGCGGGCGGTCTTGCTGGACTAACAGGGTGGGGGACGGGTGTAGATCCCAATTCCTTGGTCGCCATTCCGGGCCAGGTGCACGACGGTGGACGTAGAAAGTACTCTCAGCGGCCATCAGGTACTTGGCTTTCACACTGACCCGGGCTGCCGATTTGTGCTCTGGGTAACTAGGGTCCGGAACGTACTCGACGATGCGCAGAGTGCCATGCAGGAGCCACGGTCGTCGCGTTCGGAGGCCGCTGGAGGCGAAGCGGATGGAGGCGACGAAGAGGGCGGCGGCGCATCCGCTCGGACTCCTCATCACGCCGGGCATGCGAGCCCGGGAGGGGGGGCAAAGGCGGTGGTGGGTCGGGAGGAAGTAGACGTGCCCCGTGACGTCATCGCCAGTGAGGGGAAGGTAGAACTCGGTGAGGGCGTGGCACCAGGTGAACCAAGCCCAAGAGGAAGCATCGGCTTCGGTTACGCATCCCTTATGAGCCCAGCTGGCGTTCTTCTGGACCAGGCCGTCTCCCATGAAGGGAGTGGGCGGGCGACGATTGACGGGCGATCCTGCCCAGCCCACGGGTCGTCCGACATGCGGGGGTCCGACGTGGCCTCGAACACAGGGCCAGTGAAGACGACAAGCAGCCAAAGGCCGGCTACGAGGTAGCTCATGTGGGCGATGCGCGAGTGCGGGGTAAGGAGGTGGTAGAGGCGGTACGTCTTGAGCTTGACGGCGGCCCCGGCGTCTCGGATCCAGTCGGGCACGTACTGGGGCATGCCGCTCATATGTTCTCGAAACTCGCGGCGGCGGCGGAACTCGGCAAAGGACGCAGCAAAGCCCTTCTTTTCGACAGGACGCATCGCGTCGTAGTAGGAAGGAGGTAGGGGCGGGAACAGCTTCGATGGCTCTTCGCCTCCTTGCTCGTGGCGAAGAGGCGGATAAGCGTGCTGCGATCCCGAGGGGGTGGCGACAGAGGCGGAAGCATGGGTGTCGCCGAGCAAGGGCATGGCGTCGGCATGTGCCTCGACATCGTAGTCGTGAATGGCATGGCTGTTGTTATGTGGGCTTGAGTCCGGCCCAAAGACGTCGTCGTCGTCGAGCGTGAAGCGCGGGTCGGGAGCCGGCGCAGCGGGGGGAGGGGGGTGCCGAGAGGCAGCAGCGGCACGCGTCGTCGTCGTCGGCGGGCGAGCCGGCGGGCGGGTGCGCCGAAAGGACGCATTGGGGGGGAGGGGGGGGGCTGGGGGCGCCCGGGGGCAGGGGGCAGGGGGCGGAGGGCGTTGAGGTGGTGGGGGTGGGGGTGGCAAGCGCAGGTGGGTGTTGGTGGCAGTTGCGGCTGCCAAGCGCAGGCTCGCCGGCCCGCCCGGCGGCGGCCTGCCACGGCGCCAGTGTGGGCGCGAGTAAGAGCTGCTTGGCTCCCTGCATCGATCACCGATCAGCGCCAATGTTTCAATCCAGCCCCTGCCCTCGCTCTCTCTCTCTCTGTTCCTGGCCGCCGCAGCGCCTCAGCTCAGCACGGCTGCGCCGCCCACACTCCGGCTATCCACATCTAAGATCGAATCCCCAACCCAGCCCTCTTCCGCTCGCCCAGCACAGGGGCACCACATCTTTGGCTTTATGTTCTCCCGCATACTCACAAGTTCTTGATCACCGCGTCGGTGAACTCCTGCGTCGTCGCCGTGCCGCCAATGTCCGGCGTGCCAATCCGCTTCTCCGCGATGACGTTGTACAGCGAGTTGGCAATCGCGTTGGCGTGCTCGTTGAGCCCCAGGTGCCGCAGCATCATCGTCGACGAAAGCAGCATCGCGTCGGGTTCGCCTTGCCCGTCCCTCAATGTCCTTGGCCACATGGCGGCAGCCAGGCTCGTACAGCGCATACTCCCGACCAATGTTCGCGCCGGGGATCACACCCGGCCCACCCACCAGCGCAGCACCAATGTTGGACACAATGTTGCCGTACAAGTTGGGCGTGACCACCACGTCGAACTGCTGCGGGTTGCTGACCAGCTGCATGGAGGTGTTGTCGACAATCATCGCGTTGTGCTCGATCCCGGCGTGAGAGTACTCCTTCGCCACCTCGTTAAACGTGCGGAGGAAGAGACCGTCACCCAGCTTCATAATGTTGGCCTTGTGCACACACGTCACCTTTTGCGCCCGTTGCGCACGGCAAAGTCAAACGCAAACCGCGCAATCCGCTCGGCCTTGGCCCGAGTCGATACCTTGAGCGACTCGACCACTCCAGGGTAGGACTGGTGCTCCAGACCCGAGTATTCGCCCTCAGTGTTTCACGAATGATGACAAAGTCCACGTTGGGGTGACGCGTAGCGTGGCCCGGAAGGGTCTTGCAAAGGACCATTGAGGCGTAAATGTCGAGCTGTTGGCGCATGGCCACGTTCCACGAGTTGTGACTGCCAGCCTCGATGGGGGTGTAGAAGATACCTGGGTACGAGTAATGTCAGATCGTTTTCGCGCTGGCAGAGAGCGGGGGAAGCAGGGGGGGAGGGGGATACAAGGAGAAAGGGAGAGGGGGGGGGGGGTGACGTACCCTTCAGGCCGACCTTGTTGCGCTGCTGGAGAGACTGCATTGCGTCCTGGAACAGGGCCTCGCTGCCGCGCGTCTCGCCGGAGACATCAAACTCTTCCCACTCGACGGGAACGCTGATCGACTCGAAGACCTGTTTGACCGATGGGTCACCTCCTTCCCAATGCCATCACCAGGGCAGGGTGACGACGGATACACCGCCGTACTTCTTGGGGAGGGGAGGGGCGCCTTCCATGCTCAGGGTAGACATGGCACGCGTGGCGAGACGCGGCACAGCCGCGGCACGGAGCGTGTGGGCAAGACCAAGGCTGCGAGGGAGGGCCATGGGAAATGAGTGGTGGGTGGAAGGAGATGGGATCAGAGAGGGTAGGGCGACGCGAAGTCTGCTTAGCTCGACGCTGTTTTCGTTCTGGTTGAGTGAGTTTTCTTGCGATTTCGAGTTTTCTTTTTGTTTCTTTTTGTTTTGGACATTCTGGCATTCTTTGCTTCTCCCTTCTGCTGCTACGTCAGCTACGGGCATGACCGGGTGGGGCGGCCGCGGGCCATCCGCCATGCGCCCGCCAAACCGGGGGATGGACGCTAGGCGCGGGACCACCCGGTGGGGATGCTTCGTCAGCGTGTGGGTGGCTCGTCAGGCCGAATGACACGGGGCCCATGGAACGCAAAGGACAACGCGAAGGAAGCATGAAGTGAATTGAAATGAAATGTGACGACACAGGCGCATGGCGAGTGTGGCTCCCCCGCGCCCGGCACGGCGCCAGTGCTGCATCCGCACTGCCTGCTGCTGCCGCACGCGGTTCGATCGAGCGCAGCAGACTAAGGCCCAAGGCCTAAGGATTGCTGCCATTTTTCCTCCCGTCGGTTCCCGCGCCGCTCCACCACCGCTCCATCTCGTTGCCCATGCTTGCCCTCCCCACCCTTCGCGCCGGCGTGCGTGCCGCCTCCCTCCGTCCCGTGGCTCGCGCCGCCATCCCTGCCCTCAGCCGCGGCCTCCAGACCCCCGCCGGCGGCATCACCGCGTACGCCAAGAAGCCCGAGGCCGACGGCAAGTACCTCGTCACCCTCATCCCTGGTGACGGCATTGGCCCCGGTCGCTGACGCCGTCAAGAACATTTACCACGCTGCCGGCGTGCCCATCAAGTGGGAGGAGGTTGAGGTTACCCCTTACATCAACGAGCAGGGCAAGTCACCATCCCTGCTGATGCGGTCAAGAGCATTCGTCAGAACACGGTTGCCCTCAAGGGTCCCCTTGCCACCCAGTGGGCAAGGGCCACGTTTCTCTCAACCTGACGCTGCGTCGACGTTCAAGCTGTACGCCAACGTGCGTCCCTGTCGCTCGATCGAGGGCTTCAAGACGGCCTACGACAATGTCAACACTGTCCTCATCCGCGAGAACACCGAGGGCGAGTACTCGGGCATTGAGCACGAGATTGTCGATGGGGTGGTCCAGTCGATCAAGCTGATCACTCTCGAGGCGTCCGAGCGGGTTGCTCGGTACGCGTTCCACCACGCGCAGCAGAGCGGGCGCAAGCGCGTGACGGCGGTGCACAAGGCCAACATTATGCGCATGTCGGACGGCATGTTCCTGCACGCCTGCCGCGCCGTCGCCAAGGAGTACCCAGACATTGCGTACGACGAGGATCTGCTGGACCGCGCCTGCTTGCGGATCGTGCAGGACCCGGCACCCTACTCGGACCGGGTGATGGTGATGCCCAACTTGTATGGTACATCTTGTCCGACATGTGCGCCGGTCTGATCGTGGCCTGGGCCTGACCCCGTCGGGTAACATTGGCTATGACGCCAGCATCTTCGAGGCCGTGCATGGTTCAGCCCGGACATTGCGGGGATGGACAAGGCCAACCCACCGCACTGCTGCTGTCGTCGATCATGATGCTGCGCCACATGAGCCTGTTGACAAGGCCGACAAGATCGAGGCGGCTGTCTTCAAGGCAATTGCTCAAGCCAACGCACAGGGGACCTGGGCGCTCGCTGGGCACTCGTGCATTTACGGAGATCATCAAGCGGCTCTGAGATGGGTCACCACCCCAACGAATGGCGGAGCGGCCTGAGGCCTGATGCGCTAAAAGGCTCACCGCTTGACACTGGAAAAATGAATCGACGGCCTCCTGGTCTGTAGGGCATATTTGCCCCCGAGCATGTCGCGCTACCTGATGTCTTAAGATAATACCCATGTTTGAAGAGATGGATAAGGTGGAGGGTGCAGGGCGCGGCCTTAACAAGTAGAAGAAAACAGCGTTCCCTTGCTGACGAACAGGCTCATGCACGACCTATGTATATGAGCCCTCTCTCCCCATTCCATTGCACGCTTTCATTTCCTGCCCCACTCTGCAGCCTGCCTATGTCGGCGTCCTTCCCTTCATCTTAAACCATGGCATGCGCTAGTCTTTTTCTTCATCGTCGCTCCCAATAGCGTAGGGTGATTCGTCCGGCACCGACGCGCGAGAAGCCTGTTCCAGAGACTGTTTGTGGGGGGACGTAATATCGCGTTCGCTTGCCTCTGAAGAACGGGGCAAGAGTTCCACCTCATCTGCTGAACCAGTATGAGAAAGTGGGTCGCCACGCAAGAGGGGATCCCTGGAGCGTGGAGAACCTCTTGGAGAAAATGCACTAGGGCTAGTCCCTTCCTCAGCGGCAAGAAGGGCGTTGTCCTGCGCCGTCTGGGAGCGGAAGAGATATGCCTGGACGCAAATGGCAAGATCAACAGTTAATTGGAACGCGCCAAAAACAGTAAACTGCAATGGTGCCTTGCGAATAACATAGTACACTGTCTTGAATGCATCTCCGCCTGTCCAACCGGCCAGGACAGAGAGCTGGAAACCCGAAAGTGACTTGCGCTTTTGATTTTGAACGAGTTGCGGCAGAGGAAGCAGAGCTTCCACCCCCATAGCCCACGTACCAAGCACGGCATTGTACGCCTTGGACCAGCCCAAGGCGACCTGTAAGATGGCGAGGATGGCCATGTAGCCAGCGTAGACGGCTGCATATCTGTCGGTGGGTCAGCCTTAAGTGCTTCAATTGGGAGTGGGAAGGTACACACGTGGAAAAGTGAGGCCAGTTCCAGAGGTTCAACGGACGATGCCAGCCAGGAGGCGAGGTACGTAGATGTCGGAGAAAACGGTGCATGAACGTCCAACGTCCCTGCGAAGGAGAGACGTCGTCATAGTCCGGAACGGAATGCGAAGGTGCATGGTGTCCCTCTCCCTCCTCAGTTTGGATTTCTTCCGGGGCGGGTCGACACGCATTGGAAACGTGGTGTCCGAGGAGGAGGATATAGCGTCTGTTCTTCCTGAGCATCAAACACAGGCTCTGGATTGGCCCCACTGGATCTTAGCTCAGAGACAGGTGCGGCAGGCATGAAGCGGATGCACAGATAGAGGAGAAAGAGTTGGGCGGCAATCATCAGTACAGCCTGGACCAAGAGTGGTGTTTCGTAGCGCTCGGAGAACCACCAGAGCACACGTGCCCCATTGGCAAAAAGCAAGACGCCACACACTTCCTTGGCGAACCCACGGCTATCCTGGCGCTGGTACATCCGGTAGGCTTGTTCGGCGTACACCAGCGGCGGGCAGACTGCCAACCCAACGGCGGCGAGCGTGGCGAGCGCCATGGCTGCGGACGGTACTTAAGTGGGGGAGGGGGCGGTAAGAACGAAGATGGACGGGTGGGTCAGAGGGCCATGGCCGACGGTGGAGGTGGCGAGGGCCGGCGGAGCGCGCAGAGCGTCAAGCTTCACTCTCCAGCAAGCTCCGCCCAGTGCGCCCCCCCCCGCTGCTGCGCACACTGCCCACTCCGCTAAACGTCATCGCAGGTGATTGAGTGTCACAAGTGTCACATGTCTCACATGTCAGCCAATTAGCAACTCCGCTTCCTTTCCATTAAATTGTTCAGGCCCTTCGAGCTGTCCACGTCCTCGCGTTCTCGTTTTTACCACCCGACTCAGCCTCAGCACGTAGCGGCTGCATATCCCCCCCGCCCCCAGCCCAAACGGGCACAGGCCATCGACTTGGAGCGCGCATGGATTGCAGGCCAGGCATCCCGACACGGGCATTAGCGGTCCACCTCGCCAAACACCACAAAAGTCCCCATCGTGCCAATAATGATATATGGCCACCACCCGCACTAGTAACTTCCATTTCATTGGCAGACTTAAGAAGGCTGGGGCAGGGGAACGCTACGTCTAACACTAGTATATACTTCTACAGGAATAATGCCTGCGGCTACACCAATATCCCCTCTTGTTGTGAGGTGTAGTATTTTGGTAACACACACATCAGTGCATCATCGCCACTGATGAAAGGAGAAAACACAAAGTCCCCCCCAACGTGCTGAGATAAAAACCGAGAAGAAGACTCTTCATACTTGGAAGAATCGGATCCATTGATATCACAAAAGTCAAAAACACTCAACACCCAAGTCGCTCGGTTTGTAGCCAAGCAATGCCGCCTCCATCTGCACTGCCTTATAGTCCACATCATGAAGAGGTTCCGGATCGAGAATCGTGTCGGTTGCAAGCAAAGAAAGAAGGGCGGGGTATAGGTGGGCGGGGCGACGAAGTCGAATGTGGAGACAGCAGTCATCTTCGACGGCCTCCTCCTCTTCAGCATGACAATTCGGGATCTGAGAGCGCGGGACAAATGGAGAAGATGGGGCGGGTTCGTCGTCGTCTTCATCCAGCATGTCGAGATAACTGCCTTCTTTGGGAGAAGGTCCCTCGCACCGTTGCTGTAGAGATGTAGCGGGAGGGAAGGGAGGGGAACTGCTAAGAATCCACCACTGGTAGCCGAAGAGACGCTCAGGGGTGCAAGCTCGAACGAATTCAGGCCAAACAGGTTCTCCCCAAAGAGATTCAAGACAGAGTGGCTGATGTTTGCCGAACTGACCCCCTCGGCAAAACTGCTGCTGGCACGTCGTGCACGATCGTGGATCCCGAAATTATTGGGACTAATGCAGGTGGGATGAGGTGACGTTCCGGTGCTGCTGCGCCAATTGGAGTGGGAAGACGATTTGGGTGCAGGCGACAGGGCCCATTCTGTGGCGGCAGCTGTGTTGACCGTCAACCCAACAGAAGTGCTCCCCATGCCAACAGACGTGTTTCCCATGCCACCAGAAAAATGTGTGCCTTTGGTGTGAGACTGTTTGGGTGACGAAGCTAGAGGCCATAGTTTCCCATTTTTACCACTTGGAGGCGACACCAGCCTGGAAGAAGGAGCAGTTTCGGGTGTTTCGTTCTGATCCTTCAAAAGGGTACGGAGGAAGGCACTGAACTGGCCTTGTTTGGGAGCGTGGGGAGGGCCACATAGCGTGCCAAGCGAAGGGAAGAACGTACTGCTTTCGATTGAAAGCCTCACCTTCTGAGAACCTTCCTTTCCGTATGCGACCAGCTCCCAAATCCAGGGCGGTGCTTTCTCCTCTTTCTCATCCCCAAAAGAATCCCTCGAAATAGAAGGGTGTAAAGGCAATAATGAGTGTTCAACAGGCTCATCAACATAGAGAGATGATGAATGAATCCCTAACTTGCCCTGATCGCTTGCCTTTCTCTCCCTCAAATTCTGTGGCGCGGGGGGAGGAAGAGACGGGATACCAACAAAAGAGAGAAAATGACGCTGGTCCTTGTCCTGGCTTCCATTTGTGCCAAGTGGGGAGCACAGACTCGATAAGGAAGATACACTGACCGGAATTTGTTGGTTTTTTGCTCGACGTCCCGTCATACCACGGATCAAGTTTGATGGTTCTTCAACGCTTGATTCTGGAAGCGGTTCAGGTTGTAGGTCTTCCTCCGATTCGGACGTGACCAGTTCTCTTCTTCCACCTCAGGCACAAGTCCCCCCTCCTCACCAGCCTGGGGGGGCGCACTCGGCAAGACTGCCGAGTCCATACAAAGGACCGTAGGAGATTCTTGAGCCCACTCCGATGAAGTGGGTGGTTCGTCCAGCTCCAGTGGGGCTGGCATGGGGCATGTACCTGGTGATGGAAGAGTGTATGAGCTTCCCGGCTGTGTCGAGTTTGCCCCCCTTGCTTGGCTTGTGACTCGATCTCTGCCAAAAGAGAAGCAAGCAACTGACTTGCTCTTGTTTGGGAGACGTCCCGGCGGGCGTTCGATTCTGTCGACCATCGGTGGATGGAGGACATTGAACCTGTCCCATCTGCGTCCGAAGCTGAACGGGCTGAGAACCGACGTGACAGGTGAGGTGGAATATCTTCCACTCCAGGGCTAGCGATGTCCATCACCGTACTAGGTCGGTCAGGAAGAGATACCTTCATTGACGTATCCTGGATTGAAGACTTCCTTCTTGGTCTGGCACCCTCATGAAGCAGGGGGATCGAAGCTTCGCGATTTCCCCGAGCCTTAGAGGAGAATTCAGTAGAGGCCATTCGGTCAAATAAGTCTTCGGTCTTGTACTCCACCCTCTTTTGAGCGCGTTGCGTGGCTAGCGTAGGGCTGGGGGGCAAGTCGGGGCTTATGACCCCGGCACGAGTGGGGGTACCATCATGGGCACTTAACCCACCAAGTCCCATTTGGCTTGGGCTTCGACCGGGTTCTGCCAAGGATCTCTTTCCTCCAGTGCGGAATGGAGAAAGCATAGGGAAGCCCGAGAGGCTGCGTTGGTGCTCCACTCTTGGAAAGGTGGAAGGGGCGTTATCTCCCTTCTCGTGAAGGGACAAGGCAGGACCAAAGTCAGACCCACGCCCTGGTGTAGAAGGGGGAATGAACCTCGCCCTACTTCGGAGCGAAGCAGTCGATTCCATGGTGCCCTCCGAGTCCCTGCTCCCCAAAGTATGTGTCGTCTTTTGCAATGTGGGCGTTACTGAAGGAAAAGGAGGCTTGGCAGACCTTCCGAGAGACCGAAAGCCATTCTTGATCTTCCGGAGACTATCCTTCCCACTGGTCAACGTAGGCACCTCCTCTTCATCCTCGTCCGAATCTTCAAAGGTCGATGTGAGTCCTGTTGGGTTGGAATCGAGAGAGATCCCAAAGGATAGAGCTTCTTCTCTGAGCTCAGCCAGTCCCTCTGGATGTTTCCTGTGGTCGTGAAGAAGTCAGAAACCACACCATGGGCTGAAAGTGAAGAACGTACTGTGCACTTGCTGGTAGAAGGTCCCAACCAAGGAAACAATGGGTCGCTTGTGATTGGGGAGTACTCTGTGCCCCGAGGACTTTGGGCAAGAAAAGCCGCATCCGAAGGACGACGCAACAGTGGCACTTGATTCTTACGAGGAAGCAAGGTCCATTCTGGATGGAAAAGGTTGGGAGAAGGATTGAATTGTTGTTCCTTAGATGGATCCGGCGCGGCACGAGGGTGGTTAAATGATCGCGCAAAGCGTACACTAGCGCTAGCGGGGGATAAGGGCTCCTTCGCGGCGTTTGGACAGCGCCGTCCGACTGTGATTTGGGGGTGGCGAGACCTGATGCGTCCATGACGAGGAAGAGGGCAAAAGAAGCAAGGAGCTAGGGATTGCGGATGGTGGAGAACAACTACATTGTTCTCTGCTTTGGGTGTTCACAATATTCGAGTTGTTCCCGAGCCCCCATATTGCATTGTGTATGGGCCCCTCGAGGCTGACGGCTGCTCCAGCGGTTGCATCTTCTAAGAGGCGGGTGTCGCCTCCTTTCTCAGATCTAGCCCCTCTGTAGCGCCGTCTCGGAGGGTCCATACCACTGTTCTTGTACCGGACATGATGTTATGAACCTAGTCTTGCGGGTGAAATGCCTCTCCTTTGCAACCCGGAACACGCGGCACAGCCTCCCCAGGCTGCCGACAAAACCTTTTGTGTCGTTTCTGTAACACTTACTAGTGCAGACGGTTGTGCCTGCCTGTGCCTACCCGCTGGAGTAGCAGCTATACATTTCAAAACTAGCATCATCGATCATCGATCAGCGTTCAACGTTCAACATTCATTTCAGATCCGCTTCCTGCCCCCCCGTATGCTAGTGGTTCTCCAACCGATGTACTAGGCCGTTGCAGTCGCCGGTCCCGATGCAGATGGTAGCTCAAAAGGATACGAAACAAACTGAGAGACTCCCAATCCATCGATTCAGAATCGTCCTCTCCTCACACAGTTTTCGGACCCAATAAAAGGGATGAGAGCAAACCTATCTCGAAGAGAAAATGGACGAGCATCGCGTGGAGTTGCAGTGTATCATGGCGACGGTCGGAGGGAAGACAAAACAAGGATCAGAGGGATCGTAAGAGTTGATGCCTGTGCCAGGATAGCTTCAATCAAGCTTCAAGCTTGTATCGGCTCTTTCTGCTATGGTATACAGGAACAATATAGCCCTCGTCCACCTACATGCCCTATGCATTTGTTCAACAAAACCATCACAGTGGATTGAGAGAACGGGGGGGAGGGGCGGCCGAGGAGGACGGACAGACGGAAAAGGAGGAAGAAAGATAAATATGCCCCGCATGCCACTTTTAACTCCGCAGTATGGCCATGCGATACGGTTTCTGTCACGACTTTTACCACCACATGAACTGCAGCCCAACCACAAACCAAACCAAACCAAACCAAACCAAGCCACGCCAAAAACCAAAGCAGAACAGAACAAAACGGCCCTAATCAACAGACAAAACAGAACAGAACAGAACAAAATAAGAAGTTGCACCAATTACGTCTTGTATGCTTCAAGAACGGGCTCGGCAGACATGATGCTAAACGAGGGGGGGAAGGGCAGTTATTGTACCTAGAAACTGTTTGATCAGAATGATTAAGGATCCAAAGATCGAAGTTGGACGTTCGGGGTTCAGCGGGCTCTAACCCTCAGGGAGAGCGGCCAACAGCTCTCATGACTGCACCAGCTGATGAGGCTCACCTTGCATCAAGCTTCACGACCGTTGTGCCCAAAGGGGGGCCAACAAGGAATTGTGTTCGCACATGGCCACAATCTCTGCGCCCGTAAGCGTGATCGGTGCGCCTGGCACCGTGTTGCCATTTGGAGGCACACTTGCACTTGCAGCAGTACTCACATTGGCACTCGTACTTGCACTTGGCCCCTCCCGTCCCTCGCTCGGCGCCGTACCCGCCACAGAGGGTCGATGACTCGTACCTGCCGAGCTAGCCACCCGGTCTAGTTTGCGCGTCAAACCGCCCAAGGCGTGACGAAGCGTGCCCCCCCTCCCAAGGGATGGAGGGGGAACAGCAGGAGCGGAAACGGGCACGTCTGATACCGTTGCCGTCACTCCTGTTCCTGCTCCTCCTGCTCCTCCCGTCCCTACTCGACGCGATCCAGGTCCAGGAGCAAGCGCACTGGCACTGACACTGCGTTGGAGAGAACTGGATTCGTCCATAGGATCAATCAACGCCTCCCGCAGCGCTTCTACCCCAACCGTCTCCAGGTACTTTTGTACAGTTGTGATGGGCGTACGACGAAGTGCATCCAACCGCTGTGCCAAGGCGTCGGTCACAAATGACCGCTTTTCTCCGTCCTCCAAGCTGAACAAGAACTTTCGTCCGGTCGCCGTGCTGGAACTTGGGCCAGAGCCAGAACTAGGGCCAGGACCAGAACCAGAGCCAGAGCCAGAGCCAGAGCCAGGGACAGCGCCAGAACCAGGGGCCAAACCAGGGCTGGGGGTAGGACTGGGAGTAGCACCGTGGTCCCAAGGGCTAGTCAAAAGGAACGTATGTTGCATAAACGCGCGTTCTACCACCACGGTCGCGCTGCGCGGCAGTGGTATAGCCCCCTGCTGCGCGTCCACCGTCAACGTTTCGCCGTAGTACCGACTCCTTCGTCCGGCCCGGACAAACACCACCTGTTTCGGCCCCAGCACCCGCGACGTCATACTAAAGCTGCGCGAACGCGCCTGACCAAATGTCAAGACGGGCGGGTCAAAGGTAATGTCCGCTCCGTACAGTCGCAGAGCAAATTCGCGATCGGCACGAGGTAGGGTCACCGTCACGAGCGCACTGGCTTGGCCGTAAATCATCTTGGTGGGTAAGGGCGAAGTGAGGTAGATGGGCAACGGGGGTGGTTCGTCCGGTGCCAGAGCGACGGCGAGCGGTTCAGCACGGATCGAGGCGTAGATCCGCATCAGGGTTTGGTCCGATAAGATCAGTCCCGGGTCGTGCGCGCGGACATGGGCAACAAACGTGTCGGGCTTGGTGGTGCGGTCCCAAGGTGGACCATAGGAGGGTGGGTAGATGTACCGCGGCACCAGCGCCAATGGGTCGGACGCATGTAGCCCATCGTTCAGCCGGAACATGTCCATCACCAATGCACCCGCGATCGCGCGTGTAAAGCCCGGTTTGATCAGCGCCGCATTCGCTTCGGTCCACCGCGTGACAAACGCACGCAATAGCCGCTCTGCATCGGCGTACCGCGCAGGAAAACGTAGTCCCATCAGTAGCGCTCGTAATGCCGACTCAACCGATACCCCAACCAGGCGTTGGCAGGCAATGTACGCGTCCATCACCCTGGCATTGCGCGGATGGCACAGGTAGGCTGTCAATACGTTTTTGTCCAAGTCGGGCGTTTGGGATAGCAGTTGCGCTTTGGTCTCGTCCGTAGCTGGCATGCCTGAGCGAGCAATCACATCCTCGATTGCGCGCTCTGCGTCGCGCGGGAAACGCGCCACGAGGGACTTCATCAACGGGTGAGGACGCACCGGTTCCGACGCATAGTCCTTCGGGATGGATAGGCGGAGCGTGCGCAGCTCTAAAATCGCCTTGACACTGAACAGCCAACTGAGATCGGCCATACCAAGCATCATCCCCCCTCCCTCGGGAGCGGCGACAGGTTTGGCCACAATGACCAAGTCGGTAAAAACGAATAGGAAACGGTCTTTGATCCCACTGGCCGTGACCACTTGAAAGACAGGTACGGCACGCAGTAAGTGTCGTGGAGGAGAGGCGAGAAGTGAAGGACTGATTCCCTGCACATTGGGAGGGGAGATGGAAGAGAGGGCGTGGGCATAGCTTCGTAGTCGCTGGGCCATGTGGGGGTGGATCTCAGTCCCACCCCCTGCGATGAGCCCTGTGGGTTGCGAATTGCCCGGGTCCAACGGCAGGTCAGGTGAAGGCGAGACGGGGCTAAGCAGACGCGCAGAGTGGGTGGGAGGGGGCAAGGTAGAGGACAAAGGGGTGGTAGAGGGCGTATGGCGCGCTTGCCAGGAGGAAGGCATAGCGCGGTCCGCAGCACTGGGCACACTTAAAGGTTCCGGGGCCTTTTTACGCCGGAGCGAGCCAAAGAGCGAGCGCTTGAACCGGCCCGATTGGGATGGTGAGCGACCCAATAATGAGGGAGAGCGGTCGGGCGTTAAATGGGTCCGTTCGGCATGGTGCGTCGCAGGGTCGGGAACAAGGTGTGGGCGCGCAGGCGGAGTGAGAGGGGAGAGAGGGAGGGGTGGAGTGGTCAAGGGAGGCGAGGGGGCGATGGACACGTCCAGTAACGGTGTAGGAGAGAGGTGGGCGGAAGAAGAAAGGTTGTTGGTACCATGGTCCGGGGGGATGTCCAACGGAACAGGGGTGGGAGACGTGAAGATCGTCCGTGTAGGGGTCGTATGGAGAGCAAGGGAAGGGGGTGGGAAAGCACAGCAGACGAAGGGGGGGTATGTGGCGAAGGGTGCAGGTGCGCAAAGGGAGCAAGTGGCGAAGCGGCCGATTGCGTGCGACTGTGGGGGGTGCTGCGAGCAACGGGAGGAGGAGGGGCCATGTGCGAAGTGGAAGTGGATCGAGCGTGCAGCGGGAGAGGGAGCGGGAGCGGAGGATGAACTAAGGAAGCCGAGCTACCATTGTTGGTGGAGGGGAAGCCTAGCCCCAGCTCTGGCTCCGAGTTGAACGAGCGATGGGTTTGGTGGTGCCGAGGAACAGCCGCTACTGGGGGTGCGCCCATGTTGGAAGATATCGAGTTGGTAGCTCGAGTGCGCGTGGTGCTTTCCTCGGTGAACCGACCGAGCGTGTCGGCCATCTGATCAACCCGGGCTAAGTATGCATCGTCGATACCCTCATTCTCCGAGTCCGAGATCTCGCTCAACTCCGAGTCGTCGCCACTGTGTTGACGCAACATGCTCGCCCTCTGTCCCTGGGCATGCGAGAGCGGACGAGAGAGCGGACGAGAGAGATACGCTTTGCGTTCGTCCGAATCGTTCACATGTATGGGTGGGGCTTGAGCAAAGTTAGTAAAGTAGGCCAAAAGACGTATCGCGAGAGGGCGTACCTTCTTGCCCTTCCGGCGGGCTAAACAACTCGGCATGAGAGGAAGGGAAGACGTGTGTGTTCCCTTGGGGTTGGGGTTGCGGTTGCGGTGGACGCCCTGCAGGAGTGCGAGCGGAAAGCTTGCGCAGCAATTGGGCGCGGGCGGCCAAGCGGGGTGTGGGTCCGGCGGCAGCGGGGGAAGGGGAAGGCGGGGGTGAAGGCGAAGACGAAGATGGAGGTGAGTGGCGCGGAAGTTGGCCTCGCTCTTCAGGGGTGAGGAGGGACTCGAGGAACTCTGCTCGACGTTCTTGTTCCGCCATGGCAGTCAGACCGCCAATGGTGCGAGACCGACGTAACAACGGGCGGGGCAAAGGAGGATGCGTCCGATACGTTGCTCATCTGTGAGTCTTGTCGGATTGGGCGGATGGACGAGGGTCGGCCACGGGGGACGTCGAGGGTCTCCCTGGGTGGCGACAGGAACGGGGCAAGCGGTTGCGAAAGTGGGATGCGCGACGCTCGTTTTTCGCTCCGCAGCGCATCCCCACGCAAATCTTCGTCC
The DNA here is from genome assembly GCA_003971905.1 of Moniliella sp. 'wahieum'. NCBI lineage: Eukaryota > Fungi > Basidiomycota > Moniliellomycetes > Moniliellales > Moniliellaceae > Moniliella > Moniliella sp. 'wahieum'. Next base: position 237,644 of record RSEE01000063.1, on the reverse strand, counting down.
TCACTGTTCTCGCTCGTCTCGTCGTCGCCCGTGACGATCAAGGCGACCGACCCATCCTCCAAACGGGGTTGAGGGCCGAGCGACGATCGTCGTCGTCCATGTCGTTTTCAGCCTCGACCTCGTCCAACGTGCCTGCATGGCCCAGAAGCGTTCTTCTCCGCGCCCGGTTCCGCCCGGCTTCAAGGTGGTCGGTAGGGGAAAGAGCGCGGCGCTGGCTAATGCCAGCCCCGACGCCAATCAGCTTTTCCAACGCGTGCGCTCGCGCGACGGCATGAGCCGCGGCCGAGGTGGAGGCAACTGCGGCGGAGCGACTGTTGGTGCCGCTCATTGAGGATGCGCGCACGCAGCTGCTCGAGCGAGGGGAGGGGGCTCCGTGTGGAAGGGGGAGCGGGGGAGGGAGCAGGTGGCTGGCAATCTCCCCGGGAGGCGTGAGCCCCGCCGAAGCGAGGGGGGAGGAGCTAAACGCCGAGGGCGCCGCTAAGCCGGGAGAGGGAGTGAGGGTGGGCATGCCCAAGGGGGCGGAGTGGGGAAGGCTCAGCCCCGCAGGCCCCACGCCCAATCCGACGCCGAGGCCAATGGTGCTGGGGCTGGAGGGCAGCATGCCTAGTACGGGCGGCAGCAGCGGAGAGTGGCCGAGCAACGCGGGCGTGAGCGGCGCGAGGGGCGCGAGGGGCGCAGTGAGGGGGGGGGGAGCGCAGGCATGCCGGCAGAAGAGACGGGACCGGCGCTGTTGACAACGTGGGCGGGCAGTCCTTGGCGAGGAGGGCGGCTTGCAGCTGCTGGATCTGCTGTTGGGTCTGGAGCAGCTGCTGCATCTGCAGCTGCAGAGCCATGTCGGGCCCAGGGCCTTGGGACTGACCGCCGCGCTCGGCGTCTCCGTCCTCGTCCTGCTCATGCTCGTCGTCGTCGTCATCGTCATCCTCGTCGTCGTCGTCGCCCTGACCTTGATGATGGCCATTTCTTCAGCGTCGTCCTGGACTTCCGCCTCGTCGGTGTCCTCGGGCGCAGTCTGGTGGGGCCAGGGGGGGCGAGGGGCGGGTGGACGCGGGTGGAGGCAGCGCGGTACAGGCTGGCGAGGGCGAGGGCGTCGGGGTCGGGGTCAGGGTCAGGGTCGGGGACGGGCGGGCGGGCGAGGAGGGTCATGGGCGCTGCTCGGCGGTGGAGGCGCAGACAAGAGCAGGAGCAGGAGGAGAGGTGTTGAGCACAGCCGTCGACGCGCTGCCGACGCCCACGAGCGCATCCATCGCATCATCCCAGGTGTCACAGCCATCGCATTCGTCGCACCCATCACATCCCCCCGCCATCACACCCCATCACCTTCCACCTCATAACCCACGCGTCTCCCTCAGCATCACATGTCACATGTCACATGTCACATGCCACATGCCTCCCCGCTGTCCTCCCCCGCACGGCGCCACTCGCCCTCCCCCACACCATCACGTAAGCACTGCCACTTGTCCATCTGCGTTCCATTTCCTGCTTCTTTTTCGGCTCCCCGTCGGCTGGGCGGCGCCCGCCCGACTAACCCTAGCCACTGGTCCCGCCACCTGCCAGCCAGCAACAACAAGGGCGAGTGCCACGGAATGCCTTTTGCGCGCACCACTCCTCCATCTCCCCTGCACTGCCTCACCTCCTGCTTAACCCCCCCCCCCCTATGGTTTTGGTGTTCTGGTTTTTGCAGCCACAGGGGAAACCCGGATGCGGACGGATTAAATACTGCACAGCATGTTTTCCATCCTTTCCATCGATTATACTGACATGTATACATAGGACGGTTTTGCCCATCGCCCTTTTCCAGCTGCCGTACCGACAATGCACAGCGACAGACTGGGATCGCACCACCCCCCGCACGAGGAGTCGTCGTTATAGCGGTCGTTGGTGTGGTAGGATGGATGTCATTGGTCATTCCTAATACTGCGGTGGGCTGAGAAAGAGGCTAAGGGGTCGTCTCCCCCCAAATGGCCATTGGCAAGTAATATATGGATGGGTGGTTGGGGGAACAGGTCTCTGTATTACACTACGAAACTATACGTCCGAGAAAAGGTAAAAGAGAGAGTATAGGCATATGAATGAAATCCGTTACACTGTGTCTGCTTATCCCTGTTGTGCGAAGCAAATATATATGGTGGTGTTGGTTATTCGGATCTCCCTTTTTGTATAGCCAGAGAACAACGATCGGGATGGAGATAATGGAGAGGATGGAGATAAGAAATGTGGGAGAGGATGTAGATGGTGCGGGGGGATGATATGGAGACGAGAGATGGAAATGATAACAGGAACAAAAGCGATGCCGATGAGGGTACAATTGACGAAACCGAGAAAACCGTGCGTACATAATATCCACAGGAGAGATGTACATGCAAATGTACATGTACATGTAGGATCAAGGGAAAGGGGAAAGAGAGTCATATACAAATACACCAACACCGCCTCTCCTCCACTTTCTCCAGGAAAATCCGGACACTCAGCGCTCCCATTCGTGTCCGTGGCTCAAAAACACCTCTTGGCGCCATTGGAGAATGGAACGCGTCTTATCTTGCGGTCCGTCCGACTCATCGCACCCCCATGCGCTCGACAGCACTTCTTGCCCGGGCTGCAGAGGAAGCGGAATGGCAGGAGGCGAACTCAGAGGTGGGCCAGCCGCACATAACAGTGCCAATCGGTACGCGGCCGAACCGCGCCGTCCTGCTCCGTCCGGGGGGGGGAGGGGACTGGGCGAGCCTACCGACGGAGCAAGGACAAGCGGCCTTCCTAGCGTGCCGTCTTGTGCTGGAGGAGAGGGAGGCAGGGGCAGGGGCAGTGCCGGTGGCGATGGGGGAGGAGGGGGAGGATGAACACCCTCTAAACGATCCAATAGCGCTTGCAACTCATCAATGGCACATGCCGGCCGTGTACGCGGGCGAGCAGGAAGACCAAATACGTTGGCTAGCGTTGGCTTGCGGGGAGGGTTCGGCAGTTGGCTTAGTTGCGGCCTATTATCTTCGGTCTGGGGCGTAGAGACAGAGAGTGTGTCGGTGCTGCAGGTTTCGTCCTCGGCAACAGATAGGCAGGGATGGCTGTGCGGCGGCGGCGGAGGGGAGTGGACAACCATGGTGCGATGAGGGAGAGGGGGGTGCACTGCGTGGGGGGTGGATAGAAGGATGGAAAGCGACGGGAGTGCGGGTGCGGGTAGGAAGCAGATGCTGGATGTGGATGGAGAGGGAAAAGAGGGAGGTGGAGGGAAGAAGGGAACAGGCTAGCGAGAGCCGGGGGGTGAGGGGTGCTTTGAGAAGGAGGCGACGCGAGCGAGGGAGGAGGAAGAAGGGATGAGTGATAGGAGTGATGATTGATGAGAGCCGCCCGAGCGGATGTGGGGGTGGGGGTGGAGAGTGTAGGGGCGAAGGCTGAGGGCGCTGAGGACAGGGCGTGGACATTTCCATCATGCATAACCGCCATGCACAACTACTGATACTGAACACAGACGAGCGATGGATGAGCATATAATATGGGTGCGGAGGTGCCGGGGATAGCGTGGCGTGCATGGCAGTCTGTCTCTGCCATTGCCACTGCGGTTGTCTTCCCCGCGGCCAATGGTGCCATGTGGTGCTCAACATACTGCCTATAAGGCCTAAGGTCGTATAGCGCATGCGGCGTAGGCTGTCTGATGCACGGATGCCCTGATGCGGCAGGTGCGGGCAGGGCGGGTGCCGCGACGAAGAGAGGTAGGGTGCAGGTCTGCACCGTGCAACTGGCCCATGTCATTATCGCGTTATTGCGATGGCTGTGTGTCTCTGCGGCCGGCGTGCATAGAATGCAGGGGGCACATGCGCATGCAAGGGCAACAGCGGTGCCTTTGTGCAGCGCACCTCCTGCGTCAACGGAGTGGCCACACCCAGAGTGCTTCATTACTGCCTTCGCCTGGAGAATGGCACAAGCAACCATGGCACGCGGGCGCCACTGCAGGCAGCCGGCAGCCCAGTCGTTGTGTCTGTGCTGCGTCCTGTAATGGTCTGTCTCTGTGGGGGGGGGGTTGGTTCGGTTTGCGGGTCTTGGCTGGGTTTGTGCCGCTTGTTGCATCGGGTAATGCGCTGGAGATGTACACCGTGTCTTCTGGGTCGACCGAGGCAGGCGTGGTTGGCCTTGTAGCCTTATGCGTTCTGGCAGTCCTGTGGTGCAGGCCCATGCATGGCCCTGGCAGGTGCGCTGGTCGCTACCCTCCCTGGTCAAACGCCCAACGCACGCCGACGCAGCCAAGGCGCCGGCGCAGTGGCGCCACTGCCCCGCCTGCACCGCAGCAGCGCTTGTAGTAACGTTTAACACGTTTAACGTTTAACGTTTAACGTTTAACTTTGATGGCGCCGCCCCGCTTCCAGCTCACACACCTCCCCCCTGCCCTCGGCCGAGGCATGGCTATACTCCTGTGTTGTGCGCCGCGGTGCCACAGCCCACTCTGAGGTAGCCGGTAGCGCTTGCCCAAGAGACGCCCTTGCACGCACCTCCGCTCTCCCTCGGCGCTTCCGCTCCGCCTCTTCCGCCCTCCGCCACTTAACCTCGGCAGCACTTATTAATTAGCACGTTCTCTTCGTTACCCCCGGCCCACTCCCTGCATCGCCGCCAGCCGAGCCGAGGAGAGAAACAAAAAGCGTAGGATGGGGGGGGCTGTGGCCCCCAGCAATACACTCTGCACCCACAATCTGTGTGCTCTCTCTTTTGTCGTTGTATGGGTGTTGTGCCGTGGCGTAGTGTGCTACAAAGATAGCATCTGCCCAAAGCGCCCTCCATCGTACCTGCTCTCATCTGCCGCCCCCCAGCATGCTTGGGCGTCTGGGCGATCAAAGTATCAAGCACCCATCGATTGCATGTGGATTCAGTACAGTCACTAGTCACTAGTCCTCAGTTGCAGGGAAAAGGAGCAGCTCTGACATCTGACACAAATCCTATTCTGCAAACCAGAAACCCTTCCCTCCCAGATGAATTTGGGGTACTGCATTCTGTGAGGAATACTGAGTACTCAGACGGAGTACCGAGTAGCCGTTGTGCATTTCAGCCACACCTGTAAAAAGAGAAGATAGTCACGGTCGACGGTTAGTTAAGTTAATCCCCCCCCCCTCACTGCCTTGTCAGCGCGACGAGTGCCACTCCCTTTTCCCCCACTTCATCTCGGGGCTCGGTCCGACGAGTGCCCGAGCCCAACTGCCTTTTTGGTATCCGTTTGGTATACATATGATGCAATCAGTGGAAAGATGCGGGCAAATGCGGCGCGGGGGTATACGTCACTGACCTAGCGACCCGAGTGCCCTTCTCTCTCACAGGCCTCTCAAGTCACTAGTCACTAGTCACGAATAGTCACTTGAAGCTTTACTATAGTCTCAGAATCCAGAATAGTACGGCACTGGAACGAATTAGTACTTCAGACTTACTAGCCCTTACATCGATTTCCTGGTTCCTTAGACGGCGCTGCCAAGCAACAAGCAGCAAACGCCAGATGAAGGTCAGGTTAGGCAAAGCGTTTCGTTGTCTCATATCTAAGCTCTGTCAATGATATGGTTACAGTATATACTGACTATTAGTATACTGAGTATTACACTGAGTACTGATGAGTCTCAATGAAGATGGTTCCTCGCTCGGATCTCTGCCACGTTCATCCGTATCCACACGCGCTTCCTCGGCGGGTATGGGAACGGATGACGGGCATCAGAGGGTCCTGATTTCCTGGCGATTCCCCTTGTTCCTTAAACGGGTTTGGCGCCAAGCAACAGGCAGCACACGCCGGATGAACGGGGCTCGGTTTAGATCCATCGTAGTTTCGTTGTCTCATCCCTAATCTCTGTATCAAGGATTTGTGGTTACAGTATAGTTCTTAGGCTTTATAGGACGGAAGATGGAGGATGCAAAGTTCATCGCTAACCCGTTCACATGTCGCATGCCACATGTCACACCGCCCTCTTCCCTCCCTCCTCGCATCCACAAGCATAACCTACGACAATCCGCCACTCGGCCGCTACGCCGAGGCCGCTCCGCCGAGGCCGCTCCGCCGAGGCCGCTCCGCCGAGGCCGCTTCTCCGGCTGGGAGGATCTGATGAAGAAGCGTGAAGCGGGACGACCAAGGGCGGAGTGTCATCTCGGTGTTTGGCGAGCGCCTCCTCTTCACCACACCACGCTCTACACTTCTTCTATTATTTGGACGGTGGTTGGGTTGGAAGGTAGCGAGCCAACTCAAAACACTACAAGAGAGAATGTCCATGTAAGTACGCGATTGCACGGCCATCAACAGCGAGGAACTATACAATAGAATAGCACCATGCACATTCCCTACTGCAGTGGCTTGTGACTGGACTGCATGATGCATGACTGTAGTTGAGCCTATTTCTTCTCTTCTGCACCCGTCTCCCATGCCAAAACGTGCCAAGAACCCAAAAAGGAAAGGAACACAATGGGCGCATTACTCTCAGTGGGTCTAGGTCTATAGGTGGGACTGTACTGCGTAACCGGCCACACCTGGAGCCAATCAATGCACCATGCCAAGCGACAGGACGGCCGCAACTAAATTTGATGTATACACAGATCAGAGATCAAAGGGGGCGCTCGGGCCAGAAGGAATACGGTCCGCAGGGGGGGGGAGCTTCACACGGTATACAGCCGAACGGGAAGGTATGGACTGGAATGGGCGGGAGGGGTGGAAGGGGGGCTAGAATGGACTGGAAGGGCTTGGCATGGGCAACAGGGGCCCCCTAGGTCGTCTACCGGTCAAAGGAAATGCCAAAGGAAGGGACGGGATTTTGTACCCTAGTTCTGCTTGGGCCAGAAATCCGCAGGCAGGCCCGAGGGGGGAAACAAAATTGACCCCGGCGGGTGCTGGGGGGACGTGGTCGGGACAGGGTGGGACTCGTAGTAGGAGGAAAGTCGCGGGCGGAAGTAAGGTGCAGTGTTGTGAAATGGTTGGTGCGGCGCAGGTGCAGGTGCAGAGGCAGAGAGAGGCAGAGGCAGAGGCAGAGGCAGAGGCAGAAGCAGAAGCAGAGGCAGAGGCAGATGCCGACGCAGATGCAGGTACAAGCGCCGCAGGACAGGAGGGGAACGCTAAGCTCGTCACGACAGGATCGAACGATGAATGCGGCGATTGCGAGTGCGAGTGCGAGTGCGAGTGCGATTGGGATTGGGATAGCGAAGGCGAGGGCCATGGCGTTGGACCAAGCCAGGCTTCCGGATCCGGTAAGAAGCTGGCGGGAATATCGCCCACTTCGCTTTCGCTCACGTAGTGTAACGTTCCTTCGGTCTCGGCCACCTTGGGTGGGAAGCGGAGGTCCAAGGCGGCCTTGAGAAGGTCTTGAGAAACTGACAGCGAGCACAGGTCCGCCTGGGACGACGGGCGTGGCAGCCGACCTAATTGCACGTCCTGCAGGGTATAGTATGCGATCAAATGAGTTTGGTGACCACTCGCGCCAACTGAGATGGTCTGCAGGCCCAACCGATAAAAAACAACCACAACAAAAGGCCGGGAAAGAGAAGGGCGAAGACTAGCAAGGTTAGCACCCCCGTGACTGGGATCGCACAGGAGAAGAACATGATAACCAAACGCACGTACTTTTTTGTACAGCCCATTCTCGACAAACAAGGGATTGGAACTGGTGGAGTTGGTCAAAGAGCGAGAAGACGTAGATTTGCGCTTAGGCGGACGCGCAGGTGCCAGGGGCAGCGCGGAACTTAAAGCCGGAGCAAGCGATGGGATCCGTTCACCGTTGGGCAACGGGGCAGCGGGCGCGTAAGCGATCGCACCAGTTGGGATGGGGAAAAGGTGGATCGGTCGGGTATTCCCCTTGCTCTCGGCGGTGGCGGTGGCGGTGGCAGTGCCGGCGTCGGGAGCGGAAGGTTGAAAGGTTCGAAGTGAACGGGACGCTGCTTTTTTCCTCCGGATCAGAGAGGGGCTGCGTTTCGAGTTGGAAGGAGAGCGCGGTTCAGCTTCTCGTGGGGATTCCACGGAACTACGAGGCCGGGCACGAGCTTTCTTGTTGACTTGACGATACACCTACATGGCATTGTTCCGACGTTGTGTACGCCTGCCTGGTCAGCTGGGTTGGGTCTTCCACGTGCCACGTGCCCCGACCAGGCAAAAAAAGGACGGAGACGTACCAGGAATTCTGTAGGATCCGACTGGGACTCCAAGCCAACCCATCGGTCCATCGTCGAACGTCGTTTCCCCCTCGTCAAAGATGAAGACCTGCCCGGAACAGATGAGGGGGCGCGCTCTTCTTCTTTGAGACGCGTTGCATACGCGGTAGCAGACCTGCTTGGACGCTTGAATCAGCATCAGCGCATCCTGCGTCGTCGATACGTAGCCGTGCCACGTAGGCAGCGTAATCGCTCCGTGGACGTAGCACTCCGCCCGAGGTACCCGATGTACCGGACGTAGAGAGGCGGGGCGCGAAGCAGTACCAGTATTGGGCGCCGAGGGGAAGGGGAATCAGGAGGCAGTCGGGGGGGAAAGGTGACTGTACGAGAATGGACGGCGCATTTTCAGACGCAAGAGGCAGAGACATGGTGCGTCGTCACGTGTCACTCGTCACCGTCACAGGGGGGTAACTGTCAGAGGGAGGGTTCGTGTGCGTCGGAGGGAAGAAGAGGAGCGGGGGTTGGTATCGAGAGCACAGCGACAAGGGGAGAGGAAGGGAGGTTGCAGATGTCCGGGATGGCCGCACGGTGTAGGATCAATTCTCAGAGGGGAGGCGGGGGGGTAGACATCACGCAGCAGGTGACGGTGGGGTATTTGAGGGGCCAGGACAGGCCAGGTCCCAGAGGGTCGGGTGGTGAGAGGGAGAGAGAGCGGCGCGTGGAGAAACACAGACGGGGTGGCGGGGGGGGCGGTGGAGGGGGGTATAATACCACACAGCAAACCCCCGTGGCGGGAGCAAGGGGGCTGGAGGGGTGGCGGAGGCGGTGGTGGAGGCGGTGGAGGTGGAGGGGGTGCTCCACACACCCATCCAACCCAGGGGCGCAGTGCACGGGCGTCGCGTACGTAATCCGCCCCCCTTGCCCTTGGCTCGCGGTGGGAAATAAATGGGGAGGCCAGGGTGGCAGGACTGGGTATCTCCTCCTAGGAGCTCATCGACTGTGCCGGATGCGGATGAAGGCCAACTGGGACCGCGCGCTGGGCTGAATGGAGGAGATATGGATGGGTGCGCCTGAAGCCTGAGGGACAAAGGGGAGAAGATAGTGCGTTGAATACGCAAAAAGTTCCCCGACCGGGAGTCGAACCCGGGTCTTGACGGTTCCTGCTGGGGCAGTGAGAGCGTCACATCATAGCCGTTGACCATCGAGGAGCTGATGGGATGCAGAGGTAATTTGTCATCCGATGATACATGGTTGCATGATACCGGTGGGGGCGCACTGTTCATGCATGGTGTGTGATTGACGACAGATGATCGATGATGCATGATACATGATGCATGATGCATGGTGGATGCAAGGCACCCTGGCCCGATGCGCCGGGTGTGGCAGAGAGCAGGAGCGCGGAACAGCCGCGGACGAGCTGTGCGGTGGCCGGCGGTGGCCGCTCCAGGCCACACTGCCACCTGCTGGTGCAGAGAGTCGACCGAGTCTCAGTGCGAGTTAGTGAGTACTGACATGACTGACATGGGACACTGCCGCCGTGCGCACTGCCTCTGGGTGCTCAGCCAGCGCCCACCCGCCCGCACTGGCCCAGTCTTCCATGCGGAATGGCGGCCCCCGCAGTAGCCCAGAGGCGCTGCGTCCACCCTACTGCTGCCCCGCCCCCTCCCCACGGGCTCGCCTTCTGCTGGGGCGGCCGGGCGCCGGGCTGCCGATCGGCGCAGCAGCGGCATGGCGCTGAGCCAGGGGAAGGCGGCTGGCCAGCAGCACGCCAGCATCACGCGTCGGCGCTCAGCGCAGCGGCAGCCGCGGCGGGACACTGGCTGGCTGGGCGGGCGTGTGTTGCTGTGCCAGGCGGGGCGGCAGTGTGCTGCGGTGCCTGCAGGCTGCTGTGGTGGTCTCAGGCACTGGCGTCGCGTCGGGCAGACAGGCGGCCCAGACGCCCAGGGTGCTTCCTCTGCTTCTCTGCCTCCCACCCACACCCACACCCACACCCACACACACCACCATGGCCGTCGACTCGATGGCCACCTTCGTCTTCCCCACCCGCCCCCCCTCCATCCTCCCCCTGCCCTGCCCGCCCCCACGCCTCCTCGGCCCTCCAGCCCTCCCCTCCTCCGACAGCGACGACCACCTCTCTCCCTCTCCACCCAGGCCACCAACGACTCCGACACTGCCTCCGATAATGACGACGACGACGACGACGACGACGACGACGACGACGACGACGACGACGATGGCCTGAACCCGATGAGGACGAGGAGCACGCCCATGCCATCGTCCGCGCCGTACGCCAGTCGCGTATCGCCCGCCCCTCGTTCGCCCGCCTGCTCAGCGTCCACGAGCTCCAGGCCCGCGCACGCGACTCCCCCCCCCCTCCTCTTCCTTGCGGGCCCTCGACCTGCCCCCCTCCCCCCCTGCCTCGTCTGCCGCAAAATTGACGCGCCTGTCCTTGCGTTCGACGGTATGCTGGGGAACCGGCACTGGGCGCCAGCTTGGGCGGGGGCCTGCGTGCCGAGGTTCTTCCTACCCCGACTGCGCCCGCATCCAGTGTCAGTGCGCCCGACAGCCTCCGCCCCCCCTCGGCCCACTACTCTGCCCTGGACGTGCTGGCTGGCTCAGCCATTGGCGCGACCAGCACCACGCCCAGCCCCCCCCTCTCCGCCCCGTCCCCCTGGCGTCCGTCGCGCGCTTCCCTCCTCGATGCTGCACTGGACATTTACGCCCACCCTGTCCTGGTCCCGATGGCCTGAGCTACTTCCCAGATCCGCCCTCCCCAGCTCCCCTTCCCGCTCCCTTTCCTCCAGCTCCTTCGCGCTCGTCCTTCATCGTCCGCTCACGCCAGGAGCGATAGCGACGCCCACCCGACCGATACCGACGAAGGTGGCGACGCAACCCGACGCGTCGATGGGCTTGCCTCCGCTCTTACCTATGCACCTGGACGTACTGGGCGACCCGTTCGGTATGGCCCCCCTGCCCAGTCTGAGGACAGGAGCCACGCCCGGTCCACCCGCCTGCCCCCTCGACCGAAGGCTTGTCCCCGGCACCACCCCGGGCGCTACGCCATCTGTTCGCCCGGGAGCGTTGCCCGACCGCCCATCGGTCACCCCGGCAGCTCGCCTGTACCTATCCTCCCTTGGCCGTACCTCTTCCACCAGAACAGATGGAAGAACTAACGGACCAGATGTGCCTATCCTCTCCTCCCCTCTCCCGGGCCTACTCTGCCATCTACCCTCCCCCTTACCTCGCTTCGCCTTTACCCTACAGCGCCGGGGGGTACTTTTCCCTTCACCCCGAACGACCAAGATCCAAAAGCACTAGCCCTTCCCAGGGAGAAGACCGTACCGAGAGTCGGATGGCACTCTTACGCGCCGAATTGGCCGACGCCCAAACTAAACTGGCCCAGGCTCAGCAGCCCAAGCGCAAGACCAAGCCGCCGCGTTGTCAGACAAGGCTGCTGGGCTGCGCAAAGCCCTGGTGGCGCACCATTCGGCTGCCCTGTCGCGCCAATTGGCCCGGATGCCCGTGTCGCCTTCTTCGGCCCCTGCTGCGCCCGCTCCCCACGGTTCCGATGCGGGACACGCTTCGTCTGATGCTCTTCCCAACCCGTCGGGTTCCCAAGAAGAGGAGTTGTTGGCTGCCGCTACAGCAGCCTTGACTTCCCCGCCATCAAACGACGCAGAGTCCATCTCGTTTGCCAAGGCGATGCAGATCATTGCCCTTAAAGCTGGCAGCATGGAGAGCGAGCTGGACCGAGCGCGCCAAGCAGTTGCTCAGCACGCCGCCTTGGTGGCCCAGCACCGTGCGGAGCAGGCTGCATTGGAACGGGAGCTGGCGCAGTGGCAGGAACGGCATGCGGCCCAAGTACATGCGAACCAGGTGGCCAACGAGACTACCAAGCACACCTCGCCCAAGAACGGACCGACCACCAAAGTACCATTCACCAGTGGGAACAGCATGTCCAGCAAGAGCACGACCGCTGGAAGCAGCTCCTGGCCGATGCCGAGGCCCAAGCCCATGCCCCCCGGCCACCCACGAGTGATCCAGTTGACTGCGGCGCGGGATCAGGTTCAAGCTAACCACGTTTCGGTCCTGGCCCAGTGCGAGGAGTGGCAAATGAAGCATGCCCACTTGGCCCGGGCGCATGAAGAGGTGGTCCAAGCCCATGCGCAGCTGCAAGCTGAACGCGACGAGTTGACGCACAATCATCAACGTTTGCTCGCACAGCACCAGGTTTTGCAGCAGAGTCACCAGTTCCTCGAAGAGCAGCATGAACAGGTGGTGCAACAACATGCCACTCTGGTTACGGACCATGCGAACTTACAGGAGGTCCATGCTGACCTCTCTTCCCAGCATGCGCGGCTGGAAAGACGAGTCGAGGAGCTGGACGAACACCTGGCTCAGGCCCAGCGGACACAGAACAAGTTCAATCCACTAGGCAAGCCGATCAACTTGTCTCTTCGCCGCGGGCCCGACGTGCATCGGGCCCGGGCCTAGAGCGCAAGTTGAGCAACGAGACGGACGCCGTACCACACGATCCACCGAGCGTAACGGATGAGTCTGACCGGGCCGCCTTGGTCCCCGGTCCTGCGCACGCCGAGCGGGCAAGATGGCACAAGTCGAAATAAGCGACGAGTTGCACCGTGCCTCCTTGCACGCCGAAACTCACCTGGTGTCCCTGGCCAGGCGACTGGAAATGGTGGCCCAACAACGTACGACGCGAGCAGCGTCGGGGCCTCTGCGATACCTTCGTCCCGTCCGAGTCGGTGCCCCAGGAGGAGGCGGAGACCGTGCGCGCCGACGCGGCTCAGGCTGTGGACGCGTTGACTGACCAAAATGTCCTGTTGCGTGCTCAATTGGCAGAGGGCAAGTTGGAAGAACTGCGTCGTGCGCATCGCACGTTGCTGGACCAACATAACGCACTGCGCACCGAATCGTTAGAAGTCAGTGCAGCGCTCCTCGTGGCGCAGCAAGCCGAGCAGAAGATGCAGAGACTTTGGTGCAGGCTCAGGACCAAGCAGCAGCTGGGGTGGAACGGCTGCATCACCTAGCTGAGGTGGAGGCGGCGTTACGTGCGGCCCAGCGGACCGCCGCGGAGGCCAAGGAAGATTTGGCCTTGGCTTTGGCCGAGCGGGAGACGGCGCGGAGCGAGTGGGAAGATAAGTTGGGTGCGATGGAGAGGGAGGTACGGACGATGGACAAGGACAATAGTGCGTTGCGCGCGTTCCGTACCCATGCCGATACCTTGCAACGGTCTCAGCGCGACGAGCGGACCAAGCTGTTCGCAGGGCGGACGAGGCGGAGCGCGAGTTGCGCCAGCTCGAATTGGCCGTCGCAGCCGAGCGGAGAATCTTGGCAGAGCGGGAAGACTTGTTTTTGCGTTTGAGGCGCGACTCGAGTCGGCCGAGGCACGGTTGCGTGAGGAGGATCGTCGGTGCGCCAAGATGCTGGGTAAGGTGGATGGACGGGAAGAGATGGACAACTTACTGCTTCAGATCAAGGACGTTACCGCCCCTCGTGAGCGGGAAACGGCCGGGCAGAACATTGATTCCCTCATCTCCTCCCTCTCGGAGCACATTAGTGATGCGTTTGATGAGTTGGAGCGCTTGGGGGGACGGGTGCACCGGTCCAGCACTTCGACCGTGGAGACCGATATGGAGAAGGAGGGGACGGCAACTGAGATGAGCACCCCTTCCACGACCGACGCCCGCCCGGCCAAGCCGAACCAGACGGAGGTCTTATCCCAGCAACTCAAGGAACTGCTCACCACCGTGTCACGCTACCAGGAGGATCTGGCCAAGCAGACCACGCTTGCTCAGGACGCCGCGGCCATGCTCAAGTCGGTAGAGGTGGACCGATCTGCTTTGGAGGAGACAGTAGCGAAGCTGCGCGAGACGGTGATCGGGAACGGCAAGAGACCCAGGAGAAGGCGGTGCAGGTGACGCTGTTGGAGGAGCAACTGAGCAAGGCGCAGGCGCTCTCACGCCAGCCCAAGCAGGCCAGTCAGTTGATCCAGATACTACGTTGGGGAGTTGGAGAACAAGACCCGCACGCTACAGCGTACCGTCTCGTCCCTTGAACCTGAGCTGGTAGCTTCACGTACCCGTGTTGCCGAGCTGGAGACGCGGTTGGTTTCCGCTCTGCGGACGGGTAAGGCTGGCTCAGTGACCTCGCTTGACCACATGGAGTTGCCAGGTCTGGCGGGACGACTGGACGTGGCGGAACGTGCGGCGCTCGAGGCCCAGCATGCCACATCCGAGTTGACGGCGGAGACGACGGTACTGCGGGCCGAGTGCCAGCGCTTGTCCGCCGAACGAGCGCGCCTGACATCTGAGCTGATGGAGCTCAAGGCGAGATCGCAAGTTGCCGCGTCTACCCCCGCGGAAGCAATGCCCTCTCCTGACGCTCACACTCGTTCTTTGGCGACGCCCACTTCTGAAAGCCTCACCTCGAACCCTGACCAACTGGAGTTGCCCGCTCCCGTATCCGGGGTGGTACAGGACTTGGTCCCTGCCTCCAATTCCTCGAAGGACGACACCAGTGCCGACGCCGATACCGCTGATGGCGACAAGCAAGGGGAAGCTGGGCTTTCGCTCCACAGGCTTACCCTATGTTTCTGTTATCTTCCCCCCACACGGAAGAACACCCATATCTCTGGCGGAGCACGCCGCTCTCAGGGAGGAGCAATCTCGCTTGCGCATCCAATTCTCCGCTCGCAGGAGCAGTATGACATGTCCGTGCGGAGAAGGAGCACATGGCCCGGGAGATGGCCGGGATGCGGGTGGAGCTGGAGACGAAGGGTGGGGTGGGGATGGAGATCAATCCTCCCGCCACTTTCCGGGCCAGCGCCGCCCCCTCTGCGACAGAGATGGCTGAGCTTCTATCGCTCTTCCCCCCCCGGTCCTCAGGTCAGTCTCGACGCAAAACGTGACTCCCAATGCCAGCGCGGACGAGACCTCTTCTGATCCCAAACCAGCTGGCTGGGACATGGTCCTTCTCTGTTCTTCGCTCTCGCAGTCCTGGGGTGACCATTTCGACCCCCTCCTCGGGTTCAGGCAAGGAGACGCGAGCAGCTTGCACTCCGACTGGGCTCGGATCGTGGTGGAGGTGAAGGAGATGCGGGGGTTGATCCACTCTCTTAGGGCACAGGTCTTATCCGCCCACAAGGAGAAGGCTCGGCTGGAACGGTTCCTCACGAGTATGCGGGGATTGCTGGATAAGTCAATTGAGGCCGTATCCATCGTGAGCACTCCTGCCCACAGCGAACTCAGGTACGCCCTCTCCCCTCCGCGACCACCTCCCCCTCTGGTTCTTGCTAACCTTGTTTCCTCTTCTTGCAGAATTCCAATGAACAGCGCCCCCGGGACCCTGTTGGAGGAGGAACTTCGGGACCATGGGCTGGAAATTCCTTCTCCTGTGCTTTCTTCCACTTCAGCTCCCTCCCTCAGCGTGCGGACTCAAGCTCAAACTCCGACCCAGACCCCGCGCCTCCCTCCTCCCTCCCCAGCCTTCTCCTCTTCTTCTTCCTTCTCCCCGTCCAGGACGGCAAAACGGGCGGACCGACATCGGTCGGGCGGACGGAAATCGTTTAAGCTGCAACCGGTTCCACCCATTGCACGGACCTTTGAGTCTTCCTCGGAAACCGAGGTCCCGCCTGTCCCCTCTTGCCACTAGGACTCAGTGGACGTCGAGCGCCTAGTGTGTCGCGGCCCTCGTCGCAGGCCAGTACGCGCTCCCAGCCCCCCCTGGGCCATCGGAGCAAACCCTCGACGCTGCGCACCATGACATTGGGGTTGGATGGGCGGCAACTGTCGTTACGGGTACGCGATTTGGACAAAGCCGTCGTTTCCTTGGAAGCGGAGAAGCGGCAGGCACAGTCCCAGATTCGTGCGTTGCAACAAGCCTTGAGCGAGGCGTACAGCGAGATGCACACCACCAAATCGGACGTGAGTGGACTCAAGTTGCCCGGCTCGACTTCTTCCACCCCACCGCGACCACTCGTCCTCAAGGGAAAACAGTGCATCTACCTCCATCTCGGTTGATGGTCTGGCGTCACCCCCGAAAGAAAAAGGTGGCCAAGAAAGTACCGATAGCCAGGACAAGTGGCACGAGACCCCATCCCCACCTAGCACTAGCCTTCGTACGTCGGGCTCGCGGGCGCACAAGTTGGCCCTGCGGCCGTTGACGTTGGACACCTCCCGCGTCACTATCCAACCACAAGCATCTTGATCTGTCAGCCATCTTTCTTTCCTTCCACCCCCTCGTCTTCGCTTTGATGCACCCCACTCCCCCCTGCCAGTGGGATACGTCCCACCGTCGCGGGGCCAGACAAAAAATGTATTCTATAAGCATGCCTTTGGGATTCATCATTACATCTTTCTTCACCGTTAGTTCGACAGGGAGCCTGGTCACCAACACTTCCAGCATCCCGTCTTGCAGTGGTCATGATCGAGATAGCGATGACTGATAACCTCGTTCGAACCCATCCGTTTCGACCAATGTCAAGATGGCGGTGACAACGATAAGCCTTACTGTATCAATTGTCAACTGCTCGCGCACATGCCCACAAGGAATCAACAGTCCCCCCATCTGCGGTATCTGTTCCTTGTGGATGAGAGGGAGGGGGCGGAGTACCATGGTCCCACGAAGCTCGAGAAGGAAATGTACTGGACTGTGGACAGAGCTCGACCCCAAACCGATGGTGTTCACCGCATTTTCCACGCTGTTCAACAGCCCCGAGCTAGAGGGGTGTTGCGATGGTGACTGGTTTCGCCAATCGCGGTGCACTTCCGGCCTCACTAGTGTCACTAGTTCCCCGAGGCTCCGCGGGCTCCGAAGACTGCTGAAGCGCGCGTAACGCGTAACGCGTAACGCGTAACGCCTAGCCGCGCAAGCCAATGACTAGTGACCTTCTCCTGTAGCCCTCGTCCTACAGTTCCTCCCACCAACACCCATCTCTCGCCCGCAATCGATTGCTTACGCTACTGTCTTAAAACTTCAGCATCCACTGCGGTCTCCATAGCCGGATGGACCAGGACGTCGCTACAGGGGGCAACGGTAAGCCGGCATATTTTCAGAAGGTAACCGAGCCTGTAGCTCTTCAGCTAAAATGTGTTGGGCGGGTTATATTGTGCCAGCGTAGCTTCAAGCTTCAAAAACCCTCTGCCGATATATTATCTGCCGGATATAACACACACAGAAGACTAACTAGTTATGTGCCGGAAATCGGTACTGGTGCGGAGCAGTACTAAGTGTATAGTTGAGTGTTTTTGAGTACGTTGAGTACTGCGGTAGATCCTGGAGATTCCAGAGGCCTCGGCAGCCCCGGCGGGTCGGCGGCTCTCATCGGCACGTTCAAAAAGTCGACGCATATGTTATTTCCGTCACCCACACGTGTCAAATGTGGGACCAGGAGAGGTGCATACCGCCCCAGCGCCACCAGGCCCGGACAATCCATCGCAGGCAGAACGGATCACAAGGAAGACGTATCCCCGTTCTGGGCGGCCGGTTGGCCAGCGCAGGTTTCCTTGGGGTATTTTCCAGTACTTGTGACTATAGCGAGTCGCGCTCACTGCCGTGGTCCTTACTTGTGCCGCCGGGTATTCTAGGACGTGCCGAGTGCCTGCTGCCGCCGGAAGCAAAATCGAATGTTTGAGGGGTTTAAACGGAGCGGAACCGACATCATAACCTCAGCAGCTCCGTCCCACTCCCCGCGCTTCTCAGCCCATCCCTACCAACTTCTCAGCTTCCCGCTCTGCCCATCGCCACCGTCCCCATTAACGCAGCAATGCATCAGATCCATCGATAGTCGACGATCGATACCGCTGTCACACACGGAGCATCACCAAGTCACTCGCCGTTATCGATTATCATGCATCATGGATCCTATTCATCATCCGTCCTCGGCATCTCATCGACATGCCCCATCTTCGCCCACCACCACCCGCTCGAGTCATCGATCATATTCATCATCGCCGTTAGACGTTAGTATCACCCCGTTTGCAGCAACTTCGATGAAGCTTCAAGCGGCAGAGGGCTGGTTTCCGCCTCGGCAAGAGGTCCCAAGGTGGGGAGTGTCCTGCTGAGGCAGCGACGTGCCCTCCGACTCATCGTGCCGGCTGCGGGTAACGTTTGACGTTTACGCGTTACGCGTTACGGGACATACCACACGCGCTATGGCAGCAAGGCGACGGGCGGACCGAAGAACGAGGGGTGAAGCTTATATCCGCTCGGCCCCCCGCGCTGGTGATTTTGGTCCCCGTGCGATCGGTGAATATAAAAACTGAACGCGGGTTGGAGGTGCATCACCTGAGCCGCCCCCTTGTCTGCTCTGCCCGTTTTCCATCTCACCACCACCATGGCTTTGCACTTGGCTCGTACGGGCGCGCGCCCTACCGCAGCAGCTACGTCTCGCCACTTCCTCCTGGGCCGCGTTCCGTCCCAGCGTGGTTATGGCCATGACGAACAGAAGCGTGCTGGGGCTCGACCCGACCAAGCGCTTCTGCTCTCACTGCGCTGCACCCTCCTTGGCTCATGGCGTTTCCCGCCCTGCCCCTGCTGCCTACCCTACCCTTTCTCACCAAGCCTCCTTCGTTACTAGGCAAACCTGAACGATCCCCGGGAAAAAGACCTTACCATCCCCACCTCTGCAGTCAAGGCCGTCTTTGACAAGAAGGGCGGCCCCTGCCGGATAGTGACTTATGACCCGTCCAAAGTCCAGCTCAAGGTCGGCGAAGTCTTGGTCCGCATCACCTACACTGGTGTCTGCCACACGTACGTCCTCCTCTGCGATGTGCGAACCTAAACTGACTGTTGAGGCCAGTGATTTGCATGCCATGCTAGGCGACTGGCCTATGCCCACCAAAGTGGAGACGACGGGAGAGCCCTTGGTGGGTGGCCACGAAGGAGCTGGAGTGGTGGTCAAGATGGCCGAAGGGGCTGATGCACATGTGCAACTGGGGGACCGGGTGGGATTAAGTGGGTGGCCAGTGCTGCTTGAACTGCGAATATTGCCGCGTGGGTCACGAGTCGACGTGCACCCACATCCAAAACTCGGGCTACCACGTTGATGGTACCTTCCAGCAATACGTTGTTGCCCCAGCCAACTATGTGACACCCATCCCTGACGCGTTGCCGCTGCAGGATGCGGCGCCCATCCTTTGTGCCGGTGTGACGATCTACCGTGCGTTGCTCGAGGCATTTGCAGCCAGGCGACTGGGTCGTCATGCCTGGTGCCGGAGGCGGACTTGGACACTTGGCGTGCAATACGCCGCTGCGTTTGGGTACCGCGTGATTGCAATTGACACCGGGGCCGAGAAGAAGGCGCTGTGCAAGGAGCTTGGGGCAGATGCCTGGATCGACTTTAAGGAATCCAAGGATATTGTTGCCGACGTCAAGGCCATCACGGGGGGGTTGGGAGCGCACGCAGCTGTCGTCGCGGCGGTCACCGGGAGCCTATACCCAAGCCTTGTCGTACATCCGGCCCCGTGGTACCCTCGTTTCCGTCGGCATGCCCCCGGCGCAGCTATCCAAGCTGATATCTTTGACACCACCGTCACCGCCAAACGGATTGTCGGCTCGATCGTGGGCAACCGGCAAGACGCGATCGATGCGTTGAAGCTTGCGGCTCAGGGCAAAGTCAAGGTGATTTACCACACCAAGGGCCTCACGGAACTCAATGAAGTGTACAAGGCCATGCACGAGGGAAAGCTGGCCGGCCGCATCGTGCTCGATGTCGACAAGTAAACCTATCTTGTCCCCCCCCTTATTTCCTGTATCCTTCCTGACGACCTTACCCGCTCGTAGTTCACTTTTTATCAATACCATTTTCCCCCTCTTGCGATATACGGATTAGCCGTAGCGTGCCCCGGCGTTTGCCGCTCGGCGAACCAATCGTCCGTTGCCAAACGCTCTTCTGCCGAGGCAAGCGAAACAGTACGACTGCGGCAGACAGTGTACTCATGCAGCGCCTCCGGCCCATTCTCACTACCCATCCCACTCCCGGACGACATGCTTCTAGCCGACGGCTGGGCAACGATGCCTCCCCAGGGAGAAGAGGGGTCGTTGCGATGGTGAACGTTGCACCAGACCACCCCTGCGTTCAGTCCATCCATCAACGTGTGGGAACGCGAAAGCTATCCAAAGAAAGGTCAGGTTAATTGGCGCACAAGACTAGGGAAAAGTACGCACGCTCTCGGTCCACACACTGCCTCCCAAAGCGTACTTGGACTGATTGGCCAAATGCAAGGCATCGGAATCGTCTTTGGCCGGGACGACAAGAAGCACTGGTCCAAATACCTCTTCGTTCCAAATTTCCGTCGAGGTGTACGTCTCGGGCGAAACACCATCCCGGGGTACAAGGACCGTGGGGGGATAAAACGCACCCAACGTCAAGTCAAACTGCGTCGCCCGGGCCCGCTCAGTAGCCTGGCCAATCAAGGGCGCTCCTCCCGTGATCACCTTCCAAGCCCCCGCCTCGACGGCACGGTCAACAAAGCCTTGTACCTTGTTGCGGTGAGTCTGGGAGATGAGACTACCCAGCCCCGTGGCAGGGTCAGAAGCTAAAATGTAAGTAGCCCAGTCAGTTCCTCCTCTTCACTTTTCACAAGCGGTTCACGACATACGGTCCCCAATTTGCTCAGTGATCTTCTTTGCCTTCTCCACCAATTTCTCAACAAATGACCCATACACCTTTTCGTGCACAATCGCCCTCGATGCCGTTACGCAGGTTTGGCCCGATGCCACGTAGGCCGCAAACGCGGTTCCATTGACCGCGGGTTCAAGTGCTGCATCCTCAGCCACCACAACAGGTGCCTTCCCGCCCAGCTCGGCAGTAAAGGGGATCAGATTTTTGCCTGTCATCGCACCAAGCGCATAACCTGCTTTCGTCCCGCCCGTTAGGTCCACTTTACGCACCCTTTGGCCCGGGTCATTGAGCAAGTGGCTGCAAATTTCCTCGCCTCGGCCAGGAAGAATGTTGAGCATTCCATCCGGCACACCGGCTTCCTTAGCCAGCTCCCCCAAGGCCAAGACAGTGAGGGGTGCCACTTCGGATGCCTTGACCAGAACCGCATTGCCCGCTGGATGATGGTCAGTTCATTCACCCTTGCACGTAAGCAATGACTGGCACTCACGCTAACGCCGGTGCGATCTTCTTGAGCGCAATGAGAAGGGGGTGGTTGTACGGCGTCACCTGAAGCACGACCCCAAGCGGAAGACGTTCGACAACGTTCATCTGTTTGCCCCGCACCGGACGGAGACTGGGGGCTTCGACCGAAAGTAGCGAGGCAAAGTACTCGCACCATTCGTCCAGCCTACCCAGCTGGGCACCCAGCTCGCGCGCACACCGTCCCGTTTGACTCACCTCGATACTAGCTAAGCGCGGGGTGTGCACACGCAGCAACGAGGCGAGCTTGCGCAACGCTCCGGCCCGCACATGCGGCGTGCCCCATCCTCCAAGGCCACCTTGACGCGACGCGAGGAACGCCGTGTGAGCCGAATCGAGCGCCGCGTCGAGTTGCGCCGTCGTAGGGTGAGCGAGACGCGTAAGCTCTTGCTGTGTCGCAGGGTTCTGGATCGCGAGCCAGTCGTGGCCGCTGGCCGGAAGGGGGGCGCCCTGGACCCAAGGATGGATGGTAGAGGGGATCCGGGCAAGGAGGCCGTTGTGCCGAGCGGCCGAGGTAGCCATCCCGCGCGTATGAGCGGAAAGCGGCATGCGAAGGATGGACTTGGGGAGCATGGTGCCCGTTGCGCTGCGGACGTTAAGTTGGTGGGGGAGGGAGGTCGGATCGAATGGCGAAACCGGCGGGCTCGGCTTGAGCGCTTATCCGCTCCCTACTGTCGCTGCCACGCTTCCAGCCAGGAACACTTGGGTCCACTGGGCAACCGGGATAGGCTTGTTTCATTTCGTTATCAAATTTCCTTACGCAGCCAACTAACTACTTGCTCGCAGCGGGCGTTTCACGCGGGGACTAGCACTGCACTGTAAAATGGAGCCCAAGGAGGCCTGTCATATGAACAAGAAAATGGACATGCTACTGCACACGAGCATTGCGCCTGAGTACTTGTGAGTTGAAGCGAGGGCATTGGGCAATAAGACGGGAATCGCTGGGTGCAAGACTCAGACGGCTTCGTATCCATCTTGGGCAGGCCTTGGCCGGGCCGTGGCTGAGCTCCACCGCTTGGGGCCCCAAAAGCGAGCATCGACACCGAGGTTCTGTCCCAGCGCACCTGCGCCCGCCCGAGTGCACCGGCGGCTTGTTTGAGGAGATCCCGGGACAGGTAAGGCGCCTCGCGCCAAAAGTCGCGATGGGGATCTCGGCGCTGCCATAGGTGCGCAGGTTGTACCACATGCCCGCGGCAAAGTAGAGCACCAGGCCCAATCCGATCCTGCATCACGATACTGGTTAATTCCTCCGCATCGTAGAGGGGGGAAGGAGACGCACACAAGGAAGAAAATGGAAAGGAACCCCCAGTGGCGCGGAGAGGGTGGAGCAGGTTCGGCTGGCTGGTTCTCGTCGGGGTCCTCCTCGTCCTGCCCAGGAGTGGGATGTTCCTCCTCCTCGTCGGTCCCACGACGAAGGGGACAAGCCCGACGAGACCGCCAATGCAATCGTACCTCGCCACGTAATGGGTCATAGGCGGTCCAGCGGGGCGCAGCATGGGTCGGCGCGTCATGATCGCACTCCAAGTCAAGCATAAGTTTGATGCACATGTGCATATGCAGCACCTTGGATAGTGAGTCGAAGGGTGTGCCCTGTATCTGAGGAAGGGACCTCGGCGTCGTCATTGGACTCGAGCGTGTGGCAGACCAGTGCAGCGGAAGTGGCGTCTCAGGCTCGGATGCCTCGGTGGTGGCAAGAGGGATGAGCTGCAGCACCCGATCGTCATCCCCCTCGCGCAAATTGACGATGGTCCAGGCGAGGGAGTTGGTGGGGCACTGGTCGGCTGCGGGCCGACGATCGTCGTACGCGAGCGGGGCACAGAGGTCCATCGCAAGACGGTACTCGGTCGTAGTAGGTGGGGTGGCAAGGGTGTGGGTAACGTGCACGGGCCATCCGCCTGTGGCATCGTCCAGACGGAGCGAGTAGACGCGGCCATGGGAGCTGAAGGCACTGCAGGAGAAGGGGGTGGGGTCGGCCGAGGAGGCGGTCTGGGTGCGCACGCTGGAGGGGCTGGCGGTGGTGAGGCTGATGCTGGCGCTGACGACGGAGGCGGCGGCGATGCGCCAGAGAAAGGCGGTGGTGGGGGCGAGCATAGTCGCCTCGGACGCTCGTTGGAGGGATGGGGTGGGCGATGGGCGGGCGATGGGCGGGCAGGCGAGGCGGACGAGTGGATGCGGCGGTGGCTGGCGAGCACAGCTCGAGATAACCGATGCAATCAAATTCAGATGCCACTTAACCCAGCCATCAACATTTCAACCGCCGCATTATGTCATGGTCCCTCTTCAGTACCCCCAGTGTTATTGGTCTGGCTCTCTGCACTGCACACGACAGCTTTGGCATAGCGGCACCTCGCCATTGGCAGACACGATGGGCCGAATAAACACATCCGAGTTGCTGAGCAGCAACCTGCGATCCGTCAGAAAACGACCCGCCGTCCCCCCTAAATTGGGCTTCCGTCGTGCTGATGGGCCCCATTCTCGGCAAGCGATTAATCTTGCCAAACACAGCCACCCCACAAAAGTCTACTCCAAGTCCCCCCAGAACCACCTGATGGTGCTTTCTTTCACCCACGCCATTCCCTACGCGACCACGGTAGATACGGTGGACGTGCTTGTTCAGCCCAAAGTACACTCGCTCAGCCTCGAGGTTTCTCTCGTCCAACAAGTCGCAACGCGTAGCGCGTAACGCAGTGCCCAGGTCAGCATCCGACGCACATCACGCATTCATCACCCTCCGGGGCGCCCTTCTGTTCCGCTTCCGCCCTGCCCGGCCCCAGCCCAACGCCGGCTCCCATATTATTTTTTTGGCTGGGCTCGCACGGCAGAGAGGCCACCCGCCACCCACCATGTCCCGCCCCCCCGCTCGGCCCCGCCGCTGTCCCCGACGATGGTCTTAGTGACAAGGAGCGGGAGGTGTACGATACCATTGCTGCCCGCCCCGGCGGTGCCGTCACCTCCACCGAGCTGGCCAGCGTGTTTGGCTCGCTCAAGGGCGAGGAGCGGGTGCAACTGATCAACAAGCTATCCCGCAAACACCTTCTCACGGCCGAACGGCTGCAAACCGGTGTACGTTGGACGGTGGTCGACAAGAACGAGGCGTTGCTCGTAGGATCTCTCTCGGCCGACGAGAGGATGGTTTTCTCGGTCATTCGCGAGGCTGGAAACGAAGGGATCTGGTCCCGCCACGTTAAGGACCGCACCGGTCTGCATACCACCATCGTAACCAAGGTGCTGAAAAACTTGGAGAACCAGCGATACGTCAAGATTGTCAAGTCGGTCAAGTTCCCCACAAGAAAGATTTACATGCTGGCGTCTCTCCAGCCTTCTGCTGAGTTGTCGGGGGGGCCGTGGTATTCAGACACGGAACTGGATGTTGAGTTCATCACTACGTTGTCCAAGTTATGCGAAGGGTTCATTGCTTCGCGCACCTTCCCTCCTCCTTCGTCCGATGGCCAGCTGTTCCCCACCGGGTGGATGGAGAAAAAGCTCCCGACAGCAGAAGAAATTCACCAACACATCAAGCAGTCTCGTGTGGTCAATACCCAAATTGGGGTCGAACATATTACCCAAATCCTCAACACACTTGTGTATGATGGCAAGGTGGAGCGCTTCCCTTCTATGTTTGGTCGACCTACACGTTCCGGATCGAAGAACGAGAGCGAGTATGAATCTGGATCAGACTCTGGGTCTGGGTCTGGGTCCGAATCCGAATCCGAGTCGGATTCGGACTCTGAATCCGAAACTGCCTCCGCGTCCAGTTCCAGCTCCGAGACCAAGGGAAGGAAGCGCAAACGCTCCCTACCAAGTCCCACAAGAGTAGGAGCCGCAGTAGGAGTACGTCACGCTCCAAACGGCATCGGTCTTCCCGCTCGCGCTCCAAACCGAAAGATTCGGACGAGTCGGGGTCCGATCCAGCTCCTTGTCCGAATCCGATCCGGACAGCAACCGCGCGTTCTCAGTCCCGTTCCCGCGCCCGGTCCCGGTCTCGGTCCTCTTCCAAGTCGAAAACGGCCGGCTCAAAGCGAAGAGCGCGCTCGGTTTCGGATGAATCGGAGGAGGAGGTCGAAGGCGAAGCCCCTCCCGGGTCGGACTTGTATGTTTACCGTACGTTGCGCCACTGGAAAGGGTCGGCATCTTCGACGGCCGTGCAGGAGGGGACTGGGTATGCACTGGCTTATACCCTTGGCCTTGGGTTGGAGGAGGATGTGGTGGATGAGCTAGGACGGAGGTGAAGGCCTCCCTGGCCCAACCCAACTCGACCGGGTTGGCCATTAGCCAAATTCCCTGCTCCTCTGCTGGCGAGTTTTGCTCCAAGGGTGGTAGCACATCTGCAGAAGAGTGCCCCCACTTTGCTCCTGGCTCGAGGCGGGGTGGAAGGCGCGCGTGGCGCGGATCTCCAAGGCCAAGGCGACGGTGCGGGAGCGGACGATGCCAACGAGCACCGTTCCAGAGGGAGATGCGGGCGCCGTGGCAGACGATGGCGAGGATTTGGAGGATGGGGTGGAGCAGGAGGAGGATTACGAGATGCAGGAGGACGCGGGGTACGAGTGAGCTGGACAAAAGCATTGTTATACCATCCGGGCGGGCGACTCGTGTAGTTTTTGGTTTGGCTTCGTGCAGGGCGAGCGAACTGGAACTGGGGATGTGCAATGTTCATAAATGCCCCATCTTGGCAGGGCGACGCCTGCGACGGCACCGAGCGTCCGGACCCCGACACACTGGCCACGTGCCTGGTAAGCCACGCCTGCCACGCCCCCCAACGCCCCTTGCATCGGATGGGACGGGCGGTGGGGTGCCCTGCGGTGCCTGCAGGCGCGCCTGGGCCACCGCGCACTGCCCCCGTGGACGCTGCCCCAACCCTATGCCGATCGGACGGCAAGCACAGCAGAGGCCCAGTGCTTGCCACTCTGTTTTTGGCGCTCCTCGCCAGCCTCGGCCCGTCGATCATCGCAGCCTCGCATCCCGGCAAGCGCACGCCCACCATCCCCTCCTCTCTGTCCCCCCCGCGTGCCCCCGTCCCGCCCCCCCCCCCGATCCACCCCGCGTGACGATGCGCATGCCTCCCTCCGTTGTCTCTGCACTAGGTGCGGCCTTGGTCTTCGCGCTGCAGGTCCACGCCGGCGCGGCGGCCGCCGCCTCCACTCCCGGCCCGCCCCCGTCGTCCTGCTCAGTGTCCAACAACCGCCTGTCGCCAGACCAGAACGCCTTTGTGTCCGCATGCGACAACCTCCACTACTGTGGAACTGACAACACATGCCATCCGAACGGTTGCAGGAAAGACGAGTACCCGTTTGGGTATGCGCGCAAATCCGACTGGCCTCCCCTCTGCCCTTCCAACATGTTTTGCCCCGACGAACTCGACTCGTGCAAGCCCCTCGTTCCTCTCGGCGGCGCTTGCCAGCTGAACCGGGACGACGAGTGCCAGCCCCCGCCTGATTCGCTCGTCGCTCATGGCGTCAAGTCCATCTGCCTCGAGTTCACTTGCCAGTACCAGAACCATACCGGTGGCGACAAGTGCACGAATGAGAACACGGTCTACACCGTCTACGAGACACCTACCCTCACCTACGGCGACATCATCTCCCGGGACAACTGCCACCCGCGGTTTTACTGTGATGCCCCGACGTCCGTATGTATGTTGAAGAAGAATCTGGGGCAAAAGTGTGCGGCGGACAAGGAGTGCCGCTCCTTCCACTGTGTCGATAATTCAGGCGCGTCCGGATCGCAGTTGTACAACAACGATGCGACGGGAGTGTGCAAGGAACCGCCCCATCCCTTCCAAGACGGGAGCTTGGGTGTACGTGCTGGTCGCGCTTGGTCTCGTGGCGGGTGGGATCGTGCTCTGTCTCGCCTTGCTCTATTTCCACACCAACTCGCGTCGGACCCGCAACCGCGAGATCAAGACTTACTACCAACTGCAGACCCAACTGCGGGACGATATCCAGGAAATGTACGAGGCAGCCAAGGAAACCGTGGCCCAGCACGCGCCCAATTCGCGTGTGCAGAGCCAGTACCAGCTCCGTTCCCCTGGTGACAGTGCCGCCAACTTGCCCATGCGGTCCTCCCAGATCGGCCTGGCGGGGGGAGCATCGCCAGTGAGTGCACCTACACGGCGGTACTAATCCGTCCTCCCGCCACTCTCCTCCTTTGTGTCCTCGTCTTCTTTGTGTGTCTCCACCCCTCCGCTCCTCCCCGGACCCTCTCCTCTCCTTTTTCCCGTGTTCTCCCCGCCCCGCATCAGCATAGTTTTTTGCACCCGTTTATTCCCCCTCGGTCGCTATGGTCGTTTTTTTGAGCCAACGATTTTGTCTCTGTTCGTCTCTCTCTCTGGATACACTCCCAGTGTCGTGGGAGGACTAAGCATGCATAGGAACCTAATCCCTTGTCGGAGCAGGGGGGTACAACGGGGAAAAGCGAATGAGCACCACAGGCCTGAGTTCACTGGGCCTTGGTCTTGTACCGGAGCGGTAACGGATTCAACTTGAAGAATTTAGGGAAGCAAGTGAAGCCAATGAAAAACGTTGCGACGACCCAGGTGAGCGTCATGAGAGGCGGTGAGCCACGGCGGATAGCGATGGTGGACATGATGCATGCCTCGACCGCATGGACTTGGCCTACCATGCGGAACGCGTACTTGGCCATGTCTACACCTTTCTCTCCCCGCCCACCCAGTCCCACAGGTACGCGCGAAATTCCACTGACAACAACGTTTCTCTCCAGAACGGCGAGTAGAGCACAAACGCACTGAAAAGCACCACGACAGGCAAGAACGAATCCATACTGGGAGCAAACAGTACTGGCGTGCGCGTCTCGTACTCTGCCATCTCTGCACGAGACAAGGATCCCTCAGGAAAGCCCACTTGACGCAGCGCATGGGATAACGTAGCCACAGCCTGCTTGGCCTCCGCAGCATCCTTCATGCTCACCTTACGTTTGGTCTTGCCCTCTGCCCCATGGAGAGGCAACGCATCGTACTCGATCCGAACCGTTTTCGCCTTGGTACCCCGCAGAAACTGCGTCACCAACTTGTACTCGACACTGAACCCGTGCGCATCAATCTTGGTCACCTTGGCTTCCTTGGGGGGCCGATCGGCGTGCGTGGCCCATTGGGCCAGAGCGCGAATGCCATCCTGAAAAAGGGAGTTAGGCGGGACGCACCGGTCAAGCATGCACATGCACATGCACATGCACATGCAGCAGCCTGAGACGCAGGACGCGACATGAGCTGCGTGGTAGCTAACTGGAAGCAAGGGTAGGGTAGGTAGAGTAGGGTAGGGTACAACGTACCTGGTCCTCTTCCTTGTTGATGGATGCGGTGATCGCCCCGGAGCGGTAGGCAATGGCGTCCGTAGGGGTGGACGACTTGGCGGAGCGTGGGGCCATGTGGGAGGGAGAAGATGGTTGGGTAGGTATCGACCGCCGGGAACGGACCGCGCCAAGCTAGACGACGGGATTGGCTCGCCGTTGCCGCTGCTCCTGCCAAATTGAGTGACCGGTAAGCCAGGGACCAGCCGCACCACGTGGCCAGCCCGAGGGGTGTCTGTGTGGTATCTTGAAGCTTGAACGTTCAATTGAACATTGAACATTGAACGTCCAGGGGATCGTTGAAACGGTGAATGTTAAATTTGAAATCGGGATGCAGGCATTGACATCTGGCATCTGGCATCGGCAGTCGGAAACGATTAATGAAATCAGATCCCCTAACATGCAACAAGCTATCCAATTCCGCTCGGCGGCTGACGACGCGTGGGTCTCCGCTCTTGCGCTCAGGCCTCAGGCCCGCTCAGGCAGGTTGTACGCTCAGGCAGGCTGTGCGCTCCGGCGCACGCCGCTGGGACTACTGGCCGTCCCCCCGCCCACACCACCTCCTCCACCCCCATGCAGTTCACCACCCCTTCGCATTTCCCTGCCCAGGCCTGGTCCTCCGCCCCCCGCACCATTGCTGGTCCCGACTATGTGCGTCCGGGCACCACAGACTCGTTTGCCCAAGGCGTGCAGCACACCCAACAACCCATCGTCACGGGCACCTCGGTCCTCGGTATCAAATACAAGGATGGCGTGCTGCTGGCTGCAGACACGCTTGCATCGTATGGTTCCCTCGCTCGGTTCATGGACATTCGCCGGATCGTCGATGTTGGCGCCAATACTATCCTCGGTGCCAGCGGGGACATGTCGGACTTTCAGTACACTCAAACTTTGCTTCAGAAACTCATGTACGTCGCCCTAACCTGGCCACTGTCCCTGCCAGTGTCACTTGCTCTGTTTGACTGGTGGAGTATTGGAGTGTTGGACTGGTGGATCAGAGACAAGGCAAACGGATTTCCAAATACGATTCTAACCGTAACCTTGTGCCTTGTGCGTGTGCTGGCAGGATCAAAGAGTCGAACGAGGACGATGACCAGCCCTTGTCGCCGGAGCAGGTGTACGCGTACCTGTCGCGGGTGATGTACCAACGGCGAACAAAGATGAACCCGTTATGGAACGCGTACGTGTTGGGCGGGGTGGACCAACGACAGGCGAGTCGTTTTTAGATTTGTCGATCTGCTCGGGACGACGTACACGTCGTCGGTCATCGCTACTGGATTTGGATTGCACATTGCCATTCCCCTCTTACGCAAACGCGTCGTCGGACGCGAAACTGAGTTGACCGAATCAGATGCCAAACAGATCCTCCAAGATTGCTTACGCATCTTGTTTTACCATGATGCCCGCTCCATCAACCGCTTCGTCTTTGCCAAAGTCACCAAGGATGGCGTCGACATTGATTCCACCCCCCGCTCCAACGAAACCGAGTGGGGCTTCGCAGAGGGATTGAGGGGGTACGGACCGCAAACGCAGTAAGTATGTATGCACTTTACCGCCTTGCGTTGCGTTGGGGCCCAAAGACGAACGCTGCTACTACTAACGGGATTGGATACTGGTACTGGACACCAAAGGGTTGGGTCTCACATGGCTACTAGGAGGTAAATCGACGATAGACGTTGGACGTTAGACTGTGGGGGTGTCAACCCTTTATTTATCCTTTACCCCACGTACCTCCTCCCTTGGCGCTTGAGATCAGGTTCAGGATCGGGAAAAGAGTGATGATTAAGGATTTCCCATCACAGGCCACATGTCATGCAATAGGACCTGCACCGGCAACGACAGAGTCAGTGCCCCCAGCTAGCTCCTGGCCATGTGAGCTGGGAGCGGTGAGCTGGGAGCGGTGCCGGGGGTACCGACCCAGCGCATTTCCTGCCAGCCAATCTCGGCCAGCGGCGGTCCGGTGTAGGCCAGAGTCCTGATCCTGTTGGTGTCAATATCACGGGGTGAGCGTGACGTGTGACGTGAGCGGTGAGGGATGAGCCTCACCGGTGACCAGTGGGCCACTTACCTTCGTATTGCGGTTCCGCCGTAGGGCGGAACGAGCTGGCCGACGCCCAGCCCTCGCTTGGCTCGTCGTGGGCTTGATTCATGGTTGGTTTTGACCCACGCTCCTCTGCACACCGGCATGTCTGAGCGAACTGGTGCACCTCGCGGTCGAGGCCGCGGCGGCCACCGCGGTGGTCGTGGAGGCGCCGCATCCCACGCCTCTGGATCCCGCCCCATCTCCGGCCCGGAACGACCGAAACGCGAAGCTATCTTGGACTTGAGCCGCTTCCCGACCGTAAAATCCGCGTCAAGTTTGCAGGTGGACGTGAAGGTACGTGCTGATTTTCGTTTGGGTTGGGTTGGCCTGGGTTGGTTGGCCTGGGTTGGGTTCCTGCGGTGGTGCTTGCGCTTGCGTGCAGGACGAAAAGGAAGAACAGAGGACTGATCAGGGACGAATGCCTGTGTGGGCTTGTGTGTGTGCATGTGTGTGTGTGCAGTGGTGGGCGTGCTCAAGGGATGGGACCAGCTGATGAACATGGTCCTGGACGATGTCGAAGAAACGGTGCGCGACCCCGTGACGGGACAACCAACGGGCGCGCTGCGTCCTCTGGGCCTCACTGTGCTGCGGGGCACAGCGCTGACGGTGATCAACCCGGTGGATGGGTTCGAGGCGATTGAAAAGTACGTCAGACCAAGGTCCCAACATCGCTTGCTTGTGTCTTGCCTCGGGGCGGCGATGGGAGGTGTGTGCTGACCCTGGCTGTGGCTGTGGCTGTGGTGTTTTGTGTTTTGTGTTTTCTGGTTTCTGGTTTCGGCTGGTTCGGCAGTCCGTTCGCACAGGCTGCGTAGGCTACGGCCAGCACAGGCTTCGTCCGTGGACATGCTGGGTTCGTGTATGTATTGCGTGGACATCCGGGCGCAGGAGGCCAGCGGCAGCTCACCGGCGGGGGCGGGAGTGTGGGGGGGGATAGAAATGAGCCAGCCAGAGAGGGCAGGCGTGGGTGGCCCTGCAAGCAACCAACAGGCAGGTGAGGTGAATTTCGAAGCGCTGGTGGTAGGGTTGGCCCAACCCTAGCTGGGCGAGCACGTGACGGCGTGAGCCCAGATGACGATGATGGCGACGGCGTGACAGCCAAGCCAAGCAGTGCTGGCTCGGCTGAGCAGGGCAGGGGGATGCGGCGGTGACGTGGCGGATGGTCTGCTAGGGCAGGCTGGATATGGGTAGGGTTGGTGGGTGCGACAGTGGCCAGGCCGAGGGTGGGTGGGGTAGGGTTGGACAGCGGACGCCCCCCGCCGACAGCGACCGCAGGAAGCGCTGACGGCCAGCAGCAGCCAGCAGCCTGCCCGCCTGCCAGCACTCCCCCCGACAAGCCACCCCCCAGCCACGCCGCCCGCCCGCCTGCCCGCCCCCTCCACCACTTTTTTTCTGCCGCCCCACGAGGTGCGCCACGCTCCGCGCCCCCCCCCCCCCACCATGAGCTACTTCTCGGAGCACGCCTACACCCCAGCGCCCACGCCACCGATCCCTTCGGCGCATCCCTCACCCCCTCCCGCCCCGCCCCCGCTGCACCCACCGCAGCCGCTGCTCCCTCCTCCACCGCCCCTGCTGCCGCTGCTCCTGCCGCAGCCTCTGTCTCTGCCCCTGCCTCTGCCCTGCCTCTGCCCCTGCTCTCCCCTGCCTCCGCCTCCGCCTCGCCCTACACGGGTCCTCTCCTCCCCATCGCCGGCACCCCCACCGCCGGCATCGGCGCCTATGGCCTCAACTCCACCCCCTCCTCGCCCGGGGGCAACTCAACGGCGGTGGTGCGTGCAGGATACGTGTCGGTGAAAGAGGAGGGGCTGCGATCATGATGTGGGCCAAACGGTTGATGGCATTGCGCGAGCAGACGCTTACGTTCCACAAGAACGAAGGCACGTACCAGCCCTCGACGCTGCTGTTTCTTGCGCGACATTGGGTCCGTCACCCGCACCGATTTGAAGCCGTACTGCATCGAGCTCGAGGCCAAGGGCAAAACGTACTTTTTTGCAACTCAAATCCGATGCCGAACTGTACAGTTGGATGACGAGATTTACAGTCGGGCGCCTATGCTGGGTGGTGTCGGCTCCGACCGGGTTCAAGCACCAAGTGCACGTCGGCTTTGATCCCGTCACAGGCGCCTTCACTGGCCTGCCGGAACAGTGGACCAACTCTAACCACCTCGGCTATCACCAAGGAAGATTATGTCAAGACCCACAAGCCGTCCTCGACGTGCTCGAATTTTACACCGACATTCAAACCCGCGAAAAGGACGATTTCGGCAACGAGATTACCGCGCCCCACAAGGCTCCTCAAGTCGTCACCAAGTCGTTGCGGGCACAAGTACCAGTACCGGCACTAGCACACTCGCCTCTCCCAACTCTACTTCCCCTGCTGCACCTTCTCTCCCTCCACTTTGTCCTCGGCCGCGGGCCCAGCCTCGGCATCGGCATCGGCCACCTCGCCACCGGCTCTCACCACGTCCTCCTCCTCGTCAGGGACGTTGGCGCGGCTGAGCCAACTGCGGATCCATGGGCAACGCGCGGCGCCTGCCCCTCCCCTGTGCGCAAGACCACTGATCCCTCCCCCGAGCGCACCGCGGCATCTACTACGCCAGCCTCGGCTACCGGGGGCAAGGCTGTCCCGGCCGTAGCAGCGCAAGGGGAAGCGCTGGCCAAGAAACCATCGCCGTCACTTGCCGTGCCGGCTGCGGCTGCTGTGGTGGTGGTTCCAAGACGGCGTCTCCGTTAGTGGTCGTCCGGCGCCACCGGCGCCCAAAGTATCGCCCAAGGTCTCGCCCAAGGTCTCGCCGCAGCCCAAGCCAGTGCCTGGTCCGGGCGTCGGTCAAGCCAGCTGGATCCAAGGCCAAGGACGGCGATAAACGTGTGAGTACGATGACGGAAGCCCAGATCTTGGCCAAGCTCAAGACGGTCGTGTCGCCACAAATCCTTCTACGCTTTATTCCAAGACCAAGAAGGTCGGGCAGGGTGCGAGTGGGTCCGTGTATGTGGGCAAACGTTGGCAACAGGCGAACGGGTGGCGATCAAGACGATGGATTTGGCACAACAGCCTCGCAAGGAGTTGATCGTCAATGAGATCTTGGTCATGAAGGAAAGTCAGCACCCGAACATTGTCAATTTCCTCGACTCGTTTCTGGTCAAGGAGAATGAGCTGTGGGTGATTATGGAGTACATGGAAGGCGGTGCGTTGACGGACATTATTGATAACAACACGCTCACCGAGCCCCAAATTGCTGCCATCTCGGCCGAGACGTGCAAGGGCTTGGAGCACCTCCATGCCCAGTCCATCATCCACCGCGCATTAAATCCGACAACATCCTCCTCAGCCGCGGCCACGTGAAAATTACCGATTTCGGGTTCTGCGCCAAGCTGACGGACCAGCGCTCGAAGCGGGCCACGATGGTCGGCACGCCCTACTGGATGGCGCCCCGAGGTGGTCAAGCAAAAGGAGTATGGGGAAAAAGTGGACATTTGGAGCTTGGGCATTCTGCTGATCGAACTGCTCGAGTCGGAACCTCCCTACCTGGACGAAGAACCGTTAAAGGCTCTCTACCTGATCGCTACCAACGGTACCCCACACTCGACACCACACCCGAACGCTTGTCGCGCGCATTGAAAAACTTCTTGGCCGTCTGCCTCTGCGTCGACGTCAAGTCGCGCGCCACGGCGCACGAACTGCTGCGGCACGAATTCTTGACGCTGGCCTGCCCGTCGCGGAGCTCGAGGCGCTGCTGGCCTTCCGCGCCAAGCCCAAAAAGTAAGTGCGGAGGCACGGAGGCCGGATGCACGGGGGGTGCTGTACTTGTATGATGGATGGGTCTGAGATCTGAGACGGGCCGCCTGCAGCGTAGCAGCGTATAGCATCTAAGCTCGAAGAGGGAAAGGCGGCGGGGGCAGACGTGTGAGAGGCACGTGACGGCCGCACCCAGCCGCGCAAGGGTGGGGCTTGCAGTGGGGTTATCGTAGGGGCCGCGCAGCCAAGGCGGGGAAAGAGGAGCGCAAGCACAAGCACAAGCACAAGCACAAGCACCCGTGCAGCACACGACGCTCGTCTGCGTGTCTGCGTGCTGTGGGTGCTGCGGGGTTAACGTTAACGCTCAGTTGAACGCAGCAACCGAGGCGCGGCGTAGGGCGCACTGAATAGGACGGGCGGCAGGCAGGCATGCAGCATGCTGGTGGATGCGCATCTGCATTCTGCATCGCGCCAGGTGGACAGATGCCCGATGCATGACGCCCCGCCAACAGCGCCCCCGTGCGCCCGTTGGTCAGCGTTGGTCAGCGCTGCCGCTGCGCTCCAGGCGGCGCCAGGGGCAGTGCGTGGTGCGGGGTAAAGCAGCTGGCACGGCGCCTGTGTGCGCTGCGCACGACCCACTTTGGGTGCTGCGGCCGCCTGCCGGGGCGAGGGGCATGCTGGTCGAGGGGCAAAAGAGCTGTTTGCCCAGCCCTGCCGCACCGAGCACAGCGCCCCCTGCAGCCCGCTCGTTTGCCTGCGCTTGCGCTTTGCTTGCTGCTGCTAGGCGCGTCGTCGGGTGCGTGCGGCTGCCGGGAGCCGGTCGCATTCAGCCAGCCCTCGCCTGCCTGCGGCGAGAGGGAGCACGAGATGTGAATGTGAGTGTGAATGCGAATGAATGCCGCCCACCCGCCCCCCGTCTTAAACCCTCCGTCGGCGCGTGCGTGGTCTCTGTCCTTCCCCTGCCCTTCCACTCCCGGCACCCCCGCCTCTCCTCGCTTCCAACCCCCCTCTGCCCCCCATGGCTCCTCGCGCAATCGTCGTTGGCGGCGGCCTCGCCGGCCTGTCTGCCACCCACTCCCTCCTCGAGCGCGGCGCCAACGTATCCTCCTCGACAAGAATGCCTTTTTCGGCGGCAACTCCACCAAGGTAAGTCAACAGCCAACCTCCCGTTTCTGCTTCCTGCGCTTGCACCCCTCGCTGGACCCCACGGAGTACTGGTACTGACCGTCGTCCATCCCCCCCCTCTCCTCCCATAGGCCACGTCCGGCATCAACGGTGCCGGCACCGCCTCCCAGGCCGCCCAGCACATCCACGACACGCCCAAGATCTTTTTTGACGATACCAAAAAGTCTGCTGCCGAGTTGGCTCGCGACCCGTTGATCCGTGTGACGTACAAGTCGGGCGCGGCTGTCGACTGGCTGGAAGACAAGTTTGCTCTGGACCTGACGCGCGTTGCGCGCCTCGGCGGTCACTCGCAGCCACGTACGCACCGTGGTGCAGCCCAGTTCCCCGGCATGGAAATCACCATGGCTTTGATGAACAAGGCTGAGGACATTGCGGCTGCTGAGCCGGAACGGTTGACCATTCTCAAAAAGGCTCGGGTGACCCAGCTGTTGTTTGAGAACGAGGCTGTGGTGGGTGTAGAGTATGAGCACGATGGCAACCACGCACCGTGAAAGTGGTCCGGTCGTGTTGGCTACTGGAGGGTACGCTGCCGACTTTTCGTCCGACTCGTTGCTCAAGGAGTTTAAGCCGAGTGGATGAACTTGCCCACGACCAATGGCGCCCACTGCACGGGCGACGGTCAAAAGATGGTTCGCGCCATTGGCGGATCGCTGATTGATATGGAAAAGGTACAGGTCCATCCGACCGGGTTGATTGATCCGGCCGAACCTGATGCCAAGGTGAAGTTTTTGGCAGCTGAGGCGCTGCGTGGGGTGGGTGGCCTGCTGCTCGACCGCGATGGTGACCGGTTCGTTGATGAACTGGAGAAGCGCGCCGTGGTG
Organism: Moniliella sp. 'wahieum'; assembly: GCA_003971905.1. Taxonomy (NCBI): domain Eukaryota; kingdom Fungi; phylum Basidiomycota; class Moniliellomycetes; order Moniliellales; family Moniliellaceae; genus Moniliella; species Moniliella sp. 'wahieum'. Next base: position 201,274 of record RSEE01000063.1, on the reverse strand, counting down.
ACGGCAGCCATGTGGAAGCACGATAAGTTCCCGATTCGTTTGGTGCTCAATGGTGAGGCGAGCGCAGAGATTGAGTGGCACTGCAAGCACTATGCTGCGCGTGGTCTGATGCAACGGTTTGAAACGTACGACGATCTGGCCAAGGACATGGGCATCTCCACGGACAAGTTGCTCGCTACGTTTGACGCGTACGAAAAGATCGCCTCGTCCGGAGGAAAGATTCCTGATCCGTTTGGGAAAAAGTTCCATCGCAACTTCCACATGCGTCAGGGGCCTTACTACAGCAGCCTCATGGCCCCCGTCTTGCACTACACGATGGGCGGTGTGGAAATTAGTCCCGAAGCCCAGATTCTGCACAAGGGCACAGGCGCCCCCATCCCAGGCTTGTTTGCCGCAGGCGAAATTGCAGGCGGCGTGCACGGCGCGAACCGATTGGGCGGATCGTCGTTGTTGGGGTGCGTGGTGTACGGCCGGGTGGCAGGTGACAGCGCAGCAGCCTACTTGCTCGAAGGACTTTCCAAGGGCCAAATCGCTGCGGGACGTATTGGCCAGCTGGCTAACCAACTCGAAACGCGCATCAAGGTCAACCCGACGGACAAGTCGGTCAACTTGTCGTTCCACTGGGACGCTGATGGCGCATCAGCTTCCCCGTCTGGTGCTACGGTCAGCGCGGCTGCTCCGGCTCCGGCTCCGGCTGCCCCAGCCGCCGCTGCACCGCCCGCTGAAGAGCCTGTCAAGGCGGCCGTGTACACGATGGACGAGGTGGCCAAGCATAAGTCCAAGGACGATGTCTGGGTCGTGGTGGAAGACAAGGTGCTGGATGTGACCAAGTTCCTCCCGGACCACCCGGGCGGAACGACGGCGGTGCTCAAGTACGCCGGCACGGATGCGACCGAACCGTTTTTGATGCTGCATGACATCTCGGTGATTGACAAGTACGCGCCCTACACGGTCATTGGTACCCTGAAGAAGTAGGTACTAAGTACTAAGTACTAAGAGCTAAGTGCTAAGTGTAAGTCGTCCACGGCGATCAGATCTCCGAGCCGGTGCCGCGCCCTGAATAGCGAACATATCGAACGATCTTCATGCTCTATTCCATTCCATCCCATTCCATCGTCCGAACAAGTACAGCATTCAGCATTCAGCATTCAGCAGTGCGACAGACAGACTGGTGTGGGAGCAACGTAACGACGCGCTTACTCTTCTTAGTTGGCTTGGCTCGCTGGGTCCTACGAGCGGAGCGGGCGGGATCGGTCTACCTCACTCGTCCATGTCCATCGCGCACTCGCAGTGCCGCCACCTCTCTTCCCCTTGTCAATCGTCAATCGTCAATCCAATCCACCGTTCATCGTTCCTCTGCGCGCGCTGACAGTGGGATTATCGATTACCGTGTATCGATTACTATCGATTACCATGTATCGGGCAGCTGCCACCGCACCTCCGTAGCGTCGCACCGTAGTATTATCGCCCAAATTGTAGTCGCGAAAAGAGTGGCCACCGTGGCTGGCAGCCGACACCATACATACACTACAATTCAATCAACTATTAGTTGCTTGGCCCACTCCCATCTTCCGCCGCTCGTTTCCTCATGTGGTACTTGACGCTTGTCTGGCGCACCGCCCGCCCCCCACTCGGTAGGTATAGCGTATAGCGTACATGGTACATGGTACAGTGGCGTGCAACCTGTCCCTGCCCACGCTACTCGCTACGTGAGCGTATTCGCCCTAGGATAGGTACTACATGCGCAACAAAACATTGCCCACCGACTTACCCACCTTACCTTACCCACCCCACCCCAACCCAAACCAACTTGACTCGGGCAGCAAGGCAGACAGAACCCAACCCATCCCCCCATCCCATCCTCCTTGTCCTCCTTGTCTCTCTCTCTCTCTGCCCTCGGAGCCGTTCCCTTCACGTTTCCCTCCAAGCTTCACTTCACGCTTCCCTCCAAGCTTCACTTCACGCTTCATTTCAAATGTCACTAGCCACTGCCCACCGACTCCCCTCGGGCACCGTCACGGCGGCCGCGGCAGAGAGGGTACGTGGGCGTGGGCGCGGACGATACCGTTCGCGCTCCTGCTCCCTGTCCCGTCCCCCACTTGGAGAAGGAACGCTCCAGCGGTCCGGGCAGGACGGTACAGGCCGAATGCGCGCGTGGCGGGGGGAGGGAGTTGGGCAAAGGCAAGGTCATGGCAAGGAAAAGAAGAAGAAGCAGCAGCAGGGTGCGAAGGCGGGCGGGAAGGTAAAGTGCGAGTACGTGTGCGAGCACGTCGTTGGGTGGGTACATCTGGTCCCGATGGGACCAAGTACGACGCGCGCCAGTGGGCTGGATCTTGGTCGTCGGCCAAGGCCATGGCTAACCTTGAGCCGACAATTTTCGTCCCACCCTTCGGTCCGGCACAATGTCCACAATCTCATCCGCGTCCCACTCTTCCTCCCACCCTTCTCTCTCTTCTCCCTCGTCGTCTCGCCCGGGCATTTCGGACCTACCACCGCCTCGCTTCTTCTTGCCCTTGCTCTTCCTCCCCTTCCTGCGATCCTTGCCCTTCCTCCCCTTCCTCGGACGAGGGCGATCCGCGCGGCCACGACGGCGCAACCAACTGGTCCGCGAGGGCGGCAACACACCAGAGTGCGAACGCAGCAACCCGCTGTGCTCATTTGGCTCCTCTCACCATCGCACCCCATCCCCATCTCCATCTCCATCCCCATCCCCATGTCTGTGCCCGACTCGGTTTCGGGGTCGGAGTTAGCACCGGGTTCGGGGTCGGCTTGGGCGTGGGCCACGCACGCCCCGAAGGCCTCTACATCCGTCACAGGGACCACGGGTGAACCCGTAGCTGAAAACGCCACATTGTCCTTACTTGTCTGCGGCTGCGTCTGGGTTTGCGTTTGTGTTGTGTGTTGTGTTTGTGTAGGTGTAGGTGTCGGGGCAGCGTGCAACGCCGGCGACGGAGGGAGCAGGATACGTTGTGACCTCAGCACTGCAGGAGCTGGACCGCGATTCAAGTCGTCCAACCAACGTTGGGCATGCAACGCGCCCACTCCGCGCGGTGGTAAGTCACCCCTGCCACAAGCACGTGCGCGGCCCACTGCACCACGGCTAACGCCATGGACGTACTGGCTACGAGTGCAATACCTTGTCGCTGCTGCGTGCGCAGCACGGGCGCCGACGAGCGCCCAGGTCCAGGTCGAGGCGCTTGGTCCGTAGGTCGTTGCGCAAGTAAAACTAGATTCAGAATCCCAAGTGAAAAGATGAGTGAACCCTGGTGCACATGCCGAGGTTAGTTACTACTTGCCCACTTGGACTGAATGCCAAGAGGCTCAGGCTCAAGGCTCAAGGCACAAGACTCAAGGCTCAAGACAGGAAGCAGGAAGGAAGAGCGCACCAACGTCGTAGCCGCGACTGTGGGTGCCAATCGGCGCGGCACATGTGCGCACCCAATACTGCCCAGCACACTATCCCGCACCCCTGCGGCCAAGAGAAGGAGGAGCAGACGCGTGGTCAGCGTCGCCGGTCCATCGACACTTGCACGTGCGTGGTGCGTCCACGTCCGGTACGATAATAACGTCACGACCACCGCTCTCCGCCACAGCCAACAGCGGAAGTAGTACCCACCCCCGTGGTCGGCCGAATGAGTAAGTGGAGAGGTAGGTGTAAGTGTAGAGGTAGGTTAGAGCGGGTGCGGGCAGGCGCGCGTGGCTCGACCGGCCAGAAGGCGCGCGCGACGTCGACGCGCCGTGTAGGGGAAGCAAGGCTGTCGCGCTGGTTGGGTAGGAGGGAGTGGGTCGAGTGAGTCGAGTAGGTCGAGTAGGTCGAGTGGGTCGAGTAGGTAGATGGGCGGACCGCGGACGCCGAACAGGTAGCACAGGACCAATCACACTGCTGTCGTCCGAATCAGGCGCAGGTGCAGGATGGTCCAGTAGCACATACGACGCAGCCCGCTCGGGCGAGCGAGTGCAGCTGGCCGAGCGTCCGCACCAGCTCAGCTCAGTCACCAGCACCAGCACCGGCACAAGCCTCCGCATCAACATCAGTATCAGCACCCGCTTGGCCCCCTCTCTTTGAGAACACGTAGGAAGGCATCGGTTGGGGGCACGGCCTACACGCTCCACTCCACAGTCCACTCGCACGCCCCAAGCGACAGCCAAAAGGCCAAGACCCAGATCCACATCCGAGATGGATGCGACGCGCAGCAGGCTCGCTCGATGCAGCCCGACAAGGCCCAAGGAGCAAGCCGAGGGGTCGGAGTGGTCGGTGATCGGTGCTTGGTGACCGTGATTGTGTGCCAATGGGCTCCCCAGCCCCTCGTCTGCCTCCGCTGAGATAAGCAGTCATCGACAGTGATCGATGATTGATCATCCGCTTCCGCCCCCAGTAGCCGGGTGTATGTGCCAAGTGCTGTGGGGCACAGCGATATATCTATTGCCTTTTGCGCCTTTTTCGTTCATAGTTCAGTTGTGCGCACGGGAGTGCGCCTAGTTGTGCTTGTTGCAAGGCGTCTTTTTGGAGAGCGAATCGTACTCCGTGGTGCTACGTTTCGGTTTGGTCGCACTAGTAGCTCTTCGTACTGTTGGTCGTACATTGCTTGCTGTTTTTGTGCGCGAGGACGCGGCGCAAAACCCACAGTGTTGGTAGTGCTGTGACGGGGTGTGTGCTGCCTTCCCAGGCACCTTCCCTGCCTGGCATCGGAGACAAGACTCGCAGAGAAAGAACGCATTTCAGGTCCAAAGTGGAGGTTATATAGACGCGTAGGGCGAGACGAGACGGGGAAGAGACAATTGTTTTTTGGGTTTTGTGGATAGGCTGAGAAACTGAACCACGATAGGGAGCAATAGAGAACTTGAGCAGTGATAGGGAAAGAAGCCGAGAAGCAATAGCGATATCGGGAGTGGAGGTATCTGTGCAAGCGACTTAGTCGTCGCCTCGTGACAGGCATGCGCATATAAAGCCCCCTTCTCGGTTTCCGTTTAGTTTTTTAGCTTTTCTCTCCATTGCATACACATCAGTTGTTTCTGGTTGTATATCTTCCACGCCAAAGTCCACCTCTTGGAACATGGCGGCGGCAGATCGATACAGTTCCTTCTTGCATGGGACCACTCTTACGAACCACATCAACACGCCTTGGGAGGGTCAGTGGAACCGCACTGCGACACGGGGGGCGGCGCGGAGTCTCATCTTTCGGTTTGTCCACATATGGCTTGACAGCTAGGATCCAACTTCATACCGATGATCTCGATGATCCCCCTGCCCAAACCCCAAATGGACAAAGTAATGCTACAATAGAAAGACAATGTATGGTATCAGCGATACTGGGTTGGACGCCTGCAGGAATTGTGCGCTGCGCTTCCTCATCCGCCCTCTCCCACAACTGCCACCATATCGTTGTCCACAGACGATTGAGGTTTGTGGAATGAAGAGTGAAGAACCACCTCTTGACGCTCAGTTAAGAAGCTTAACGCCCTACTCTTTCGACGCAGTTACCTTTGCGAGTGTACACGAAGAAGTTCAGATCCTTCGTCTTGCACACATTAATCGGTCCAATCGTTTCGTGGGAGAGTCGCTTACTGCTCTTGTGACCCCACTGGCCGGTCCGTTAGGTACAACAATGATGGCATCTATATAGTGGATCGCTTAGGGTATGACACACAATCCAAAGCATGGACGACTAAGGAGGCAGAGAGAGAATGTTGGTGGTCGGTGCGTAGAGCATGGTCAAAGAACTTTGTGTTGGCGTGCCGTAAAAACCATGATAGGGATAGTCGTTTGAATTTGATCCAACTTGGGTCAGGTAGCAGACATAGTCGAGTGCAGAAGGGGGGTTTTGCAAAGATATGGACGACCAGCAAACATACCTTGTTGCAACGACCGCCCTACTTTGGTACCCAAACCTCACCTAGCGTGGTACATAGTCAAACATCACAGTTGGTAGTAGCAGTATGAAAGCATAGCCCGCCAGTACCGTCTGTTCCCCTCCATGGAAGTCTAGCGAGATATGGGAGTAGGACCTGTTCACAGATAAATCTGAGCTTCTTGGTGCATCCATCGGATTGCTCACCAGGCGTCAAGTGCTCAAGTCCTCACCATACTCAAGCAAGCACCCAACCTATCAAACCTACCAACCTACCCAACACAAGCAAGGCAATCGCTGTACAACGGGAGAAGAGTTTCGTGGTCATAGGATCGGACACCGGACAGACAGGTCATCAGGACAGAGGGTAAGAGTGGGGTCATGCGCCAGGAAAAGAGGCAGGTGGAGGAGGGGAGAGGAGGGGTCGTAAAAAGGAATTGAGAACTAAAGTAAAAGTGTAAAAGTGTGCGTGGTTGTACCAGGTAGTATAGCTACCTGGTTCAACGTGAAAAGGGTTGCCACATCCCATGCCACAGGCCTTCTAGGTCAGAGCTCAAAACTCCGAACTCAGAACTCAGAGCGACGGGGGTAGCGTGCCAAAAAGAATGCACCGAAGGCGCAACCGCACAACGGCACAACGGTCAGTTAGGCACTAACGTCCAATCGGGCCCAGGGAGGTGTGCACCCAAATTCCAGCCCGAGAGGGAGCACGCCACTGGGAACCGGCGTGCTGGGCCGAGAGCGTGCCAAGACGGCGGCCAAAGGGTTGCGGGTCCACGAACGAGGAATTGGCGAGCACGGTGGCGCATCGTGCGGGGGAGGTGTGGCGGTCGGCGTGGGCAAACGGGAAGAGGTGCAGGAGGGGGAGGCGCGAGCAGGTGAGAAAGCCAATGTGCGAACTACACTGTTCGGGTGGGTCGAGGTCGAAGTCGAGCTCGAGGTCACAGTCGAGGTCAAGGTGGGAGTGGAAGTGGAAGTGGAAGTGGAAGTGGAAGTGGAAGTGGAAGGGGTGAAGGAGGGGTACAATGTGGACAGTCCAACTGCTTGGTCTGGCATCTCATCCTCCAGTAGGGGGGGACGAGCGTGCCCGTCATAGACCAGCGAGGGAAGCGTAGCGAATGAACCCAGGTTCGCAAGCGCAGTGGGGGGGGGGGGGGAAGAACCTGGTGCAGGTGCCAAGGGGGTGGCAAGTGCGGCGCGGGGGCAAGCAATGCAAGCTGACACTTTGCAGCGACGCGGCCAATTGGGCCCGAGGCGTGGTAGGTCGCACAGGACCCGAGGGCGCTACCGCACGAACCGCCTTGGGCCGATGAAGGAAGCTGGCACGACGTGGGACCGGGGCTAGCAGGGGCACAGTGGCGGCGGTGCTGGTTGAGCTGCGCACGCGCGGGGATGGGTGGCGGGAGCGGCGAGTGGGTGCGTGAGCCGGCGGTGCGAAGCGCCGTGGGCAGTAGCGTGGGCTGCGGCAACCATGGCAAGGCAAGAGGAGGGTGGCAGCGACGGAGGCAGTGCGGGTGGTGGGCCGAGGATGGTGGAGCGGGGGCACAAGGAGGCTAAGCAAAGCCAAGGGCGAAGGCGAAGGCGAGCGAGGTGGGACTGGGCAGGCCAAGAAGGGCTGAGATGGGCGATGGACGTTGGACGTTGGAAGGCAAAGCGCTGGCCAAGCGATGCGGTGCGAGCGCCCCGTTGGTCGTCCAGTGCGCTGGCGAGGCACAATGCCCCCGCGCCCCCTGGCGGCTGAATGAGCCGGAGGGCTGAGTGCCTGACTGCCTGGGCGCCTGAGCGCTCGACGGCTGGCAGCCCGCAGGCCCTTGTGGCTGCGACGACGCCATTCGAGACTGCATCGACGCAGACCCTGGCGAACCTTCCAGCTTCACACCCGTCAGAGCTTCAAGCGTCAGCTGAAGGCTGAGGCTCAGCGCTGACCCACGCTCCAGCGACTGGGTCTGAGGACTCTGAGATCTGATCGATGATTGCACTCAGATCGCATGTCACAGATCCCAGACAACGCACTCAGATCTCAGACTGACTCTCCGTCTCGGTACGATACACGAGTACCACGAGTCCTCGTCCTCAAGCTCAAGCTCAACGCCTCACCGTTCAACGTACGCTCAACGTACTCAACACGTACTCAGCGCCTGAGCCACACAGGTCCAACTGTCCCATTGCATGTCCAGGTACACCGCAGCACACAGCAGCCCCCGCATTGGGCACTGCCTCCGTGCGGACTCGTACTCCACCCTCCTAGCATACTCTCTGCCCCACTGGAGAGATCCGCTGGGAGATTCGGCGATCTGAGATCTGGGAAGACGACTGGGATGGTGACCTGTGGCCGGTGACCCGTGGCCCGTGATTAATGATTAATGATTAATGATTAATGATTTCACCCAGGTGAGCTTGTCCCTTGCGTGGCTGCGAACACGCGCACACCAGCCGCACCCGCCAAAAGGGGCAGGCGCCGCAGTCCAGTGTGTCCATTGGCGCATTGGCTTGCAACAACAATCGGCCATCCCTTCAAGCTTGAAGCTTGAAGCTTCATCGAATCATCAGCTTGATCGATAATCGATCAATCCCTGAGGAACTGGTAAACCTAGTCATTAGTAACTAGTAACTACTAGCTACTACGTAATAGTGACGATGAGTAACTAATGATTAAAATGACTAGTGCTAGTGACATGCGTCAGCAGATCAGCATACTCAGGCCGTACTCAGGTACCGACTGAGAGCCGGAGTCTGAATATCTGAATGGGCGGTTCCTCCTCAAGCTCTCAATGTCAGCGCCATCACGCATGTAGCCGACCACACATCTCCTTCGACGCTGTTCTTCTCCGACTCTCCTCTATGTTCTGCCCCTGACGCGGACGGGCTCCTCTTCTGGAATAGCACAACCATCTCCTCCTTATACTCAAGCTTGACGCGTGACGCTTCGATCGTAGGAACAATTAACGTACGGGTACTAACCCAGCACAAGCGTTGCAGCGACGCAGCCGGAGGCTTGCAGAGGTTGAACCTTGAAGCTTGAAGTGTGACATGTGAACGTGCGAACAAGCGTGACGCGTGACGATGGGCGCTGGAATTCGAGCTTGATTAATGTGGTTGCCGGTTGGGGCGAGGGGGCTCAAAACACTGTGTCTCAGTAGGCGCGCCAGCGATACGTATGCAGTATGCCCGCCCAGGCGGCTGTGCGTAGCGCAACCGCATGCAGGACAGCCGAGTGCTTGGACTACCAACGCCCTGGCATGCCGCAGACAGCACAGAGCATGTGCATGACACGCTGCGCGCCCGTCTGCCCCCACAACCAGCAACTGCTTGCGTTTTGGTTGGTCCGGTGAACGTGTGAACGTTCAACGTTCAGTTGAACACGCTGCGGGTGTTTTGAGCGCTGAACGAAACAGTGCTTAGTAGTGCTAGCAGGTGCTTGGAGCTCGGTGCTCCTTGCCCGTATGCGTGCGGCAGGAGAGCGGCTTTTTGGATGTGAATGGGACCTTGAAGCCGAGACCAAATTCTATCCAGCAACGCAGCTTCGAAATCTGTTCGGTATTGCATTCGATGATCGATCCTACGCGCCTACGCCGCCTATGCCATAATACGGATCTGGGAAGTGAGAAGTATTGACTAGTAACCTGGTAACTAGTAACTAGCTTGAAGCTTGAAGAAGCTGGAAGCTTGAAGCTTGAAGCTTGACTAGTTGACTGGACTGGGTGACCAGTGCATGTGACATGTGACATGCGTGACATACATGCGCCACGTGTCGCATGTCACACTTGAAGCTTGATGCATGATGTGCTGCGGTGCATGGGCATGTGCTACATGCGTGAGCGTGTGAGCACTGAGCGGCTGAGCAGAATGCATGGTGCATGATGCATGATGCACCGGTACTGCGAGTGTCTTCAAGCTTCAGGTGTCTCTGGGGCGTCTGGGTGCCTCATCGATCATCATGCATCATGCATCAGCCACCGCTCAGCGCTCAGCCTGAGCGCTCTCAGCTTTTGATATCGACATGATGCATGGTGTATGATGCATGATCGATGATCACCTCCATAATCGATTATCTTGCAGTTGATATCTACCCTTCGTTGCTAGTCACTCGTTCTTACCCGGTTCAAGCTTCAAGCTTCAAGCTCCAAGCTTCAAGCTGAAGGCTTCAAGCCGATCCAGCTCCCCCTACGTGTCCAACCGCATGGGCAACAGGGAAGAAGACCGCACTAGCGTCACTACTATATAGACTACTCTGTTGGCCTAAGGACCCGCGGATGTGGGGAGAAGGATGATGAGAAGGTGATGGATTGGGCCAGAGTTGGGTCGGGGTACAGAGGCACCTATATAGCATGCCCGACTAGGTACAGGGCTAGTGAGGCACACAGGAGAGAATGCAGAGTACAGGGGCAGTGCCACACGCTGGGACGATACCCGCACCAGCGTGGACGCCGATGGAACGGAGGCGAACCTGGTCTACCGACTGGGTGCCAGAGAGGATCACACAGTCAAGATACCCTCTGCGATATGGAACCACAGCGACGTTTTTGATGCACCAGGGACAGCGGTTGGCCACATGCCATGAAAGATATGATGACGGATGAGGCCCACGTCGAGTTCTGGAAGGGATAGTACTTGAAGAGCTAACGAGACACGTCCACCTCCCTGTAGAACACAGGGAGAAAAGGAGAGACGCATCGGCTGCTCGGACAGACTATACGACAAGAGATCGTCAAAAGTCCCACCAGCCGCCTACAATCTTTCCTACCCCAGTTCGCGGGGCAACACGAGGGTGTTACTCTACACCACGACTGTTATTATAACAAAAGTTGTTTGAATACTGGAAAAAGAACAAGTCTAGTAGTCTCCAATGTAGTGGAGAAATGTTTCCTGAATCACATCTTCGCTGTTAGTATAGCTCATATTCATCTCCACTCATGAAATACCTTTCGATCGGGAGCAAGAAGATCCTGAGCCGCTGGCCGATGGTCACGATCTGACAACGATGAGCGTCGAATAAACAAAATCGATGTTGGTATGCTAAGTGCTTTTTATGTTCTTTTGATCTTTGCACATCCTGTGTATAGATCTGAAAGACAGTACAATCATGATCGAGTTTCTAGGATTGGGGTATCTTCGTCAACAACTATATATCCATGTGCGGAGATGAATATGAACATGTCTCTCATGAACCCGCCCTCATGCACACCGTATACTAGACCGGATAATTTTAGTGGGTGCTGCACAGAGCATTCGTAAAACACATCTGGAGAGCATTGGGAGGTGGATCCGTCGTGCCGTCGTCAGTGCATCATCAGTCTCTATGTATAGTAAACAGTAAACAATCGTGTATTTCCCCTACCGATTATGTCCAAGCCCCTCAGCATCATGGAGCAAAAAAGAGTTATTACACCGAGACTATCATAGAAATGGTCCACATGGAATTACGGTTCGACGTTCATGTATACATAGCGATTGTTTCGCGTCGGCAATGCCTTGGGACATTCAGTTTGTCATTGACCACTACTGCAAAGAGGCCTAAGTGCATGAACTGCTTTCCGATGGTACAATTTCCACGTTTTGCTGTGTTGGGAGATACCATCAGCATATCTCAATGTGCAGAAGGAAACCCCCTCTTCATCCACCATTCCTTGCTAGTCTCCCTTCTGTCACCGAATGACTAAGCTCGGCTCGCTCCAATTTCCAATTCTGCATCCTGTGTCTCTCACTCTTTCCTTCCCTTTTGCTTCTGTTCTCTGCCTGAGATGCCTTCTGTTTCCTCCCACGAACGATCTTGCCTTTTCCCCCGCCTCGGCAGGACCTTGCAATGGTCTCCCTCGTTTAGTGCCGACTGTTGCACCTTCCCTCCCGCGGGAGTTAGCAATAATCGATGACACACTCTATCTGGCGATTTCTCCTGCATCTCTTCGCTAGTAACTTCGATTGCAAGTTAGATCTCAGAGGATTCTGTTGGATCTCAGAGCTCAAATTGCTCAAATCTCATCGATCATCAGAACACTTCGTACTTACGGAGTAATACTGATGCATGAAGATCGATGAGTACTCAGACTGAGTATGACTAGTTACTAGTTACTAGTTACTGAATACTGTGAGTGATGCGTGACAACCTTGTGACATATCTCTCACTCTTGCTATAGGGCAGAGGTTACTGGTTAGATCTTGTTTGTGTGCTTGTGACATGTGATGCATGATGTTCGCATTATCAACTATCACATGTCACAGTCTGTTTCGCGTGTTTTTTTTGTTTTGATTTGGTTACTGGCACGCACTGATGGTACTGATGGTACTGAGATGTCTGTTGATATACTGACGACACTTTCCGAAATCGAGTACTATGACCGTGGTGAAGAAAGGCTTGTGGTGCGTGCGACCTTTGTGACGTGCATGTGACGCAGACAGTAAGTCGTGACTAGTGAGATCTGAGATTCTGAGATCGAATCTGAATTTGAGATCTGAGATGTGACATGTGAGACTAGTGCCTATTATGACATGGTGATTAGTGTATGCCTTCTAGTGACTGGAACTATACCGAGATCTCAGAGTGCCTGCAAAGAGGTTTTACTGAGTATAACTGAGATCTGAGAGTAATATACCGAGTTAATTGATGCGAGGCAAATGTAGCAACGCCTCCTTTCTCGAGACGGCGCCCCCACTGCACTTGCCCGTCATCAGGTGTGGCGCCTCGGACAGCTGTACGCTCAATATGCATTGCTTAGCATGCTTGATCAGCACTTGCATCCTATACGCTCGCTCTCAAGCAAAACTAGATATGAAACGAGGCATGCAAAAAATTGAAGAGTTTAGGAAATGGCGCGATTGAAGGGTACACTGTAACCATATAATTGACCGAGCTTAAGCCTCTGGGACAAAGCAGCGCTGCGTCTAAACCGACCTGCTCATCGGCGTCTATTGCGTGTTAGCGTCAAACCCGTTTAGGGAACCTGGGGGATCGCCAGCAACGCACAACTGAGCTGGGGTCGGATCAGATCCGGAACCAAGGTAATACGTTTGCCAATTCTGTCCATCTCCGCCGCTGTCTGTTACATGTTATTGCGGGTTCAAACAACACGTTGAGTTCATTGTGGTGGTAAACTAAACCAATGGTTTCGACAACGTAATATAGTGACAATGCACTCGACCGGTCTTGGATTCTCCATTGTTAGTTGGACGTTTTTGTCTTTGCACCCACACGCAAGGGGGATGCGGGTTGCGCGCCAGGAGGTATTCCAAGTTGCTTGCGTAGATGGGCAGGGGGGGGGAGGACTTCGTCCTGGATAAGCGCGCTGTCGCCACTCCGACTGAATATGGCCACGCCAAAAGCGAATCGTTGCACAGTTCGTAGGTGCAGAGGAGGGTATAGGGCGTGCGAAGCAAACGGAAGTTGTCGAAGTAGCAGGGAAAAGGGAGCGAGGCGCCAGTAGATCCTAGGAACGAGACACAAGACATACATCCTGTACCGGTACACACGGTCGTACCACTCTCTGCTCATCAACAAACGATGCGAGCCGTTCCATTTCCTCAAGCTCTCACATCTGATGCACCACATCCGTTTGGCGAAGGCGGTTGGACGAAAAGGGTACGACCAGCCGGGCCATCTCAAGCTGGCCTGGGGAACGGGACGTGCGAGCGTCGAAATGGTCTTGGCAATATCCGCATTTACCTCTTAGGGGCCTCCTTTTTGTTGGGACCCCTATAGCCGCATGAAGATCTCGGTACAGCCTCGCTCGCTTCCATGTGACCGTGCTATATTGACATCTTTAGTTTTGTTCCCCCGCTGACCACGTTCATTGTACTCGTCTGTTCTCCACACCGTCTTGACTAACAGGTGGCGGATGAAACTCCTGCTCCCCCTCAATCCCAGGGTTAGCAGCGTCCGTCTCGGGGCTCGTAGGACTTGTGCGTACGCCAACGATGGGATGGCGGAAAGGTGTGGAAGGCAAGGAGATCCCGCGTGCCATAAGTTGTCCGAATACGTCCTGATGTGCATATGATGGCCACGACCAGCAACGATACCGCTTATTGTTCCGCAAACAACGCACGCTTAAAAAGGTTAACAAGGCAGGTAGGTACACAGGTATACTAGGAAGCGAAGTCACTAGTCACCATCGACCACATTAACCACATCGTTCTCACGCCACCTGCTCTCCTACACACTCAGCTATTCCATGTATATATCTATCCTGGGTCGGTTCGATCATGGCCTCGTATGCATCTGCATCACCGCCCCCAATTGTGCGCCCCCGAAAATGAATGGATGGGTGCAAGTAACGAGCGTGCAGACTATATTGAACACCCAGCACACCTCTAACTCATTGGCATCCACACATCGTCCCCGTCCCCACATCTCCATATCTCCACGTCTTCACATCTTCGCATCTCCTCACCTCTGTTTTCCAGTGCCGCCACCAACGTTCCAACGCTCCCACGATCCAACGCTCCCAGACGCTCCAAGTTGGACCAGGGGAAAGTGACTAGTGACTTCACTTGCGTCCAGGCGACCGAGACGCAGGCAACAGGGAAACCCCGCGTCCCGAGCGGCCCACACGCGGAAAACAGATGCACAGATGCACAGATGCAAAGACCTAGAGACAAAGAAAGACAAACTACCTTCACGAGGCAAAGCGGGACCCAAAACGAGGAAGAGCAGACCAACGCGCGTGAGTACTTGAGTGTGCACGCAAAAAAAACGAGTGGGGAGATTCTACCCCCCCTCCCCCGCACCCTAACGGAGTGGGATGGGAAGAACGATGCGAACCACATACCACATACCACAACAAGAACAAAGCTGAACGCTGAACGCTGAACTCAACGCTGAACCGAAAACAAAACGAAGGAAAGAGCGTCTATTGTATATGGCGATGCATGAGGCACGTATCTCCTAGCTCAGGCTAGGTCAGTGGGGTGGAAAGAAATCAATGTCCGTCACATGAGCGGTGAAGAAGAGGGGATAAGAAACATGGCAGAAAGGGGAACGAAGGAGGGGGAATGGTGGGAACGGGGAACGAGGAAAAGGCAAGGGCAAGGGCAACAGTGTGTGTATGGAAAGGTTGAAGGGGGGGGGGGGAGGTACGGGGGATACTATAGGCTGAGTAGGTCACATTGGGGACCCACTGAGCGTGGCGGTGAACGGTAAACGCGCACCGCACAACAACACAACAGAGGTGACCGCACAAGGGCGGAAGGAGCGAGCCAGAAAAAGTAACAGGGCCGGGAACGTGGGCGATGGCGATGGCGATGGCGCGCCTCTTCCCTCCGCTCGGCGTCTACCACCCCGCGCTCACTACCCAGGAACGGGAAAGCGAGTTAACACAGTGCCACACCAGCCAAGAGGGCAGCGGTGAAGGCCACACCAGCTCCCAGGTACGACGTTCGGCCCGAAGCGGGGGATTTGCTCGACGTGCTTGAAGAGCCCGAGGCCGAGCCAGATGGACTGCTGGATGCACTGCCCGATGCGCTGGCACCCTTGGACGCCGACTTGCTCGAGGACGCGGGGGCAACGTAGCCAATGCCCAATAGCCCGTTCTTGATGGACGACGTGGTGGTGCAGGAGCTCGGAGTGGGGTAGGAGTACGGCGCAGAAGGCGTCACCTGGTCCGACTGCGCATTCTGGAACGAGTAGGCCGTAGCGCCAACAGTGTAGATGCCCGAAAAGTATTGCTGGAACGTCGAGGTGGACCCGTCGGGTTGAGGGTACAGACCAGGAGGGTACGCAGCATCCGCCTCGCACGACTCAAATGTCCCGTTGGTAAGGGGCAGCTGGGCCATGACAAACGAGCATCCCATCTCGTCCAGCGTGTGCTGGCACTCGACTGACGGAGTGGCTTGGTCCGAACCGGCAATGCACACACGGAAGCAAATCTCCGACGAGGAAATGTAGTTCATCCACTCCTCGTAAAACACATCCGTCTTGCCATCGACAATGTTCGACGTCACATTGCCACCCACAGGGTTGCCCATGTTGGTCGCACCGTGAGGGTCAAGTTCTCCGCCCGAGTCGCCGGGAGCAAGGTTGATGTTGGCAAAGTCACCCAGCGCATACAGCTGGATGTAGAGGGGTGTCTTGACAAACTGAACGGCAGTCACGGTGCCGTCGGGCTAACCAGAAAAGAAAGTAAAGAAAAGCACACATGTCAGAAACGTTCACGCATCGAGCCATACAGTAAGAAAACAGGGAGATTGAAGGAACGTACAATGACACGAGCGTTGTTGCGTTGCTTGGTGCAGTAGGCCACCGTTGTCTGCTCCAGATCCCCAAGGGGGTATCGGTGTTGTGAGAGGAGAGGGACCAAAGGTGCACCAGTCGTCAATCGAGTTGAGGGTAGCAAGACGAGCATCAGACGACTGGTTGAGGGGAGTGTTGAGCGAAGGCTGGTCGGGGTTGGTGGGACCGTTCTTGCCACGACCCTGGACGCCAAAGAAGGTGTTGCTAGGGGTGCCGTACGAGAAGGGTGGGGGGCTGGCAGTGGACCAGATGCCGGCGCTGCTGGCTCCGTGGGCGCTGGAGGCAAGCGGCATGGTGGTCACCACGCTGACCGACGACGTCTTGGCTGCACGGCGGTCAAAGGCAGGCGTGGCAGCAGCAGCGCCGTTGCCGCGGTACACGAGGGCACGGGCAGAGACACTGCTGGCCAGGGCCAGGCCAGTCACGAGAGAAGCGCCAGGGAGGTGCATGGCGTGGAAGAGGGAGAGGGAGGTGGAGGTGAGGTGGAGGTGGTGGCAGGAGAAAGGGGAGGAGGTGGCGAGAGGGTGAAGGTAGCAGCCAGTGCCTCTGGTTCACATGTCCCACGCAGCACCCACGTCGGCACCAAAACAGAACGCAGAAGGCACCAGCACCAGACGAGTGTGGCGGCGCAAATCAGCGGGCGCGCAAGGGGACACAACACTGGCGACGTGGCGGAGCCACGCACAGCGCCCCTGTGGCGATGCGCCGCAGAAGTGCATGCTCGCACGCCGGCGCCACACTGGCCGTGTGCGGGGGCTAGGGAGCTCGGACCGCAGCGATTTGCGCCCGGGGGCAGTGTGCGGGTACACGGGCGGGGTGGGAGGAGGTGGGTGGGCGGGCCAAAGTGACTAGTGACTAGTGACCAAGGCGTCGGAGAGTGGTGTGGTGTGGTGCATTGATGCTGCTGTGGCCATGCAGGTGACATGTGACATGTGACCGGTGACCTGTGGCCTGTGGCATGGCTCCGCCGCAGAGCGCTTCCTCCGATTGGCGATCGTCGGTGATCGAGGAACGGGTGTTCGATTGGGGGCTGCTGCGCCGGCTGCCCCCGGCAACCGGTGGTGGAGGGCTGGGGACGCCGGCGGCGCACAGGGCCACTGCGCCGATCGCGCTGATCGCTGAGTGGGGCGTGGTACGTAAGCGCAGCGCGGCATGTAGAACGACATGGGAGGGTCTGGCAGTGGGGCAGAGCACACCGTAACGCACCTCGCACTGGCCGCAGCTATTCGCATCTGCTACGGGCACCTGGCCCCTCTGCCCCGCCGACAGCTGCCCGGCGACAGGCCACCTCTGGCCGCCATGTCGGCCGGCCAGCCACGCGCTATGAAATGGCGAGCCGGCGAGGGTGAGTGTACTGAGACTGGACCGAGTCCTGTTCGGATGCACTGAAAGTAACCGATAACCTCATACGGAATGTGTGCTGCGGGCTGAGAAAATGGATCTCCAATCCGACGGGCCGTTGGTACGGTAGGTACGGTGGGTAGGGCTGGTATCGTTTGAACCGTTCGCAAGGTCACCGTTGTTCAGCGCTGAGGCTCAGCAGGAGGGGCTCGCAGTGTTCCCTCCGCGGGGCGCAAGGGCGATCATCGATCATGCAGTATGTATCGTTGCATTTCCACCATCGGTATTTACCGGCCGGTTACCGGTTACCGAATGGAACGGTCCACTCAGCCACAGTTGAACGTTCGTTGAACGTCAACGTTGAATGTGGGATAGGAGCTCGCGCTCTCGTCGACCGAGCGCCAACCCAACAGCGCCAACTGGGCAACTGCCTGACCAGGCGCAGCACCAGTCTCGCCTGTCCAGTCTCCAGTGCCTAGTGCCTAGTGCAGCTACAGTGGACTGGTTCTCGTGCGAGCTGTTCGCACTGGCTCGTCCTTCGCTGTGGTGCTCGCCTCAAATTTCAAATTCAAGCTTCAGATATGCGTCATACATCACGCGCCAAGGGAGCCCCTAGGTAACCGGATGGTAACAGCCGCCAACCCAAAGGATATGGCAAACACAGCGAAGGTTCCAACTATTCCTATCCTCCTCTCCACCCCGCTCTAACCGACGTCTGCAGCCGCCGCCCACAAAGCTAACCAAAAGAGGAGTCACTAGTTACTAGATACTACCTCCACGAGTTGAGCTTTTTAAGAACTTTTCAATGGGGAAAAGAAAGCTTTTCCATTAACCTCAGGGTTCCAAGTTCTAACCTGAGCGCCCTGAGCCTCAGACCTCCACACGCCTCCAAGACGTTGAACGTTCAATCTGGGACCAACGAATAGTGCGCTGTTGTGCCTGGGTGCGCCGCCCTCGCTTGGCTGCATCACGCGACGAGCGGAAAAGGGGGTGGGACGGAATGCTGCCTCGCCAGCCCAAGCAATACACGGCAACCACGTGAAATGAGTAACTGAGGGGAAAGTTGGACGCCGCCCTGTCCTGCCGCGTCACTGCGGCGCCTCCTCGAGGGGAACGCTGCCGAGCGCACGCCCGTGAGCCTGATCATCGATCAAGCTTCAAGCTTGAAGTCTAGCCCAACCCCAAAACCACAAGCATAAACACAAACACAAACACAATACAAACGTCCACAACGGCGATGACGACTGCCCCCTCTCCCACCAGCCCATCCTTTTCGCCCCCTCCAAGGCGATCCCCAAGGAGGTTTCTGTCCAGCACGCCGTGCAGGCCAGACTGACGGCCAAGGTTTTGCAGCCGCGACCAAGAAGGCCCGGGGCACTTCCCTGTCAGGAAACGTGAGATGGAGAAAAGGGAGCAGATGGATTGGATACATCTATGGACGGACTCTGGTGTGCATGTGGAGGTATATATGTTGTTGAGCCACGAGCGATGATACCGGTTGGCTCTTCAACGTGGCCAACGTCCCTTCAGTTCCTCCTCAGGCCTGAACCTCAGGCCTACGAGTTCCGTTGTTTCCTCTCTCCTGTTTTCCTTGTTCCGCAGTTTATTAGCCCCTGCTGGCGACTCACTGCGTGAAGCTTGATGGTGCCTCTGTAGGCGTTGCTGCTAGGCTTAGAGCTTAGACCCTCACCACCACCAGTGCAATTGCATCACCCTCGAGGACCAACCACATCCGGACTGCAGGTCTCATTATATGTACCTCAGAAGGAAGGGGGCACAGTCGTGAGGTGAACGTTATTGAACAGGATCATCCAACTGATATAGGAATCTTAATCACCTGTCACGTAACCCCATGCCGCGCATACCGGACTAGTGGGACCAAAGGTTACCGGTTACCGGCCTTAGCGAGCACGTCTTGAGTCTGACGCCCCCTCCCTCTTACCTCCTCTGCGTCCTTGTCTCAGCTGACCAGGTCCTTTCGGGTGCCGCGGTGGGGCTGTTTGGTAGACACTAGCATGCTGCTCTCTTTATGGCAAAGAAAGCATCATATGGACACCTCCCCCCATGTGCTCTGTGAACTTGTGGCTTATTTGGATGTCATTCATAGTCCAGCGTGCTCCCCCGGTAACGTATTCGTGTCTGTTGGTCTCAGATCTCACCATCCTCTCGCGTTCGGTAGCGCGCTCGTCCCCCCCAATTGGATAGAGGGGCAGGGTTCGTGTTCAGGACCGCTGCCTGCCATCATATATTACGCGTTCCGCGTTACGCCCGAGAAGCACAAAGAGGGTCCGAAGAGAAGAGTGCTTGAGGAAGGTTCATGTGGAAGAGGAGGATTCAATAGTCAATAGGTAATGTTTTCGTGTCCTTCGAAACCTGTGCGCCGTGTACTTCGGATATCCTGGTACTGTGGCATACCATGTAGCCGCGCGGCCAACGCCGCTCCTCTATCTTCTCTCGAGTCCCTCGTGCATAGGTATTGGCAAACCCGAGAAACGAGAGGATCGATGGAGCAACACGCTGAGCAGGAGGGCTCGGATAAGTGTACCACGTACCCTGGATTGGAGTCGAGCCGAGTGAGAGGGTTCAAGTTTTCAAGATAGAGAGGAACAGGATCAGGATCAGGAACAGGAACACTGTACATGCGTACCGCCAACACATCGAAGGGAAAAAATCAATGTCAAGGTGAGCCGTGCAGAGATTCGGACAAACGGGTGTGCAGGTGGATTAAACAGGATGAGATTGAGATTGATGAAGCCACACCAACACGAGAGAGAGGGGTTCAAGTGTACACAAACTCACACACCAACTCACCAGCTCACCAGCTCACCGATGCAGCTCACGCGCAGAACAACGCACCACCCCAACAACAAAAGAGGAAGAGACCCGACGCTTGCACATAACCAAAACAAGAGTCACATCTTCTCTCTACCCTCCGCTGTGCTCCGCTGTGCTCTCCGGTACCCTCCGGTACACTGCTGTCCCTTTTGAGTGTCGGTCCTCGTCCCTGCCTGCAATTACGTTCTGGTCTTACGCCGACCTTTCACCCAAGCCCAAGCCCACGCCCATGCGACGCGACCACCCCCCCCGCGCCCCCACCGACGCGGTAAGGACCACAACGGCGTATCGGACAAGGCTCGCTCCACACGCCCCGCACCAGTACCAGCACCAGCATCCGCATCCGCATCAGCTTCCGCTCCCGCACTCGTTTCCCCAGCGCAGATCCCACCGGGTCCGAAAACGACGACGACAGTGTCGAAACCGATGACGAACCTACACGCACAGTCCGCGCCCCACCTCGACCTGGACCTAAAGCCGATGGCCCATCGGTCCCAGATGGATCAGTTAGGTTGCTCGGGCGTGAACGTGAGGCGGGCGAGGGACTGGTCGTGTCGTGCACAAGTGCATTGGCCGTCGGTGTACCCGTTCCCAGACTGGGACTTTGGGCCTGGTGGTTGTGGTTGTGTGGCAGGGAGCGGTAGTCATCAGCCGGAAGAGTGGGCGAAGAAGAACGACTAACGTTGGTGGCTGTGATAGCTGTGGCGGCGGCACTCTTGCTCCCAAGAAGACAGCGGACTTAGGGAGGGAAAGGAGGTAAGCGTAGTGTCCGACGGGGGTGGAGGGGCAGCGGGACACGACGTCATCGGACCAGAGTACCGGTCCCCTAACAACAACCCTCCCGTAGAACCGGTGGAACCAACGACGAATAAGGTATCCTCCACGCCCCCCCCGGAGGAGAAGCGATCGTCTTCCGTACTCAACTCGAGCACCTCTTGCTCCGACGTACACTCCCCCTCGCTTTGGGTGGGGTGGGACGAGGCTCTAGTGCTGTGGTCCAGTTGAGGCCCCGTGGACGTCCTAGGGTCGCACTCGCTGCCAGTCGCCTCGGAGATGGTACGGGTACTGGTGTCGGTGCTGGTGCTTGTGCTGGCGTATTGGAATCCGTCGAGAGAAACGGGGCGAGAGAGCCAGTGGCGATCGAAGAACGCATTGTCGAGGGTCGATGCGATCCATCCGAAAGAACGCGCGGGCGCCAGGTACCCACCGAGGTACGCGATCGCGTCAGCCGACGCAGCTGGTACAACGACCCTGAGAGAAGACGCGCCGTGTCCGAGGCCCCATTCGCCTCCTCCCTCGACTGTGGTGGTGGCGTAGCTGGCGTAGCCGATGGGGCGTAGCCGGTGGTGGCGGGAGCGGCTGCGGAGGCGGACACGCTTTGGGTGTGCAAGGCGTTCCTGGGTTGGCCATGTTGGTCCCAGTCGGAGGCGAAGTGGACAGGTCAGCACCGGATGAACTTTCTGCACCGCGTGGACGTACGCCCAGGCGTACGGAGAGCGTGCGGGACACGGAGCGGAACCGGTTCAGGGAGGTGAGGGGCATGCGGATGGGCGTGCTACGAGCCGGCTCGGTCAAGGGAGAGAGACCCGGAGAAGGGGTACTTGGTACCGGCAGACCGGAAGCCATTCTAGATTCAGGCACAGGATTCGTAGTTGAGGAAGGAGCTGCTTCGGCACCAAAAAGCGGACGCCGACGGAACGGAGTGGTCCTCCCGTGCCCATGGGACAGGTGTTGGGTGAGACTATGTTTGAGTTTGAGCGGGGCAACGGGTCTTCGACCTGGTCGAGGAGCGGCATGGGAGGCATGAGAAGACGAACGGACCAAGAACGAACCGGTTCCCGTTACAAAAGGAACTTTACTTGACGACGACGACGCCCTCTCTCCTAACCGCGCAATAAAAGGCGCAGAATGGTGAGAGGACGGATTCCAGTTCCAACCGCGCTCGACAAAGTAGGCCACTGCCTGAGCATGAGCAATCTCAGCCGCTAAAGCATCTTCACTGTTCCCATTGGAGACGCTGTGAGACCCACCGAAATCATTGGTACCCTCCTGCCTCCTCCCATTCTTCCGGCCCAGCGGCCCACCGACGGCCGGTTCCCCTCTTCGTCCTCCCCAACCCAGGGGGAGCCGGGTGCGTGCATCAGGTCCGATTCGAGCCTCGGTTCATCGTCCTCGCCACCCGACACCAACGTTGAGGAGGGCCTGTCAAACAACGACGAAGACTCTCCCGAAAACGTCCGTGGGTGCTCCTCGAGGTGTGTGGCGTGACTATGCCCACCATCGTCGGGCTGCTGGTCCTACTCATGGGAAGAGGGAGCGAGGTAATCAAGCGTTCGGGGTGGGTGGTACAGCTGGCGGGGGACAGAGTAGGGACAGAATGAGTGATGATGGTGCTCCTCACCAAGAGAGCAGGTGTGTGAGCCGGATTCGCTTTTTTCTTGCACGGGTGGGGTGGCGTGAGACGAGTGAGACTCATGGTGGAGAGGGCGCGTTCAGACGGACGCTCGTCAAAGGAGACGAACTGCCAGTTGATGGGAGACTCGTGCTCCGCTACTGCTGTGCTGGGTGCCGGCTGGCTTTGGTGGGTGTCCGGGCGACGAGGAGGGTCACTGTGCTGGTGCAACGAGGCTGCATGCTGAGATGAAGCAAGGACAGCGGGTGGAGAGGCAGAAGGAGGGGGCGGGGAATGCAGGGCGCGGAGACGGGGTGTGGTGTGGTGTGCTTGTGCTGCGGTCTGAAGAGGAGGGAGGGAGGGTGCGGCTGGGGGGCCGTTTGGGGACGGGCTTGCGGACGGGGGCGGGGATGGGCATGGTGTGGTGTGTGTGGTGGGGTGACGTTGCGGGTGAGAAGGTGGTGGGGGGGCGCGCCGATGGGGGGGTGACGCGGGGCGATGCATCCTACGGCTGTCTGCTGGTGTCGGACATGTGGGGCGGCGGGCATCGGACATGGGCGGCAGTCTGAGGCCGTCGCGCCGCGGTCTGTCGGCTGTGGGATCAGAGACGCGCAAGGAGGGCGCGTATATTCGCAGGCTGCGACTGCCTAATCCGACCTAGCACCGCCGCACACCCGGAACCCCGCCGCACAGCCGAACCCTCGCCTCTCGCCCACCCACCCACGCAGGCAGAGGCGCCGTGCCGCGTGGGCTGCCCAGACAGGTGCGCAATTATAATACAACGATTGGCCCCCAAATGCCATCGCACCTGGCTCTCACATCTCACCTATAGTACGCTATTCTAGCACGACTCCCCGTCTCTGGCTTCGTCATCTTTCGCCCTCTTTCCCCTCTCTCTCTAAGGCCCAATCACAGCTGGGACGACAAGGGCACCGCGCCACTCCTTTTTGAGCCCCCGACCTTCACATGTCACACTGCAACCTACCACACCCCAGAATAGGGCACCACAACCGCAACTGTCTTTCGAGAGGATAAATGAAAGGGAACGAGATGTTACAATGCGAGGGCGCGTACCGAAGAAGCCTCGCTTACTTGGCAGGGCGAGGTGGAAACGGTTGTCGCTATACACCCCCCAAAACGCATCCACATGCGGGGATCAAAAAAAGGGAGAGATGATACATTACCCCCGCTGCATGCGTTCACAGTCAGTACAAATGGCTGAGGACGCTGAATCCTGTTGCGGGCAGCGAGGTTGGATCGCACACATGGCATCCCGGGCGCTGTTAACGGTTGCTGGACCTTGTGCCACGTTCCAAACGATGGTGGCGAGCAAAAGGGCGAATGGAAAACGGGAAACGGAGCATCTAACTCCGCATGCATTGAAATCGAAACAATTCTAAATGTAAGCAGCAGCGTCATACGTCACAGATCACCCATTGTCATAAAGCTGATACACTGATGGCACTGTTGGCTGCTGCCTGCGGATGGCATGCATGATGCATGATGCATGATGGCCTATCGCATCGATGTTCCCAGGGGTTAGGCCGGTTAGGCTGGTCTATCGTGCATCTTGCATCTAGTATCCCCCATCCCCCATCTCCTGCTTCCATCGGCTGCGCCTCCTCCTTCTCTTCCTCTTCTTTTTCCTCCCCCCCCCCCCCCAGCATGGTACCCAGTGGGATCCCCCCCGCGGACCAGGAGCCGTTCAGCCCGCTCCACCCCCCCCCTGGGCATGCGTCCGGTGCCCAGCAACCCGCTTGCTGACTCACCCGCCTCAGCAAGCCAGTACGACACGCCTCGTCTCTCCTCCTCGCCCTCGGCCAGCGGCTTTGCCACGGCTGCTGCGTCCCGACACCACTCGAACAAGCCCTCGCTCCTGGGCTTCACCCAGCCGACTTGGAGAACGACGTGCACGTCTCTACCTCACAGCAATGGCCTGGCCATGACCCCGACCCTGACGCTGCCCTGCACGTTCAGGACACGTCCGCTTCCGCCTCTGGTCCGGCCCTGCCGACGCGGCGCAGTCCCGCTCTTGGTCGTGTCCAACCGTCTGCCAGTGACCATCAAGCGCGATCCTACCTCGGAGGGCGGATACACATTTTCTGCTTCTTCCGGAGGCTTGGTATCTGCCCTGGCTGGCGTTAAGAAGACCACTCCCTTCATCTGGTTTGGCTGGCCGGGATTGTCGGTCCCCCCTTCCGATCGGGCCTATGTGGAAGAAAAGTTACGGTCCGAGTACAGTTGCGAACCGGTCTGGTTGCCAGACGATGTGGCAGATGGCCATTACAATGGGTTTTCCAACTCGGTCTTGTGGCCTCTGTGCCACTACCGCCCCGGTGAAATGAACTTTACCGAGGCGTCTTGGTTGGCTTACCGATTGGCCAACTTGATTTGCCCAGCGTGTTCGGTCGGTCTCTCGGCCAGGCGATATGGTGTGGGTACAGGATTACCACCTGATGCTACTCCCGCTCTTGCTGCGCGTACTGGTCGAGGGCAGCGGACAACAAGGACGTACCTCCCACCTCGGCTTGGACCATATTCGTCGAGGTCTCAACACCAACCTGTGTGTCGCCACTGCTCTTGAAGAAGGGGTCGTGCCGCGCGTAGCGGACGATCCGTTGGAACAGGACGATCACCACGTTTCTTTCCCCTGGTGCGATCAAGATTGGGTTTTTCCTCCACACCCCGTTCCCGTCCAGCGAGATTTATCGGATTCTTCCCGTGCGGCGTGAGATTTTGGTGGGCATTCTGCATGCCGACTTGATTGGCTTTCACACCTACGACTATGCCCGCCACTTTCTCGCCTCTTGCACGCGCATTTTGAACAAAAAGGTCAGCCCCAATGGGTTGGCGTTCGAAGGACGTTATGTGCATGTGGGCGCGTACCCGATTGGGATTGAACCCCAGTCGTTTTACCAAGCTTTGAAACGCGATCGTGTGCAACGACGCATCGCAGAGCTCAAAGCCCATTTCCACCAGAAAAAAATCATCATTGGTGTAGACCGGTTGGACTACATCAAGGGCGTACCCCAAAAAATGTTGGGCTTCGAGACGTTTTTGCAACAGCACCCGGAATGGAGGAAGCTTGTGTGCTCATCCAGGTCGCTGTGCCGTCGCGGCAGGATGTGGAGGGAGTACCAGTCGTTGCGCTGCTTGGTCAATGAGATGGTAGGCAGGATCAATTCCGAGTATGGCTCGGCACTGCACATGCCCATCCACTTTCTCCACCGATCCGTGGACTTTGATGAACTGGTGGCTCTCTATGCTGCGTCAGACGCTTGTTTGGTCACCTCGACCCGGGACGGAATGAACCTCGTGTCGTACGAGTACATTGCGTGCCAAGCCGAACACAAGGGCGTGATGATCCTCTCGGAATTTGCTGGCGCAGCCCAGTCGCTCAATGGAAGCTTGATCATCAACCCGTGGGACAAACAAGCAGTGGCCGATGCTATTGTCGAGGCACTCACCATGCCGCTCGAAACTCGCACGAAGAATGTAGACCAGCTACGTGCGTTTGTCGATAAACACACCGCCGCTTGGTGGGGTAACTCATTTGTGCGCGACTTGCAGCGCATCCGGGTAAGCAGCTCCTCGCCTCCTCGCCCTTTGTCGGACGGCGGTCGAGCATAGCGCCACCATAATAACAACAAGATCCAAGGACCAAGGACCAAGGACCAGATGGAACACGAACTCGTTCCCCCCGCTCCGAAGGCGGGAAGGAGAGGACGCGTGAGCAGTTACTTACTTCCGTATGCAATGCCCCATTGTCGATGCACTCTACGAAGCCGGCTCCGACAGAGATGGCAGTTGCTGGGGGGGGGTAAGAAGAGTTGGATGAGCGCGAGCAGCAGTCACTGTGACATGTGCATGTGACTTCATTCACTTGCCGCGGTGGACGTGGGCCGTGGATAGAAGACATCACCCGTACTATATACTAACCGAAACTAGCCCCACCCGCAGAGGGGCAGTGATCCCAGGCGTGTGGATAACTTGCTGGAGTGGATACTGTCCCCGTGGTACCACATCGATCATCACCTATCGCCCATCATGCATCACTTGCACCCCCTGCTCTTCATACTCTCTTGCTCCGTCACCGGGTCACCGCGTCAGTCCCCAATCATCAATCACCGGCCGCCGCTACTCGTCTCCACCCTTGTCCACTTCTGTCCGCCACCGTCCCAGCGTTCTCTGCCGTAGTCCATCGTCCACCCGTGGAGACTTTGGGATGGAGCCATGGTGCGATGGCACGCGCGTGGCAGCGCAGCCGCACGAGGCGTTATGCGCGCAGAGTGTTCTCCTTGTTTCCACACGGCCCCTCCCTTGTCTAGCCTCGCAAAGACCGACGCCACTCGCTTCTACGACGACAGTTTTGTCTATAGACTCTCGACGGCAGCTCTCCCCTCTTCGGTCACCAGGCTTCGTCGGCCTTCCTTCGTGCTTTTTTGGCCCTTCTTCTGCTGCCACTCCTCCTACTACTACTACCACTACCCTCCCCGCCCTCCGCATCCTTTGTTGCACGCGCTCGGCTCTCCCCACCGTGGAACAACATGAGCCCCCCCCGGCCAGGGAGCCATGATCCGGTCCATGGCGTGGCCACCCACCACAAGGCGCCACTCAGACACTCTGCGCCTTCTCCGTGGACCAAAAGGTACCCCCGCCCCACCAGACAGGTACGTCGTCCATCGTACGCGTTCATGCGTCCATACTATGGGCATCTCCTCGCTGGCGGCCTTTTCCGCCCTCGCTCTTCCTTTGACGGCCTCCCCCTGACCCCTACTCCCGCCCTCTTCCCAGGAAAAAACACGGAGTTGGATCATGATCTCATCAAGCCAAACTCCCCTCTTGGCTCTTCCTCTGCTTCTTGTGGCGACACACCAGGGCCACTACAAAGTGTAGGAGGAGGAAGAGTGCTTCGTCCCCACCCGATCCGTCCCACTCCATCGCGAATTGGACTTGGGGCCCGCCCCGCCGCCGCTGTTCTTCCTCCTTCTCAACGATCAGACTGGTCGGCTGTCCCTGGGCCCCAACACTTTCAGCGTCAATGCCCGAACCAGCGCCCGAACCAGCACCAGAACCAGCACCCGAACCGGAGTCGCGTCCGGAACCGGAACCAGGATGTGCCTGTGCACATGCGCAGTCCGGGTGGTTGGCCCGTCAAGCACTGGCAGGGCAGCCACTGCCCCCGGTTGGAGAAGCGTTGGGTAATACCCCTCTCTCCTCCCCCTTGAACCGGGCCCTTCGACCAGCCATTCGACCAGCCATTCGACCAGCCATTCGACCAGCCATTCGAATAGCCCTTCAACCAGACCCGATCGCGCTTTTGACTGTTCCCTTCCCAACTGGGAGGAAGCGGAACAGTTGCCATCCGGATCTGGACGCTGGTTCCTCCGCCCACGTCCGGTTCGGTGAAGGGAGGGCAACGGACTGAGGAACATGTACTGTGGGTGGGCAACTTGCCCAAGAACGTCCCGACTCGGGCCGGTGGGTCTGCCTCGTCGGATTGGGACTCGTGGTGGAACCAACCCGGTGCGGGAGGGCAGGAGGGGGGTAGCATCACCGCGCTCCAGCTGTGGCATTTCCTCGAAGAAGCGTCGTACCGCCGTTGCTGGTGCCGGTCGATGCGGGTCGCGGCAGTGGTGCAAGTGGTGGAGGTAGAACAGGTGAAAATAAGTGCTCGGCGCCGGGTACGGACCATGTGCTGGTACAAGAGGGCACCCAGCCGTCTCGCTGGGTTCCCAAGCCGGGCGGGAGGGCGAGCGAGATTGTTCGTATCTGTTATCAAGGGTACGAATTGTGCGTTTGTCAATGTACGCACGCACGAGGCGTTGCAGCGCATGGTTACGCGGTTGGATGGAGTTCACCTACGCCCTCCGGTCGAGAAGGACCAGGCGCCGTTGGTGGTGCGCGTGCGCTCGAAGGAAGAGGAGGTGGATGCTTCGGTGCTGGGTCAACGCAATAAGGGCCACCACCAAGCGTTTGTGCGGGATTACGATCGTCGTCTTTGTATGGACGAGTGCGAGACGGCGTACCCCCCTCTTGGCCCGATGGAGACGGACACCGGAGGAGTGGGGGGGGATGACGCCGGCTTGGTCTCCGCAGAGGGCAAGGAGGAGCAGGAGGCGGAGGAAAGGGGTTGCACTCAGACCAAATCGAAGGGACCGTTCGGGACCCATATTGGCCCATCCTGCGTTGTTACCAACGGTTTTTCATTCTCAAATCCCGTACCGTCGCTGATCTGCACCGCTCGGTCCAGTCGGGCCTCTGGACTACCCAGCGCCACAACGAGCACGTGCTGGACCAAGCGTTTCGTCACTCAAAACAGGTGTATCTGTTCTTCTCGGCCAACCAAGTGGAGAATGGTTTGGCTACGCTCGTCTTGCTTCATCTCCTTGTCCCACTAGAGAGGAGGAGCAGGCCGAGCAGCAGGAGAATGACAGTCCCCTTGATCATATTGCCCCTTCCCCCACTCTCACTGCCACCTTGGCGACACCGACCACCGCCCCTAGTCCCAAAGGGAAAGTGACCTCTCCGCCGCTGGCCGCGCACCTTGGAGATGAGCGCCCCAAGGGCCGACGGTGCAAAGCTCCTCGGACAACGTATGCCTCGACGGCGTGCAGCGAAGAAGGAACCCAGATGAGTTGGCGTGGCGCTCCGCCCGTGCAGATGGGACGACCGTTCCGAGTGGAATGGGTCCAGGTGGGTAGCATGCCATTTTATGAGGCGCGCCAGCTGCGCAACCCTTGGCGTGACAACAAGCCAATCAAAGTGTCGCGCGATGGGACCGAGCTGGAACCAACGGTAGGTCGACGGTTGAAAATGGTCATGGACACGTATGCTACCTCACCATCCTCCTCCTCCTCCTCCTCCGTCTCACCACCTTCTCCACCTTCTCCACCACCGCCCCTTGGTGCTCCCCCAAAGCCCATTTGCACGTGCTGCCGACCCAACCCTCGCGACCTCCGTTGCGCCCTATCGTGTCGGCCACTCTTACTTCCTGCCCCAGCTCCACTTCGATGTCCACTTCGACTTCAACATCGGTTTCGACTTCGACTTCGACTTCGACTTCAGTTTCAGCTTTATCGTCGCCTTCGCCTTGTCCCCCGTCCATGTGTCGCACAAGTTCCTCTTCCACCCCTTCCTGCCTCTCGGGGTAGCTTTCCATCGAGGTGCCCAGCCGCGTGGCCAGTACGAGCTGGACCCAGCCCGCATATGAGACTGCCAACAATGTTGCGGCCAAGATTGAGGGGGACCGATGAGGCAAATACTGAACGCCGTTTTCCGCGCCTCGTCATCGTCGTCGTCTTTTTTACGAGGAGACCACCGGGCCTACGGCCCGGTCTGCTGTGTCGCCACCTTAGCCACCGTTCCCCCGTCCACCGTCGCCACCGTAGCCACCGTTCCACCGTCGCCACCGTAGCCACCGTTCCACCGGCCACCGTTCCACGCTGGAACCCTTCCACGCTGGAAAGACGAAATAATATCACCGATTGTTGCTGGTGGCTGGGACGGGTGGCTGCGCCACCCGGTGGCTGACGTGAGGCTTATGTAAAAAGTGCACAGGCGTTTCCCATCGCAATATTCCTTAGGGATCAGCGAAAACCAAACCTCGCCCCTCACTCTCCTAGCCCGACAAGTCCTGTGCAGCTCGTATTGCCCCTGCGCGGCACATACCACACCCACTGGGGGGTTCTTTGGCGCATGCCTTCTGCCTCCCTCTACCTTTGGATCCATTCATTCCATCGTCCTGTCGACCTCTTTCGACTTGACCACACCCTACACCCCACACCCTGCGCCCTGCATGTTACGCCCTACGCATATTATAACTGCATCCTATGTAGTGCTACCTCGGTTCGCCATCCCATTGTGCTTCCCCCACATCTCCCACGGTAGATTGAGAGTGACAGAGAAGGTCGTTAGGTGCCTGGCTTCTTCGTTTTGCTAGTTTGCTTTGCTTTGCTTTGCTTTCGAGGAACTTGGCTGTGCCAGGACAGCGGGAACGGTATCCATACCCGGTACTGAAAAGCGCGGGCGCGGACAGGTGGATTGATCGATTTCTATATCCACATCTACTGTGTCTCGGGATGGGGCCGTATTAGTCAGGTCGTCCACTACTGGTGCACCTGTATGCACGGAGACAGGTTCAGCGCGGTTGGATTCAGCCCTTCCCACCTCGTTGGTCCTTTGTCCTTCGTCGTTGGTCTGTCATCCTTGGATTATTAGCACTGAGCCTGGCTCGGCGCTCAAGTGAAAGAACGGACGGATAACAAAACAGCTACAACATAGCTCGAAAAAAGAGGGAGCTAAGTACAAACCCCTTACAGTCTGAAAAACAAGGAACGGAGACCAACCGCCTGAAACGGCAGGGAAAACAAGGACACCCACAAGAAGGAGGACAACGGCGGATTGGATTGGTGCAGGATGCTGTTCGAAGAGGGAGGGAGAAGGTGAAGGATGAGGAGCGGGATGAGTAGGATGAAATGAGCAGGAGTTGGAGTATAGGAGTAGGAATAGGTTAGGAACGCAGGAACCAGAACAGGAGCAGGACCGTAGCCAGAACAGGACCGTAACCGGAACAGGACCGTAACAGAAACGAGAACAGGAGAAGAGGAGAGGCGAGGGAGGCACAAACTAAGTAGAGACAGAATCAGAATCAGAATCAAGATCAAGATCAAGATCAAGATCAAGATCAAGATCAAAGCAGAAGCTCGACAATAAAAAGGAGGGACAAGAGGGACAAAGACGACAAGGGAGTTGTTGAGCTCAACTCAGGTCCACAAGGTACCACCCACCCAAGGCGAGGTTGATTGGATTAGATCAACAAGGCAGCTGCACCGCCTACCGCCGCGAGCGCCGCCGAGCCCACTGCAGCAAGCGGGAAGGTCCCCGCGGCAGCCCCTTTTGTCATGGGCGCTGGCGCTCGACCTCGACGCAGCGACCGAGGAAGAAGCAGCGGCCGAGGAAACAGAAGAACTGGCCGAGGAAGCAGGCGACGACGAAGCAGGCACCGAAGAAGAGATACCGATGCTAGCGCTCAACGTGGCTTGCGAACTGGCGGAGACAATGCCGACTTGGACCGAGGCGACCGGGGAGGCAGTGATGTTAGTGGCAGAGGCAGACCACTGGGCATGGTGTTGCCAGCGATGTACTGGTCAAAGTAGGGTACACGTAGTTGGCTTCGTGGTAGGGTTGAGTCTTGTTACGGCACACGTCGACGGGTACAAGGTACTTAAAGGCCTCTACGATCGTAGGGTACTCGCTCTGGAACATGGCCATCGTGTTCCCGTTGATCTCGTGGGTGAGCACCACCACACCCCCCGTAGCACCGGCACCATTGCTGGCCTTGCTGATGATCGACGCGTAGTTGGCTTGGATGGCCGAATGGCGGCAGTGCCTTGGGGCTGAATGTTCCAGTCGTTCGTGTCGTCGGTCCAGATGACCGTGTCAAGACCGAGACCGTAGGCAATCGCACGCACACGGTCGTCCACATCGCCATAGGGGGGCGCCAGGCGGTGACCGTCACGCCAGTCACCCACTTGATGGCCTTGACCGTGTAAAACAGCTCGGCAAAGACTTGGGTGTTGGTCAGCGCGGTCATGTAGCGGTGGGACCAGGTGTGCGCGCCAATCTGGTGACCATCCGTCAAACCACGCTGGGCCTGCAGCGGCCAGTCCATCACATTGGACCCAATGTAAAACAGGGTGGCCTTTTGGTTCTTGGACTTGAGGAAATCATAAAACGCATTGTGTGTGCAGTTGGGGCCATCGTCAAACGTCAGGCCCCAGGTCTCGGGCTCGTTACAGGTGTACACGTCGGGGGGGATGCCGGCGGCCTTGGGATGGACACACTTGGTCTCGGTCCACCAACAGTCAGGGTCCTGGGCGATGTTGTAGGTGGTGCCCTGTTGGGAGCTAAAGGGCTGGCCCTTGGGAGCAATGTTGGGGATGGAGACCTGTTTCTGCAGGTTGGCCCAGACGGCATTGGCCTCCTGGTCACTGTGCATGATGTCGGCGATCTGCCAGATGGGGGGGAAGGCATTGAAGAAGCCCGAGGAGGGGGCGTAGTTGTAGGGGGTGCACTCCTGGGAGGGCACGGTGACCGACTGCCAGGTCTGGTCGTTGTAAGCGGCCTGGCGGCGCTGCATGCCGCGCTTGGCGGCGCGTGCTTGGAGCGCGGAGGGCAGGCGGCCGGGGAAGCCGGCGCCGAGATGGGCGGCGGCGTGGCCAGCGAGCAGGCCGCCAACAAGCACAAGCGAAGCCAGATGGGGCATGGTGAGGAGAGGTGGGGTGGGGGGGGTGGACGGGGAGAGGCAGGCGAGGGTGCTGTCTGGGGCCAAGCGCTAATCCAGGAAGAGACCGGCGGCCGTCTCAGCGGGCCGAACGCCGCTGGCCACACTGGCGCTGCGCCGTGGGGGGACGATCGGCCGGCGGGGGCCCGCACAGCCGCAATGCAGGTACCGGCCGCTGCTGGCCCCGTGCGTGCCTGTCTGCCATTGACATCTTGACATGTGACAGGTGCTGCGGCGTGCTGCGGTGTGGTGCTGCGCGGTGCCGTACGACATGGCGTGCGGGCGGGGGTGGGGCGACAGACTGGGCACAGCGGACCAGTGCGTGTGCCTGCGTGCTCGCCCTCGAAGCGCCCAACGGCTCAACGTCAACTTCAACGTGCGTCAACAAAGACGAACACGCCGAGCCACGCCAGGCTCCCGCCGGGTGCTGAGGAGCTCCGGATGCGAAGGCACCAGGCAGCGCGCTGCAGTGCCCCGCCCGCGCCAGGGCCACCCGCTGGCCTTCCACGACGCAGCTTCGTTCCTGCCCCCAGCTGTTGCCCTGCCCCGCTGGCCCCACGCCCCACGGAGGCACGAGGGTGGCAGGCAGCCTGCCGAGTGCCGGCCGCCGGGCTTCCGCCCTGGGGCCTGGTGCGCTCTGGTGGAGCTGCCTGCGCCCATCCACAACCTCCCATCCTCAAACCGCGATCACCGATCACCCCCTCTCACCCATGCTCTACTCCGCACACAGCGATCCACTGCATTGCGGGCGGCTTGGCCCGTCCCCACGGCGCCTGTGTCTGTCTCAGTCCCAGCAGATCCCGGCCGCGGCACCGCCCCCCCGCCTGCACCCGCGCGCTCCTCAGCCGGAGCACTCACCTCGCGTCTCGGATGCTTCGCATGCCGCACTGGCCCGCACCCGCGCTCACCTCTGGATCCGCCTGTTTGACGTTTACCGTTTACCGTTTAACGTTTGACGTGCTTTAACGTTGTGCAAACTCAAATCTTCTCCTGCGCCCTATCACGCGTCACGGTGTCGTATGCCTGTCGTTGACACGTTCGGATCAGCGCAAGGAGTATCCGAGTGGCCGCTCCAACCGCAAGATGGATTTTGAAAGTTGTTTGCAGTCGGTCGTCGACGGTGACCGGTGAGCAGGAGGGGCAGCTTGAGTGTCCCTTCAAGAAAACAGAAGTAACTCACAGTTGCTAAGTATACACCCCAACAGTTCTTCCGTGCGTGTGATGGAGCCGCAACGCGAGCGCGCGGGAGCGCGTTAGCAGGGATGAACGCGAACGGGATGATCTCTGGAAAGAACGATAATTCCGATAATTCCACGTCCACTGAGTGTTGAACTCAACTGTGTACTCGGACTGAGTACTCAGACTGAGTATTGAGCGTACTGAGTACACTGTAATCTCAGTTCAGAGCCCACCTCACAACCTCATCACTGCGCGCCTCATCGCGTCGAGTGGGACAGGATCGATGTCAGCGATCTCATTAGCGTCGTGTTGTGCGGTCAGATATGCACCTGAGTACACTGAGTGGTACACTGAAGAACGAACTGGGTGATGCGCGAGGTTCCTTTGAACGTTTTGAACCAATTCAAAACACACCGGCACCTTCCAACTTCAATCCTACAAAACTGAATGGGGGGCAGGACTCAACTTAGTCAACCCTGTCACAGGCCTAGCTAGCGATGCTGGCGATGGTCGATGGAGATGGCATTCAAGAGCTAAGGAGAGCTAGAGCTATGGGCCTTGATAGGCTCCTGGCCTGGAGGCCAGTGGAAACCCGTGGAAGGGTCGGAACTCACTGCCCCGGTGCACTGTGTGGATCGGGCCACGTGTCACTGAAGGCCGATGGGCTCTAGACCACTGGTGGTCAACACCCCCGCTGGCCAGAGGTCTCAGTGGTACGATGGAAGGTTGTAACGTCCTCAAGCTTGAGGCGAGGCAAGTTGGCCAGGAGTGAGACCTTAGTGGCTGGTTTGGTGAGGATGTCGGCCGGGTTCTCGTTTCCAGCAATGTGCGCGATTTTGACTTCGCCCGAGTCGACATGCTGGCGTACGTTGTGGTACCGGATGTTCAGCTCACGTAGTTTGCCCGTGCTGCCCACTTTTTCGGCCAAGGCAAGTGCCGCCATGTTGTCGCAGTACCAGTGTATGGGCTCGTCTGAGGTGATGGCACCGAGCTCCAGTAAGATGTTTTTAACGTAGTTCGCATCAATGAGGCCCTCATATCCCGCCGTATATTCGGCCGCAGCAGTGTTGGTGACGCTCTTGGGTTGACGCACGCTCCTCCAGGACACTGGAACCCCGTAGACGAAAAGCAGGCATCCCGACGTGGAACGCCATTGGTCAGGGTCTCCAGCCAGGTCGGCATCCGTGTATAGCGCGAGAGCGGGTGCGTTAGGCTCGGGTGTTAGTCGGAGACCGTAGCCCTTGGTACCGTAGAGGTAGCGGAGGAAGTTTGTTGCCGCAGCGCGGTGGGCCTTGGAGGGATCGGCAGTTGCTCGGCTTAGAGCTGAGATGCCGAACAGCGCATCAGGGCGGCACATGCGGGCAGCCCACAGCCCAGATCCTACTTTGGCTTGATAGTCGCGTCTCTGCGGGCAGTGCGGGCGGTTCGGGGTCGGTGCGCGCGGGGATCATCTTGCTGGGGTGGGGGAGGCCCATAACCAGGGGTGGCGGAACCTCATGTTTGGCAATGGATTCCTCAATGAATTTTGGCTGGCTAAGGTACAGTTTCCCGTTTATGGTGTCGTACTGGCAGCCAAGATGGTAGTGTAGGGGGCCGTTTCCCCGCACCTCGATATGGGTGTTGATCTCAGTGAGGAAGGAATCGTAGCGTGCGTGAGACGTGCAGGCGATGAGAAGATCGTCGGTGTGCACGGCAAGGAGGACCGTGTCGCCTTTACGGGGTCGGATGAACAAGCACGGCTCAGCCAGAGATTGTACAAAACCCATGTCTCCGCGGAGCAAGTCACGGATGAATACCGCCCAGTTTGCGCCGGTGGAGGCCATATAGGCTTTTCCGGAGACGCCAGACCTTGCCTTTTTCCTCGGGAAAGAATGGGGGTGGGCGGAGGTACACTTTTTCCGTGAGGGGAGCGTTCAAATAGGCAGAGTGCACATCAGCAGTGAAGAGGTGGAGGCCGAACTTTCCAGCAAGGGCGATAAGGCTGAGGATGGCAGGAGTGCGCACGGCAGGGGCGAATGTTTGTCCCCATGTGTCAGCATCCTGCTGGTGGCCCCCGGCAACGAGACGGGCTCGGTAGCGTAGGAAATTTCCGTCCGCGTCCGTTTTGGTGTTGATGCGCCATAGACCAATCAGCAGCTGCGCGTCTGGAGGGGGCGTGACGACTTCGAATGTGCCGTAGCGGGCTAGGGTGTCGATTTCCGTGCGCATCGCCTCCAGCACTGGTTCGAATGAGGGGTGTGATTGGAGGCCCTTCATTGTCTTGGGTGCAACAGGTACTCCGTCCTTGGTGAGCTGGATGCGCTCGTGCGGCCCTGGCTCGCTAAGGGCGATCATCGCCTTGTATTCAGGCGGATGGAGACCGTCGCTGTACGCGGGCAGGGCAGTGTCGGGCAGTGGGAAGCGTAGGCCGATCGCAGGACTACGACTACCGTCAGGGAGGGGAACCGGAGGCAGCGCGGCAGCGTGTGCGTGGAAGTCACCATCATGAGGGTCGTCCGCTACGGGGAGCTGTGCCCAGTCAAGGTCAAAACGGCGCTGGTGGGTCCGGGCGGGGTACCGTCTGGTGGTGGGGGTGGTTGGATGGGTGTCGTTTTGTCTTGCGATGGTCGCGTCAGTATCAGTGTTGATTCTCGGTGGTGTGTTGGGATTTGCAACTTCAATTTTGTTCATTTTTTCTTCTCCCTTTTTGGTTTCAGTGTCAGTCATAGTTCTGTCAGGCAGGGGTTGAGGGGAAGCGAGATACGTCAGGCGGAAAGCGGTCGGGGAAAACCTCGTGGTATTGGCGCTGGGTCCACTTGTATGGTTTTGCCCATTGGGATCGGAACGTGCCCATGGACGGGTCGTACACAGCCCAGCGCCAACCCTTTGTACCTCGACCTGCGTCGTACCCGACGAGCATGGCTTCGACAGCCCGCGGACTGAGCTTATGGTCACGTTGGTCCTGGGCCAGGTGAAGGTACGCCAAGGATCCGAAGGCGTGCATTGGCAGCGGTGGGGGTGACCCCTTGTACAGCTCAGCCCGAGATTGTGTGCCCTGGCGTGGAGATGTCGGTGGCATGAGGTTGTGCGTCCAGCACCCTGCCAGCAAGGCATCCTGCCACCAGTTTGATGTCGGGAGGCCCGAGGCGATGATGAGTTGGCGCGCGCGTGTGTGGTGATTGCCTGGATGGCTCGCTCGGCCACCCCATTTGATTGACTTTGGCCTGGTATGGTGGTTTCCGTCGTGATACCTTCGGATTCAAGGAACGGACGGAGTGCGCTGGTGAGCTCGGGGGCATTGTCTGTCTTCAAGATGCGAAGCAGACGGTCCTTTCCGATGCGTTGCTCGCGGGTGATGAGTTTTTTCAGCTCCGCCGTGGCTTGTCCTTTCGTCTTTAGGGGAACAGCGAAGGTGTAACGGCTCCAGTCATCAACCGCGACCAGGGCGTATCCATGTCCCATGCCAGTGATGCGAGGGAGGTCGACTACGTCGGCGTGCAGTACTTCGAAAGGACGTTCCGAAATGCGGCGGCCGTGGCGCGAAGGGTGGCTGGGCGCTTTGGCCAGAGCTTTTGTGCAGGTGGGACAATGCCAGAAGGGGCGGATGCGTCGGATTTGGGCAGGGCTGACGCGGAGGCTCGCTCGCGCGTTGGCGGTTAGTGTCGGGAGTAGGTCTAGCGCGGCGTGGTTGTACTGTTGGTGAACGTACATGACGTGCTCGATGGTGTTGGCTGCGGTGTGTTGGGTGGCGACGGCAGCTTTGGCCGCGTGTTCGTTTGTGGGTGTCGGTTTCGGGACGATGTTCAGCTTGTATGAGGAATCCGCGATTTGGTGATATTTGCCATGCTTGTCATTTAACCAGATACCTTTTCGGTGGGGGCGAACCAGGATGCGTGGCCTGCGTCACTTATTTGCGCTACGCTCGTGAGATTGCTTGCTATGCCGGGGACGTATAGACTGCCGGGTAGGTCTACATGGATACATTTGCCGTCGGTACACTTGATACCGATGCTACATGTTCCGCGTCCACTGGCTTTAATATGTTTTCCATCAGCGATTTCGATTGAGCGGTTGCTGGGCTTGAGGGTTTTGAATACCCTGAGATCCTTCCAGATGCTAGGATCCGCGCCCGAGTCGTGACGAGACTGGATGTCCTGGTTGCCCGCGAGTTCCTATTTGTCAGATAGGGCAAGGTCCACAGACAGGGTCTCCCTTCGGAGACGTCGTCTTCGGTGGCAATGTGCGCTCGCGCGGAGCTGTTGCGGTGCCATTTGTTGTTCGAAGGAACCCCGGTGTGGCCGGACGGCTTTCTCGCAAGAGCACCCCCGCTACGGGGAGATGCACCGGCAGGAGGACCCCCGCTATGCTGCTGGGATCCCGCGCTGTCGTGTTTGCCAGCGCCCGAGTTGGCGGTCCGGGGGTGACGGCCCCGGTACGGAATTCTGTACTCTGGGTCCGCTGGGATTCTCTCCACGTCTTGCATTGTCTCCGCCAGAGTCATGTGCTCTAGGCGGCGACGGTCACCAGGGTCGCGGAGGGCCCCGACGAGGATACGGCGGAATTGCTCGTCCGACATCGGTGTGGTTGCGCTGATCCGGTTGCGGAGCGTCCCCATTTCAGATAGGAACGCGCTCCCGCTGCGCCGGTTTTGGTAGCAGTGGTGAAAGCGACTGGACAATTCATGATACGTCTTGCAGTCGACCGTACCGTATTTGTTTCGCAGGGCACGGAGCAAGTCAGCTGACGTGTCAACGTTGTCCTGTGCAATAATGGCAGATTGAACGTCGTTCGGGAGGTGGGACCACAGAAGGTTCTGGAGGCGTAGATCGAGGGACGAGTCGTAGTGTGGTGACGATGGACCGGAGCGAACGATGTCCTTCGCGGCGGGGTGGATGCGGTCCAGGATGTTGAGGATGGAGGGCTCCCAGAGCACATATTCGGTGGGGTCGCGGAAGGCGTCCTTGCGCGTCGCGTTG
This sequence comes from Moniliella sp. 'wahieum', assembly GCA_003971905.1. Taxonomy (NCBI): domain Eukaryota; kingdom Fungi; phylum Basidiomycota; class Moniliellomycetes; order Moniliellales; family Moniliellaceae; genus Moniliella; species Moniliella sp. 'wahieum'. Next base: position 162,219 of record RSEE01000063.1, on the reverse strand, counting down.
GTACGCTCGATCTTTTGACGCGCGTTTCTCAGCGTGGCGAAGCTCGGCCATGTCCTCACTCGCGGATGCAAGGGCCTCACGGGTGTTTTGCGGCTTCGTGAATTCAACGGCCAATACATATTTCTCCAACGCGAGGGTGAGCGTGTAGATCCAATTTTCCTTTCCGCCCGGTGTTTTCTTGCTCTTCGGTCCATACGCCGCCGTGTGTGCATCCGTAGCGAACGAGCGGCATGTGGAGCGGAGATTGTCAGCGCTGGTGGGCTTGAACGCGCGGGTGCTTGCGAGGAGGTTGTCTCTGACGTCGGTGAGGGCCTGTTGCCAGGTCGGGTCGGAGACAGGGGTGGTGGTCGGTTCGTCGATGTCCTGCGCCTCTTCGATGACAGAGACTTCGGGAGGAGGGGTGTTTTCTTCCAGTTCGGGGGCATGGTGGCTGATTTTTCCTTTGTTTTTTTTTGAATTGGTTGGTGTGTGGTGCCGATGGTGGCGTTGGGGTGGTGGTGGTGACGGTGGGCGCCGATGGTGGTGCTGAGTATTGATCCTTTGCGCCAGTGGGGTGCTTCAGATTGTAGCTCTGTCACAGGCCTAGCTAGCGATGCTGGCGATGGTCGATGGAGATGGCATTCAAGAGCTAAGGAGAGCTAGAGCTATGGGCCTTGATAGGCTCCTGGCCTGGAGGCCAGTGGAAACCCGTGGAAGGGTCGGAACTCACTGCCCCGGTGCACTGTGTGGATCGGGCCACGTGTCACTGAAGGCCGATGGGCTCTAGACCACTGGTGGTCAACAAACCCTGAGGCCTGAGGTCAGGCCTGCCTGAGTCTGAGCCAGGCCTGAGCGGGTTGTATATAGTATAGCTCAACCATCACTACTTGTCACAGGGCGCGCGCGGAGCGAAGAGGAGAGACGGATGCGCAGGGGGAATCGCCCGGGGTGGCACGTGACCTGCCGGGCGACATGCGAGCGTCGATAGGCGACGCCGCCTGCCTGCGTGGCAACCTGACGCAATGAAATGTTGCATTTCCACTGGTCCGGCCGGGGACGGGGGCAGTGTGACGTGGTGGCGGCGAGATGCGGCGCACAGATCAAGGCCGCACCACGCCAGTGTGGCTCCACCGTGGTTGCCGGGCCGGGCGCAGGCGCAAGAAGAACGGGCCAACCACGGGAGACGAACGCCTTCTTCTCACCACCATGTCGACTCTGCCCACTGGTGCTGCTGGTGCTGCTGGTGTGCTGGTGGCTGGTGCCGAAGGTGCGTCGGCCCCTGTGCCCCCGCTCCCGGCCGCCCTGCCCACTCTCGCCCAGATCCTCGCGCAGGCCAACCCGTCGCTCAAGTTTGCGCCGGGTGGCAAAGTGCGCCTGACGGACTATGTACGTTCCCCTCCCCCCCTCCGCTGATGCACCGGAGCTGCTGTAGCCGCCCGTCCCTGGTGCACGACCTGACCACAGGGATGCTGACCACCTGGCCTATCCAGCCGACCATTGCCAATGCTCTTCTCCCGGCCGAGGGCAACGGCTACTTCTCCAACTACCAGTTGGCAGCCGTCATCCTCCTCGTCCCGGCTGTGCTGTTGCGTCTGCTGCCGTTTGTCAGTTTCTCCTCCGTCTCGTGGACTGGGTACTTCTTCTGTGGCCCTGACTGGGGTGCCGTCCGCGATCGCTTACTGGACCATCATGAGCATCTATGGCCCGCGCAAGAACACCAAGGTTGATATGCTGGCCGTACGTGTAATTCTCTGCTGACGATCGGGCGGCTGCCGTTGGGATTGTTTTCCCTTCGTTTTCTGTTCTGACCATCTCCCAGGCCCGATTGAGGACTACATCACCATCCACGACCCTGCCCTCAAGGCCAAGTACCATGGCCACAAGAAGATCCCGATGCAGACGTTCCACGATGCCTACTTTGAGGGCAAGATTGATGTCAACGGAGATATGCTCGAGGTATTGGAGTACCGGTGGGACTGGGCCGACATGCGGTTCACCTGGACCATCTTTAAAGATGTGTTGTTCCGCTTTATCCCCGATGTGATTATGCATACCGAGAAGCAAGATGAGGAGCAGGTGCGCGACCACTACGACCGAGGCGATGACTTTTACTCCTGGTTCCTCGGCCCGCATGATCTACACCTCGGGCGTGGTCTCGGACCCGACCAAGAAGGAGACGCTGGAAGAACTGCAGGACAACAAGTTGGCTCTCGTGTGCTCCAAGTTGGGTTTGACCAAGGACGACCGTGTGTTGGACATTGGCTGTGGCTGGGGCACCTTGTCGGCGTACGCGGCCAAGAACTTTGGGTGCGACGACGGCGTGACGCTTTCCCGCAACCAGACTGCCTTTGGAAACGAACGAATTGCGCTCAATGGGGTGAACCCGCGCGCGCGCGCATCTTGACCAAGGATTACCGTGAAATTGGTGTGGTCCCGGGCCATTACACCAAAATTGTGTCGTTGGAGATGGCGGAACATGTGGGCATCCGTCACTACTCCAAGTTCCTTCGCAACGTTTACAACTTGTTGGACGACGATGGCACGCTTGTCTTCCAGGTCGCTGGGCTGCGGCCGCAGTGGCAGTACTGGGACTTGATCTGGGGCATGTTTATGAACCGCTCTCTTCCCTGGTGCCGATGCCAGTTGCAACTTGGGCTGGGTGATCAACAAGCTCGAGGACGCTGGGTTCGAAGTGCGTTCGGCCGATGTGCTGGGCGTGCACTACTCGGCCACCATCTTGCGCTGGCTCGAGAACTGGAAGTCGAACGAGAGCAAGGTCAAGGCCAAGTACGGTGAGAAGTGGTACCGCATCTGGCTCTTCTTCCTTGCCTCGGCCGTTATCATTGCTCGCGAAGGCGGTTCGTCTGTCTTCCAGATCACTTGCACTAAGAACCTCAATGCCACCCACCGCATCGAGGGCGTCTTTTCCCATGGCAACCTCCACCCCACCCGCCGCGCACGTTTGAGAGCGTGTACGCCAAGGGTCCCGCTGTCAAGGCGTAAAATACGAATCTTGTCACTCTCGCCCTTGCAATCCCCCGTCCCCCTCCCCCTCTCCTGCCCACTCCTCTCCTCCCTTCCCCATTTTCAGGTGCAGCGGCTATGACCCAAAGGACACTCAAGATCGTCAAGCTGGGTACCTTTGCTATGCTGCGCTCAACCTCGTCCAATGCCATGCCGTTTGCGCTTGCGATCGCTGCTGGGTCCTCGCCCACTTGTTAGATGTCCCAGCCCAGACCTGCAAGGCACAGAACACCATGACAGTAGTTAGCGTTTGAGAATCGTATGCAGTTGTGTATATGTGGGGATGGAGTTGGATAAATTGGGGGAGGGCTGCGTCTCCTTCTCCAAAAGGTACTTGTTACGCGTTACGCCTCTCCCCCTGGGTAATGGTGTTCCATGAAAAGTTGCAGTACAGAGACAAGGTCCGTAGCTGCGTATCTTTTGCCACTTCGACCTGGAACGGAGCATAGGGAACTCGTTCCCCATCAATCGAGATAATCCCACCCTTTTTTAGCGACCTATGCCCGGCAGGAAGGGTGGGCGTGATCCGGAGTGCTTCGACTTTGCAGTAGGCCATGCTCTCGTCGTACATTTCTTCCCCTCTCTCTGCCCCCTGGATGATCCGAAGCTTGCTCATTCGCCCCGCCTCATGCAACATCACCGCCACATCCAGCAACTTGTCCCCGGCCACAGCAAATGGAAACTGCAGTAGATCCCGTCCCACGTACGGCAACTTGCCCGCATACAAACTCGAGATGGGCTTGCGCAACCGCGCCCAGCCCGCCGCAGCGCCCTCTGCCGCAGCTTGAGGCGGACCTTGCAAGTACTTCTGCGATGGTGGCCAAGATGGATCAACCAGGTCGAGCGAAGGCAGGGCCTCGTCCCCAGCCAATCCAGTACGGTGCCATGAGCGAGCATGAGCATGCTCTGTTTCGTAGACGGCATTGGGTCGGACGTACCCCTCCGTCGTTCCTTCTCGTTCTCCTCCAACTCGGGCCAAGAGTGGTGCTGATGCACCGTGTCACGTTGGTGCGCCTCCACCCGTTTCCGCATCTCAGCCCGATTCACCGTCCCGTTCGGGCCGAGCTTCACGTCGACCGTGACTGGAGTACGGACGTTGAAGAGCGTACCGTGCAGGTACCCATACACGAACCGCGTATCCCCCAGCAAACGAAGATGTTCCGTACCAATATCCAGGTCGGCCATTAACCCAACAGCTTGGGACAGAAAGGAATAGTACCGTACGAACCCCTTTTCTCATCCTCCTCCACCCGCCTCGCTCCATTCGCTCCTTGGGTTGACCGGACCAGATCCAGCATCGACGTTAGATGCGGCGAGACTTGGGCGGCCAAAGCGGGTTGGGTAACGATGCAAATGTCCAAATCGAGCCAATGCCCTTTGATTGCATTGAGCGCCGCTTGGGCCAAGTTGAACCCTTGGGCCGGACCGAGCAGACTGACACTGCTCGCGTTCCCACTGCCCGTCGGAATGGCCACCACAGCAATATCGTTCAACACTTGTGCCGCATCTTCCCGCGCTGCCAACCCATTCAAGATCTCGTGCATCATCCCGTCCCCCGACACACTCAAGATCGCATCGTACTTGCTCCCCAACCCAGGCTCAGACATGACAATTTCCATCCCGTCGTTCCGATGCGACGTGACTGTCGTGGTCAATTCGCACCCTGCCGCCTCAAGGATCGGACGCACAGTTTGGTTCCATTCTTGCTCGCCTTGGCCACGTCCCCCCTGCGGATTGACCAGCACACGCAAGCTCCGGTACGGCTGGATCGCTTGGCCCGTCAGGCGAGACGTACGCTCGGGCAAAACATGTAGCGGCAAACGTACGCGCTGCTTCGACCTCAGCCTCAACCTCGGCCTCGGACGTACCCACAGCCACGCGCGCTTCGATCGTGTGCAAGTGCAGCTCAGCAAAGGGACCCGTGAGCAGCTGGCGTACCCGCTCGTTCCCGTCCAGAGCACGTGGGACGAATTGGAAGAGGGCGAAGATACACCGGAAGGGGGATGAGAACCTAGTGTCTTGGTTTGCAACCAACTGAGGAACGCACTACTTTGACGGGTGGAACCAACGTCCGAATCCTCAATTTCACTCCGTCCGCCTTGTCCGTCTTGTCCGCCTTGTCCGTCTTGTCCGCCTTGTCCACATCGTCCACATCCGTCTCCACCGACGCGTTGAGCACCAAAAGTGTGGCGGCACCGCGATCGTTACCTGGTCCAGCAACGATTCTACCGTGGCGAAATTAGGCTTGTACATGTTCTTGGTAGCAATCGGGGAGGGAAGGGGGGAGGGGGAGGGCGTACCGTTCCAGGTGAGTTCGGGAGTAACGTTGACAGTGCCGGCAAAGAGGTAGAGTAGCTCGTCATCCAGCACCAGCTGAGCCGGCTTGCCATCTACCTGCACCTGGACCGAGCAAAGCGCTCTCAGTGGGTCGGCTGAGGCAGAGGAGGATGCATCTGGAGCTCCAGTGCCGCTCGCTTGGTTGAGAGAAGCTGGAGAGATAGCGTCGGCGGCCATACGGGGCGGAGAGTCAGCGGGTGAGGTGGAGGTATGGGAGGTACCTGGGGGATCTGCGGGGGCCGCAGGGTCGCAACCTACAGGACAGCCAGCCGACGACGGCTAAACGTTCGTTGAACGTTGAACGTTGAACTGAACGTTGACGCAGACGATCGATCTCGATCATTACGCGTTACTGTCATGATGCATGAACATGGATGAACATGGATTACTGAACGGTTGGTTGGACGTTGGTTGCGTTGAAGAGGGCAGATGACAGGGTCATTATATGTCACCGTGCCGGTGACACGTGACACGTGACATGTGACATGTGACAGGCGAGGGAAAGAGCTGCGAAGAGGCGGCAGGCGCTGCGCATTTCGAGAATTTCCAACCGGTGTGGTCGATGATCGATGACTTTCATGACGAGACTCTACTAGTGACTGCGCTGCCATGGCGAAGGCTTGCGCTTAGCCTAAGCGCCTAAGCTTACATGTTACAAGTCAAGCCTGATGATTCGCTTGACAAGAGGGACGAGGAGCGCTGAGCTCAGCGCGGCTGAGGCTGAGCTCAGGCTGAGGCCCAGGCACGGCACGCTCAGGCGGGGCGGTGGAACCTCGCTTGTATATTCAGCTTGAGAACTTGTTGAGCACTTTTGAGCACGGGCGCTGGCCTCAGCGCCTCACCGCCACGGCAGAACCCGTGTGGTGTGGCGCGCCGTGCGCGTGATTCACGCTATGGTGGATGATATGGATGAGATCGCTAATCGATAACCCCGATTGAGCACTGGGCAGAAGCGAAGACGAGGTTCAACTTGAACGTTCAACTTCCACTTGAACTGTTCAACGTTGGCAGTCGCACGAGGTCATCAGTGCTCAGCGAGCGCTCAGCGAGACCATCGAGTGCAACCTTGTCCAGCCAGAGCGCCTGAGCGCGTTGAGCCTCAGCGCTGAATATGCGCCGCTCAGCTCAGCCTGAGCGCTCAGCCTGAGCACCCTTCCGCATCCCTCAGGCCCAGCGAAACTTGAAGGGCATGTGGCACATGGGGCACTCGCACCAACGGCATACCATGCTCCTTCTGACTCCTCCGCCTTCTTCGGCCGGCCTCATGCAAAGATGTTCATAACGTTTGGCATATGGTCAAGACGAAAAAGGAACGAACGCAATGGTGCCACCACGTACGCTCGGCGCTCAACCAGGCTCTGCGTTTACGCGCCTGCAACCAACGGTCCCCTGTTGCACGTTATCTTTTTGCGCAGCGCCTTCAGCGCTTCAGCATCCCCTGGTTGACGGGCGCCATCTCTGCGAAAAAGAGCATACCACACGTTTTTGAATCCCAGACTCAGTGTTGGAATAGACATTTTGGCCACTAATCATTAATCATCCTACCCTTGACCACACGACTGTGAAGAAAGAGCTCTCATTTGTGTTCGCACTAATATGCACTGCTTACTACTAAGTGCCGACTACACGCAATCGCTTCCACAAAAGAATTTGTCAGGCGTGCGTTTTCACCGTTCATCCACAACAGCCTCTCCATCGTATTAGGTACGACATTGAGAAGGAGGTAACAGAGAGCCAAATCGGGATTTCCATAGGGCGTACTATTGGCTATCTGAAAAGAGGCGGGGGCTGCATTTGAGCCTGTTTGAGAGGTTTGATGTTCAAAGGCGTTGAGAATTGATGACATTTATAGGTTCATCGACATCGTTCGTCGTTCATCGTTCTTGACGCTCGTCAGGTGGGCTTTGACAATTAAAAGGGCTACTAGGGCGGAGCTCACAGGAATGCTTCAGAGATGTGTGGGTGTGGGCTCAGCGCTGGATCAGCACCCAGAACGGAACAGAACATTCAAATGGTGGATGAATATTGAGTAGCACGGTGCAAAGGCCGACGGATATTGAAGCTTGAAGGGCTAAGAATTAGAAGGAGGCCCAAGAAACGGGATGGGGGCCGGGATAATCGGGGCAAAAAAGAAAGTGGGGGCATCAGGAAAACATCGATCGTAAAGGGATCGTAAAAGGTAGTGTCGAAGGAATAAATGCGAACAAAGGGCACAAGGGTCCCCTTATTTGGTGGAGGGAGAGAGTCACGAAAACACGTCTTAAGGGTTCTCTGTCGCGACCGACGAAGGCGCTTGGACCCTTTGGCTGCTGTGGGTCATGTCTTCCAGGGGGTAGGTCTGGACTGAGGGAGGTAGCGGTTTGCCATGGTCCTCCTCTGAACCTTCCAATGCTGCTGTTTTTCCACATCCACCGCCGGGCGCGAATCGATCCGGCTGAGGCGATGTGAAGAATTAGCATTCTCCAGCGCTTCTTCAAAGTCGTACGCGGCTTCGCCACATTGGTCCACATCCATGCCCACAATCTCGCCCAGCTCTGAAGGGCGGAAGGGGCCAATGAAGGGCGTGTGGTCAATCACAAAGAGCAGGAGGAAGGTAACGGCTGCGTTCCAGCACACCGTCACTGCACACCAGGCCATCTGAAGCGGAAGCTGAACAAAGTGCCCGTCGAGCCAACCACCCTTGATCTCGAGGTAGCCATCGTTGTTGGCCACGCTCTTTTGGGCAAAAATCCCAGTAAGAAGGAGACCAATGATGCCAGCCAACGCATGCACGGCAAATACATCCATCGCATCGTCCACGCGTACCAGGTTCTTAAGCCCCGTGCACAAGTTGCAGCAAAACGCAGCCACAACTCCAATCAACACGCGCAGCTGGCATGCCCACAAAGCCCGCCGCAGGCGTGATGGCCACCAACCCAGCAATCGCACCTGTGCAAAATCCAACCACAGACCATTTGCGTTCCAATCGGTAGTCCATCACCATCCACGTCAACCCAGCTACCGAGCCGGCAAGGTTGGTCGTCGCAATTGCCATCCCGGCACGTAAGTTGGCAGCAAACGTCGAACCACCATTGAATCCCAGCCAGCCAACCCAGAGCAGAACAGTGCCAAGAATCACGTTGGAGACATTGTGTGGTTTGAACAGTAGCTTTTCCGTTCCGTAGCCGTACCGACGACCGAGGTAGATCGAGATGACTGTACCCGTGATACCACTGCTGATCTCAACCGGTCCACCTCCGGCGTAGTCGAGGATGCCCCACTTGACCGCCCACCCGTTCGGATTCCAGATCCACATAGCGATGGGGTCGTAGACAAATGTGGTCCAAAAGAATGTGAAGATGAAGAACGGCCAGAGACGGCGCGGTCGCATGCGGCCCCCAGCGCGATTGCTGGTACGAGACAGGCAAACATGAGCTGCAACACCACGTTAGCGCCATCCATGGAGAAGAAAGAAAAGGAGAGGCGCCGGCAGCGGTGGCGGCGGTGGAGAGAGGGGGAATGCGTACCTCGTACATGGAAAAGACAATATTGGGCAACTTAATTGGCTGCCGCGACTGGTTCTCCCAACACATGCATAAACCCAAAGTTGGTCAACGTTCCCCAAAAGTTAGAAGATTTGGAGGCAAAGACAAGAGAGTAACCCCCGAGGAACCACTGCAAAGACACGATCGCCAGTGCCACAAATGTGATCATGAGAAGATGGAGCGCATTTTTGCGCCGGGCTAGACCCGAGTACAGGTAACCCAGCCCTGGGATCATGAGCCACACCAGCGCGGTGCACGTCAGGATCCAGGCAATGTCGCCGGGATTGTAGGCAGCAATCTGACCATCGCCGTAGGTGACAATCATGTCGGTTCCTTGGGCCGAGAGAAGACGGGATGTGTGACCGTGCCATCGGGGGCATACAACAGTCCGTAGCTGGAAACAAGCGGCCCAGTGTCAGTCCAGGGCTGGATGGGGTAAGAGGCAGTAACAGACGTACGTGATGTTAACCATTTTGGTAGTGAGGAAGAGTAAGAGGGGTAGAGTGTAAGGGTCGACGAGGTAGCGAAAGCGAAAGCGAAAGCGAAAGCGAACTGCGACGGCAGCAACGACAGCGGCAGCGTCAACGTGTTCTGCAGAGGTCGCTTGATGACGAAAAAAAGTGGTGGAGCAAGGGCGGGATGAAGGAGAGTGGGGGCGAGATGGGCGATGGCTTATGAGGCCGGAGGCCTGAGGAATGCTTAATGAGAAATGTTGAACGCGCGCCAATGGTTTCGCAGACAGGAGAGGAGTGGGTCTGGTGGCAAGCCCTTTGCGCCTACCAGAAGCCATCAACGTTCAACTAACCATTGCGCTCCACTGCCGTCTCCAGCCAGAGAGGGAGGACAGGACCCTGCTCCGGGAGACGCCTTGAGGCGCAAAGCTTGAAGCTTGAACCTTAGCTTGACGCTCGACGTGTGAATGTGACGCCGCCCACTGCTGCCCTGGATGGTGTCCAGCCCACCGGATTTTTCTCTGCAGCTGTGGCCCCGTGGCGCGTGGCTGGCCCCTGGGCACCAGTGTGCGGGACACAGGGCTAGTGCTATACCTCTCGAGCTTTTTTCCGGTGGCTTCCTTAGGAATTCCCCGTGACTGCTCCAGTGCGTAATGGAGGGCTTATCAGTTGGACAATCGGGACAATGCGCTGAGGCCCAGATAGGAATCGGCCACTGGCGCACTGGCGCTGCTTTCGGAACCCGTTGGGCCTGCCGCTCTTCTCCACTTTTCACGTCAGTCGTACATACTGGCGGCCGTTTCTAGGTACCACCCAGTACGCCCAAACGTAAGGTGTAAGAGCCCACCAGGCTCCACCCACCACAAACGTTGCCTTGGCCGGAGAACTGACGCGTGAGGCGTGACGTGAAATTGGAATACGTGTTGCACTGCCCTGTCCCCTCTTTCTCCTCGACCTTCGCCTCACGCTTCACCCACATTCCCTCTTCTTTCCTCTCGTGTTCATCATGACGCGCCCATGTTACCAAAGAGCTGCTGCAGAGGGTGTTGAACGTTGAACGTTGACACGTCGACAACGCCCGCCCGTGCCCAGCCAGAGGGGGCTACGCAAGGCTTCCCACGTCCACGCGTCGCGCCAACGTTCAACCAACTTAACCACTGTCCAGTTGAGGATGAGAGCTTTTGTTCTGCGCAGCCACTCTATTCTGGACAACTCGAGCTGGCGCGACCACATCTTTTTTTGGATAAGTCTTGGCGCAAGGGACCTGCGCCCTATAGCCACACCAGCGCACCAATCCTAGCGTACTAGCAAAACGCGACTAGCAACGCCGCGACCGCTCCTATTACCGGATTACCGTTGGCAGGCGTCGGCGCGTATCTGAGATCTCCGCTCTCCACATCTCTCAGCCACGCCATCGATCAAAAGACTATATTGATCGACTATCGACTATCGGGGATCCTGGTAAAGCTTGATAAGAAAGAGGCTGGCGTGATTTATGCATTATGGTTGCTACTCAGGCACTCGTACTCCGTACTGGTGTTACATGTTACTCCACTTGGCGGGCTTGAAGCTTGAGCTGTGGGGATTCAATTAATACTTAGTACTCCAGTACTCACGTACTCACGGTTGATGATTCGCTGCAACGAGAGACATGATAGTATAGGCGGCTTACCAGGGCATACCGCCCCCTCCCCACACCTCTACTGCGTTCAACGTTCACCGGTTCACCGTAGAGCAGATGCCCTGAGCGGGTTTGGCACCCCTGTAACACGTAACACAACGTAACATACATACCATGTCGCAACACGCCACGCCTAATACAGTACAAAGCTGATATATGATAGCCAACCCGATGGATCGAGCGGACAATGCAGCATTATGCATTACGTGCATTACGAGGACGCGGAGATGCTGCAGATAGATCATAGTTGCTACTTCAGCCCCACACGGAACTAAAACTATAGTCATCTCGCTCTCGCAGAAGAATCAAGCGTTATGCAGTCTACTGGCGTGAGATCTGAGATCCAGTACTCAATTGTTGTGGTCTATTTCCCCCTGTAACATCTAACAGATCGGGCAGAGAGGCACACCTGCTGAGACCTAGGGCGCAGTACATTGCAACGGAGGCACAGTACAAGGAAATCCGGACCTGTAGAGAGCTCTCGGTACAGTTCTACAATAGGGCCGAGGAGAAATCTAAAGTTCATGCTGGTTATGGAAAGACCATCTCAGCCACCCCCTATCTATATACTTCGCTACAGACAATGTGCCAACGACTCGTAGAATAGATGCATAGATCAATGAGAAGGCGAAACGGATGAGAGCAAAAGACTAACTGGGCACGGCGAGAGAGACGAAGAGAATCAATGTCATAGAAGCCATAGGTGCGAGGGGGACGGGAACTCGTTTCGTTCGCTAGCGCAACTCACACCACCGGCTCCGACTCGTGGTCCGTCAACAGGTCCGGCACAGGTTCTCCCTGCACAGGCTCTTCGGCACATGTTCTTCCGGCACAGGTTCGTCAGCTTCAGCGCGCGGGGGCACGGGCGGGGCTGGGACAGCACGCGATTCCAAGTCCGCGTACGGCCGGTAGTTGATCAACTGGGCATTGGGCATATGAGCATTCATCGCTTTCTCCTGCAGTTCCCGTGCAACAATGTCCGAGATGCCCGGCCCATTCTCTGCCTTGTTCATCTGCTTGATCGTCACGGCCGACGCTTGGGACGCACCGGACGCCAGGGACGCCCTTCGTCTCCCCGCGCCGCCTTGTTGATCAGCGCCAGCTGCTCCTCGTCCAGCTCAAAGTACTTGCGCCCTGTCTGCTTGCGCTTCCACTTGACTGTCATGGGCTGCTGCTTCGTCTTGAGGGCACCATCGAGCGCAAGTTGCGACGCCATCCGCATCTCCTTGCACGAGTCTTCAGGGAGGTACCAGAACCGGACCGTGCAGTCCACCTCTTCGTACTTCTTGACCAGGTGGTCCAGCAGCAACCACAAATCTTGGTCAGGTACATCCTCCTGCGCCTCCCCTAGCACATTGAACACCTCCGGCTCTACCCCCGTCAACTTGAACCCATTCGACTTCCACGCAAACACCTGCTCCGACGCACCGCGTACCAACCAGCGCTGCGACACCGCGATGACAATTGGTTGAACCCTTCGTTCTCCCACTTGTTGAACTCGAGCGCAGCACAGACTGCACGCAGCTGCGCACGTTGCAGTGTAGTACGCGAGTACTCACTGGCCTTCTCTAGGCGACGGGATAGGTTCGGCTCCACCCGCCCGGGCGTACCCTGTGCGGCAAACACCGATTTCGACCCGGACGTACCCGTCGTCCACAGCGAATCGGTATCGGATTCTAGGGCCATATCAAGCCACGGGTCTTTCGGCGGACAAAACACCATGCCAATACCGGCTTTCGCATCGGCATCGGCATAGCCCATCTTGATCTGCTGAATGGTGGTTTGCATTGCGCTCTGCAGCTCGGGCGTGAGCTCGTCAACACCCGCATCGTGCGCTGCTTTGGCAGCTTGCATACTAGCTGCCTGGGTCGCGCTTAGACACGCCCCGGCACACAGGAGCAAGACTTGCGCGGGTCCGTGCGACGCACGTAGCGCAGCGGCCGGAACGGACGAGGGTCGGGCATGAACAGGTCCTTGGGCCGCACTGGGCCAATGACAACTTGTCACTCACCACCGTACTTGGCGCGAAACTTTGCGATCAAAGTCGGGGTCTTGGCTGATACCTACGCTACGGAGCGTATCCGTATCGGCATACACTTTGCCCGTTAGCTCGCCCAACGACGGCACAGCGCCCTTGCCGCTCTGCTCCTCGAACCTAGTGTACCCGCGATTGAGCTCGAGCTGGGTCGGGCGCTCAAATTTGGGATGCGTCGAGTACTCAATCTTGTTTTTCCACGGCACCTTCCCCATTGAAGGATCCGAGTTGGACGGTACCTTTTCTGCGGCACAATCCCCGGTGTGATCGAACCACGCTTCAATTCGCTCTTGAGCGCCGCGCGCATCAAGTTCCCATCTTCATCTTTCAGCCCAGCCGATTGACGCTCCGACACACTCATCACTGACATCATTGAGCCGGTGGAGCGGGCTGTGGCAGTGGAAGGTGCCATCGAAGAAGGTGCAAGCGAAGAAGAGGCAAAGGAAGACCACGAGCGAGCGGGTATCCACACCTTTGCCTTCCTCCGAACTCTCTGGCTCGTACTCCCGCACCTCAGGGGTAGGGGCAAACCGCGCCGTCGGGGCGCTGCGGCGCCCGCGCCGTTCCATCTGTCTGGCCCGCGTCCGACGCAGCATCGTCCAACGAAATCAGGTCGGGGACATTAGCCTCCCCCTTCCTCCGCTTCCTTCTTTTCGTGGGTCTCTGTTGCGGCTGCGCCGACTCGTCGGGATAGCCGGGAGCGAAAGCGACTCGCTGGCCTGCGCACTGTCATTGTCCGTTGCCTCGGCAGCTTTTTGCGCTGCGATCGTCGCCGCATACTTCTGGGCCTCTGTAGGTTCGTCCGGGTCGACCGAGATGGGAGCAGAGACGAGGCCACGAATGCTGCCTCATCTTCTTGTTCTTCATCATCGTCGAGGGTAAAGGGGGAGTGCTTGCGTGCCTCGCGCTTCTCCTTCAGCCGCTGGGCACGCACCGCACGGATCTCTGCGTCGTAGTCGTAGTCCCGCCCCTTGGCCTTGTACTCGCGGTTGGGGAGGAAAAGACGTTTCTCCATATTGTGCACCGCGAGCGAATCGGGCGCATGCGAGTAGCCGCCGGGCGTGTCGAGACGGACATTGTACTTGTGCGCCGTCGCGGGCGACGTGGTTGGCATGCTGGTCGCCGCGCAGGGGGCCGCCGTAGAGCTCCACCTTGGGCGGGGGGGGGCAGTGGTGTTCTTCTTCCAGGCCTCGATGAAGCCGTACTCAGCGTGGGTGGTGCCCATGGTGGCCGAGGGGAAGGGAGGGGGTGGCTGGCGGTGGTGGTGGTTGGTGGTGGTGGTGGTGGCGAGGAACAGATGGCGGTTGCGCTGCGCGCACTTGTCCGAAGCATTTAGCGCCGACGCCACACACTGGCGGGGTGCGTGGGCTGCGCCGGCGGCGCCCGGGCTGAGCTCAGCGTTCGCCCAACCAAGCTCAGCGTGTCAGCACATCCACGTTGCGCACCGTGTCTTACCTAACGCGCCCTTGGCCCACGAAGGGCGCGTGCGCAGCGATTACGTCACCCGTCACGCCCTGGGCAGCGCGCACGCACACCCAGCTTAAGCTGTCTGGCCGCCTGACAGACAGTCGCTTCTCTCGCCGCCCGTCGCATCGATCACCACGCCCGCCGTGTTGCATCCCATCTGGCCAGCGTCGCCCTCGCTTATGCATCGTCTCCATCCTACTAGCTAGTTCTGGCCACACACAGCCCGCTATGGCCACCGGCAGCGCCAATAGCCATTGCCCCTCGGTGGTCGTCATCGCGTCATCGCGCATCCCGGTGCGTCACGCCGCAGCGCGCTCCTCCAGCTCATCCGTGATCGTCCGGTTGGGCCGCCAGATCTGCAGCACATTGTCCTCGGCGGCTGTGACCAGGTGCCACGGCTCGTCGGGCGACCAGGAAAGGTCCTTGGCGAAAATCCAGGTCAGTGCCTCGTCTTGGCTCGCGCACACACAACAACACAGGCGACGGAGAAAACGTACGGTGGGCTGGGCCGTATGGCCCCCATGCTGGAACAGCAGCTCTGCCGGCCCATCCTCGGCGTCGCCAGGCTCTGCTCACCTCCGATCCTGGACAAGTCCCATACGTTGACCCTACGGTCCGCAGCGGAGGAAGCGAGCATTGTAGGCCGGTGGGCGAGAAGGCCAGGCTGAGAATCTCGTCGGTATGGGCTCGAGTGTGTGCACCGGTTGCCCCAGTGCACGCAGTCCACACTTGCACCACCTTGTCTGACCCGCCCGTCGCGAGCACATAGCCATTCGCAGCCTGGCTCCAGGCCACCGCGTTGATTTCCCCCGTCCCGGCTTCCAACGGTCCGACGGGCCTTCCCCCGACCGTGTGTCCCATAGCAACAGTTGTCGGTCGTCGCCTACACTGGCAAAACGCGTGCCTACCACCGGTCAAACGCCACGTCCTCCACCACCGCCGTGTGGCCGCGGAAGGTCCGTACAGACTCACCTCCCCCGTTTGGTTCTTCACGTCCCACAAGCATACCGTTGTATCCTCGCTCGCCGACAACAGACGGCCTTCTTCCCTGCCGGACCAGGCCAGCGCATATCCTTCCCTCTCTTGCCCCTTGAGCACCAGGTCCGGCTGAAACGTCTCCTCGCCCTCGGCCCGTGCTGCGTCCGGTCAAACCATACACCTTCCCACTCACACTTTGCGTTGCAAGCACGTTTGGCTGCAGCGGTTGTACCGCGCCCGGTTCACTTCGCCTCATGCAAGATCCGCTGGACGACCTGTACGCGTGCATCGGTATCGGCTATCCATCCAGGTCCATTCAGTTAGCTTTCATGCAAGGCCAAGGCAAGTAGAGGGGGGAAAAGAGGGAGGGGAGCAGAGCGCGTACAGCTACTAGTCTCGCCAAGCGGGTACTGCACCCGCGCCACTTGCAGGTAATTGGGAGCTTGCCCGGACGTGTGCGTGCCAAGCAAGAGTTCGTGCACAGCCACGTCGTCGGCGTGCGGCGGGGTGGGCAAGAACTGGGCAGTCAAGGTGGGCCATTCGAGGGCATGGGTAATGACCAAATCGTAGAGGAAAGGCGCGTTCTTCTTCCATTTTTGTACTCCTCATTGATCACCATCGCCTCGTCCACCCCAGCAGGCGTGTCCTCGAGGGGGACAACAGTATCGACAGACATGGCGCGCGTGCAGGCGGTGGTGGGGGGAACCAGGAAGGGACCGTTCCCCCGCGGCCGACGTGTGATGCGTGAGTGTGGGCATTATGTAATCGCCCAACGGGGGAACGAACCCGAGTGAGGCGTTTCGGTCGGCTCTACGGACATGTGGCAAACGGTACGAATTGCGTCCTCCCCCAAACCTCCTCCAAACTAAGTATAGCGCAACTCTCCATTCGATTCAGCGGCGGCATTTCGGGCTACAACGGACGCACCAGCTCGCTCACGGACGCGGCGGCGGCATGTCGTCGTATCCGCGGGGCGGCGGTGGCGGGCGCGCATAGTCATCGTACCGGCGCGGGGGCGGGCTGTAATCACGGTAGCCGCCGCGCGGCGGCAAGTAGTCCCGCGGCGGCGGCGGCGGCGGGCCATAGCCGTACCGGTCGTACCCACGCGGCGGCGGGCCATAGCGGTCCATGGGAGGCGGACCCCAACCATCGTAGTCCCGCGGAGGCGGGTAGTACCCGCGCGGCGGCGGGCCCCATCGGTCGTAGCCTCCTCCACGACCACCGTAGCTTCCTCCTCCGGGCGGTCCCGGGCTAAAAACAAGCATGCATCAGTCGTGGTCACGTCAGTTGCTCGGTTACCTACGCAACGGCGCACCCGCGGGAGAAAACCCAAAAAACGTACACTTCGGAGGCCCACGGTACCGTCCCGGCGTGGGGCTGCGGGCACGCGCCCGGCGCGCCTTCTGTACCACAAGTGTCCGGCCCGACAGTTCCACCCCATTCATCCCTTCGATCGCTGCATCCGCCTCTTCGGACGTCTCAAAGGTCACAAAGCAAAACCCGCGACTCACGCGTGTGCGGATCATACATCACCTGCGTCTTGGTCACCTAAAAACAGGAAAGAAACACGAGGTCAGATGGTCAGAAGGCCGTGCGGAGTGTTCAGTCAACAGGAAGGAAAACCAAACAGTACCTTGCCAAACTTGAGGAACGCTTCTTCCAACTGCCCATCATCAAGCAACTTGGACACGCCAGACACATGCAAGTTGTTGCCTGGGTTCGCGAAACTGCTTTGTCCGCCTCATCGGACCGCGGCGGGGGGGGACGACGCTCGTCCCGCTCGTCCCGCCGGTCGTCATATTCACGACGGGTTGTCACGGTCCTCATACTCACGGCGGCTGTAGCGCGTCCTCCTGGCGCGGGAGAGGGCTCAAGCTGCGGCGCGGCGGGAGGCGGTAGGTCCACCAGGACTCCAGGCTTCTGCAGCAGAGGCGGGCGCAGAGGCAGCGGCGGCTTGGCGGTCAGTACGGGTGAATGAGAGGGGGGGGGCGAAGGTGAGGGTGGGGTGGGGGGTGGGCACGAGGTGGGTGGTGCGGAGCGGAGGGCTGGGCACGGTGGGGCGCCTATCTCCCTGCGCGGGCGCTGGGGCGGGGAGGGGGGTGAACGCTGAACGTACCGTTGTCACCCATGGCGGCAAGGTGAGAGGAGATGGAAGCAGGAAGCGGGAAGCGGAAGCAGGAAGCGGCACGGAAGCCTGGCTGCCCATGCGCCCATTGCTGCGCTGCCACGCTGCCACTGCCCCAGCGTTCTTGGCTGCCTTACGTCACCCACGTGCCCTTCGACCTGGTTCGACGGGCGTCCTACGTCATTACAACGTTCAACAATGCCCGCTGTCCAATTCTTCAATTCTTCACTGCAACTCTTCACCTCAAAGAACCAGTGCAGGCCTGGAAGAGCAGAAGGATCGCTATTTCACTGGCGCTTTTATTGTCGGCCTTCCCCCCCCCGGGCCTGGTTATAAGCCAGCACACCGTACGACTCTCATGGGTCTGTCTCTCGGTCCAAAGCGATGGATGCCATGGACCAAAATCCAAATGCCATTCGCACTTTTGTCTCCCCTTTGCTCTTCCTCCACTTCATGCCTTTCAACAAGTCGCGTTTTGCCTCCCACTGCGCCCAACACTTCTATTTTCCGGTCTTGACGCTCATCGATCATGATCCCTTCGCCTCACAGCTTGATATCACGTCTTTCTCTGAGCCAGTCCCTCTCTGTATCTTTTGTGTTAGCTCGAAATGCAAACTGGGATGGACTCTGAGCAGGGGAGTGCCCAAGCACACATAATAAGTTTTGATATGCTACGGGTGGACAGATTGCGTAGTGGTGTCATGATGCTGTAAAGCTCTCGCCGGGGGATGAGCTCATCGCTCTCTGTCTTTTTTTTTTCTCTCAACTCGATTTTGGGCGGCATATAGCCATTCCTGTTTTACTGCTTACCCGCCTTCTTTGCAAATAGGGGTGGTGTCTGCATTTCTGTTGTCGCCGCCCTTTCGTCTCCACTACTCTGGTACGCTCGGGTACGGGGCTTGGCCCCAGCGATGAGAGCCGCTGTTGGGTATCATCATCTGATGGGCTGTGGCCTGCTGTGGCTATGTTATCACCGCTATCACCATGCAATCACGCTCGGGGGCAGGATGGTGGATGATGGATGATGGATGATGCATGGATAGGCATCATCAAGATGCGATCGTTTAGTCTCTCGCTTGTCCTTTCCTTGCCGCCACCGCTTCTTCTCCGCCATGGGCCGTCCTGCCCCAACAACGTCACCGCCACCACCACGCCGCGCCAGCTGGAACATATGGCGTCGCTTCTCCTCTTCCGCTGCACCCGCCGCACCCGCCGCACCCACCGCCATCCTGCCCACTGCCTCTCCTCCCGCCAGCGACGCGGGGGAGACACCTCCCCCCCCAATCCCCGCCCGAGTACCTGGCCGGCATTCCACATCCCAGCAGGCCATATGGCTCTCGACTTCGGCACCAGGTCCCAGTGCATCACTACCCGCTTCGCTCCCAGCCGACCATCCTCCCGGCTACCACGACTATGACCTCTTCCCTCCCCCCTCCCAGCAAGAGTACCCCGCAGGCGGCCGCCCGTCCACCTCCTCGCCGTCACGCCGCCTCTCTGAACCTAACCCTGCGCCTCTCGATCCCCCCAATTATCTCTCCGACTTGGCTGCCATTGTGGATGAGGCCGGTCACGAGGAGGAGTTGCCTGCGTACGACCAGGACCGGTTCGTACACCATGCCGTGGTCAAGCTGCAAATCACCACCCAGGGTCGTCTTCGGCCCGAGGTGGTCGTCTTGGTACGTACCTTCCTATCTGCCATAGCCCACCATTCTGACCCATCTCCCAGGACAAGGAAGGAAAGCTCGTGTTCAAACCAGAGATACAGTACGACCCTTCACAAAGTACCCATCGATGGTCATTCCAAGCCCTCCCGATCACAACGTTAATCAAAGATGAGGCTGGCGTGCCTGCACTATGTCTCATCCAAGGGCCCCGGGCCATGGATTTTACCGCCCGCTCTCCCCTCAGCAACAGCCTCATATTTCGCCTCGCACCCAACGATATCTTCAACCCGGGTGCTCACGTTCGTTTCTCACAGCATCAGCCCTATGCGTGCCTTGATGTACAACGCACCATTCATGGCCGCTGGTCCATCCGGGCACACCCTTCGGGACGCCTCGTGGGACTGGTGGATAAGGATGTAGGACTTCGGCGTAACATGCGCGTCACGGGTACGCTCTCAAACCCCCCACCCCCCCTCTCTCCCACTTTCCCACTCTCCAAACGTCCAATAGATGCATCCGCTGACACCACCAGTTGCGCCCGGTGAATCGTTTCTTCTCGTTACTGCCATAGCATTGGCCATGCGAGAGCCTTGTTACTACGACATTCGACTCCCGGGACCGCTCATGCCGCACTACTAAGTCTTCGTTGGCCTCTAAGGCATCCATGGCCACCATTTCTATCTACATTTTGCTGCGATAACGTTTACCGTGTTATACTGCCCCGTTCCCCTTTCCTCGTTTGCTTTTCATTGGAGACCCCCCTTCACCTCTGTTGTTATCAGTTACCGTCTGCTTCTTTCTGTTGTATCGGCACCGCACTCCAATACATTTGTGTGCCCCGGCCACCTCTGTGCTTGCGGTTCTATATATGCAATCATGTTGAGCTGGGTGCGAACGTGGCGTAGGGATCTATCTCAAATGGAGGAGCTCCGGCAACTGCGGTAGAAGGGCCCAGGATGAATACGAGTTTGCATCCTGGGCTCCTTATGGACATTTCCTCTTCACAGTCGGGGCGGCAATGATTCGCATTGGGATTACTTGTTTTTTTTCCTGCACACGACAGCCGGCCCAGCTCTCTAGATGACCGCTTGAGTCCGCTTTTGCCGTACGCATGCCAAGAACGGTCTCCCCATCGTCCAACAGTAGCTACGCGCTGTTGGCGTAGTCCAGTAGTTCAACGGGTTATCGGTCTTATTGAGAAGGAAGTTGGATGGCTGCGGCCTACTCTCATTACTATTGAGAAGTAGATGTACACTGTTGTCCAAAGTTGTGTGCAGCATCGATGCTACAGAGTCAAGATAAGAACCTGCCAAAATCGCTGCTGCTACTCACAGCTATCGTTAACCATTGCAAGCGAACGTGTGTCTCATTCGGATTATTCACATCATCTCGTGTTGTCGTCGAGGCTTGGCATTATGAGTATGGCACATTCCTCCGCAGGAAAATGAAGGCATCGAGAGTCGTATTGGACCCACCATACGGCTCGTTGGTGGATTGCGTGGAGGGTGGGCATCGACCTGCTCTAGGCAAGCATATATATGTCAAGTGTCCGTTCGGTGTCTGGCAGTAGGTCTTCAGGAATAAAAGGATTTGGGTTCGGGGATGGGTGGCAAAGGGGCAAGAGGAGGAGGACCCGGGCATTTGGGGACGCCCCGTCTTCCCAACGTGGATGATCGTAAAATGCTAACAGGGGGGTGAGAAACGAGGGTGGGGCGGTGTTGGGGCCCAGTGTAAGACGCACGACTGACGGGGGCGAGATTCGTAGGACGATCACGGTTTCGTTCCGGTACAGAAAAGATGCTTCGGGATGTAGGTGTAGGGAACATTTGCAGATCGAAATCAAGAAGTAGAGAAGTGGAGGATTCTTGGTGATCCTCCATCCAAGGTGGGCGGGGAAAAACAGGTATCCGCTGATGGTCCGCTCGCTGTAACGGAAGGAGCAACTTGCTGTTCTCCTGATGACTGGTCCCAACTTTGTTTCCATTCCTTTAAAAGAATGTCGGTAACAGTCGCTTGCTCCAATGAAGTCTCTTTCCGGCCCTCTACCTCTGCGGGAATTCCACGCGGAGGCTTGCTTGGTATCTTGTCGTCCCAATGGACGCCAATCCTGTCTCGGAAACTTCCACTGAATCGTGCATGGAACTCGAACCCCCATCATCAGGACAAGCGCGAATAGCTCTGTCCTTGGAGAAGAGCGCGTATCACTGATACTGTGGATATTTCGGATTCGAGATCCTGCGGTGGAAGAACAGCGGCAATATCGAGGTGGGTGACTCGTGAAAGGGCCATTGATGCCGCGCTTCTTCCGGCCCGTGTTTTGATGGACTTGAATTGGAGCAAGCGGGTGGGGAGAAGGGCAATGCGCTTTTTCTTTTCCCCTTTGGGCGGGGCAGGGATCGAATAGACCTCCTCCATCGTTTTAGAAAGGTTCGTGTCCGCCGACGGAGCCCAAGCGGTTTGGGAGCGGTTTGATTCGCCAGTAAGTGTCGTTTCCGCTTCAACAACCGGTGGTGCTGTTGTA
Source organism: Moniliella sp. 'wahieum' (assembly GCA_003971905.1). NCBI lineage: Eukaryota > Fungi > Basidiomycota > Moniliellomycetes > Moniliellales > Moniliellaceae > Moniliella > Moniliella sp. 'wahieum'. The sequence continues at coordinate 140,432 of RSEE01000063.1, read as the reverse complement.
GACTCTGCATCATTGGACATGCTTACACGAGAGCGAAATGGCAAGTTTGCGTTTGAATCCGAACGAATGCCTAGGCCCTTGAGCTACGCCCAATGTGGTACCAGCATCCATCGACAGGGACCTCGTTTCGCTCCGGTGTTGTGACATAGACATGCGAGAGAATATATTCGGTCTGGACGAAAAGAGGGAGTCGAGGAGGAGGTAGACATGATCTTGCGCTCTCCCGGCCGTTTCTTCTCTACACCCCTTCTCTGAAAATGCCACTGCATCCAATGAATGAGCCCGATGAAAAGAGGACTTTGAACGCTGTTCACCAGCAGGGGTCCACGCATTGCTCAGATTGGTCGGGGAAGTCGGTCCCGAATCAGGACCAGAGACGATAATTGCCGGTTTCCACCATCGTCGAGAAGACCAGGGCTTTGCCTTTATGGGGGAATCAGGAGCGTTGTCGGATGTCGCAATGCACTCTCTTTCCCCCAGGCGGGGTCCATCGAGGTCCGAGGCACTTCCCGACTTTTTCTGCTGGACATTCTCGATCGTAACTCATCCATCCAGCCCCCCGTGTGCAGTGAAGTGGCGGGTGATTGATCGGTGGCATTGGCACTCATTGATGTTTTAGATGCGGTTGAGAACCTCAGGTCGCTGATAGACTTGCGAGATCGAGAATGGTCTCGACTCGCTTGCCAATGAGACTTATTCGCAAGCGTAGGGGTTCGTTGGCCATTTTGAGATTCTTCTCCACATAGTTGGACCGACCGCTTCTTCATTATTGAAGGCCTCCACCCCGATATCGACTTCCTTCTTCCCCTTGTGTTTTCGAACTGGGTCTCAACACTCTTCTGTACTACAGGTTCGTCCATAGTGCTTCAGCAGAGGCCATCAATGCTTGAACCTGAGAGAAATATGTTAATGGCGGCCGAAAAGCAGCAATAATGGGGCTTTCTCACTCAATATTCGTCGCAATCCCGATTGATCACTTCGATTAATCTGGCTGCCTTTATTCGCGGAAGTGGAAACGAGTGAGGTGCTTTCGCTGACGGCAAAGGTGCAATCCGTCGTGTAGCTTTTGTGCCAGTTCGCTTGTGGTTAAAGGAGTGGTGGTGGTCGGATAACAAGAGCGAGGAAAAGAGGGGATGGTGCCACGTAATTTCTAAGCAAAGGAGTGAACGACGACCGACCAATGAGATGCCTTGCTATAGTTACTCCTCATATACCCACATGATATTGATTGATGACCATCATCGATGATGTTTGATGAAGTTGACGGAACAAAAACCGGCCAGCCCCAATATCACATTGCATCTCAGGGATCTCAGGGCCATCACAAGTCCTAATCATCGGCCATCTCACATGTCACATCCGATCGATATCGCCCGATACTGGTCACCGGTCACCGAGGTCTTCGAGGCATCAGTGCTCAGTTTCAGTGCTAGTGCGCTGCTCAGTATTACTCGTGCCAGCAGCCTACCTACAGTATCCAGTATCACCATCTGTCCCACACGCTCAATGTTGCATCTTTCTTTGTGCCTTGAAGCTTGACAGCCTTGGCTTGCTTGCAGTGAAGCTGGGAAAGCTGGAAGCGAGACTCCCCGCTTTTCCTGTCCGCTCCCCCGTGTATGTGGCCAGCAGGCTCCCCACAAAAATTCCCCAACAAAGTGTATATATATGGTAATGGGGACATTGATACTTTTTGGGGTACCAAAAGTGGTTCTCTCTCTGATGTTCATGTTTTTATTGGCGTACAGCGGCTACAACACGTGAAGTAACAAAACGTTGAACGTTTTGAACCCGCTGCCATCACTAGGATTGTCTGTGCCCTTGGGGAAAGGAGATGCCTGAGCGCATCAGCATTTCCGTATCTGTGCCTGGCGCTTCGCCATCTTGTAGACCCTGAGGCTTGAAGCTTGAAGCTTGAAACTTGAAGCTTCAGCGCTACGACGCATGTGTGATGTATATGAGGCACAGGATGCCGGTTAGCACTTGAGGCCACCTCAGGCCTCAGTACCTACTCGGGCCTCAGGGCCCGTTTGAGTGCGTGGAGCCATCCATTACGTGCTTGCGTCTGTCTCTGTACGGTGTGGTATACAGATGGAGACCATGACATGTCGAAATGGGACCAAGAGAGGAGCAGACACTAGTATGCTGGTCACACAATCATTAGCCACTGTCAAGTGGGAAGGGGATATGATATGTGTGGTACGTCGTATACAGCAATTAGAGCACATTCTACGCAGGGGCCTCTCCCTGAACGTTGAACCGAGAGCTTAACCTTCTTCTTCCAGCTTCAAGCTTCGAGAGCTTATAACCTTCTGCTTCCTACAGCTTTTCAAGTTTCCTAACTTCAGCTTCAAGTCCACCCCAATAGAAACGTATCCTACAAGATAGTACTATACAGACGTCTATATGCCACCCGTCACACTCACAAGTCACCTACTGCACCACTCGTCTTTTTGATGTGAGATGTGAGATCTGAGAGAGTGCTCGCGCTTCAGGCGACTGAGTACACTGTGAGTACTGAGTTTCAGTATTGTGAGTACCTGAATATAATACACTGAGTACTGAGTACTGACTGGTGACCCGGTGACTGGTGACCGGCCCCGGTAACCGACGAATCTCTGCAGGCACTACTTTCTCACATTGTGTATTGCTGGTTCCACATGTCACAGCGTGCATCACCATTTGTATATCATTCTTAATTGTTCGGCATCCCACGGCGGCTGTTTACGTCGAGCACAGAGTAGCGAGTACCTGAGGACTGACTGACAAAGGCATACGCTTCTCTGTGTGCATTCTGAGAGGCCTGTTGGGCCTGATCGCCCTTTGGCTTCTCCCACATATCTTCGTATCACTCCATGAAGACTCTGTGCTCTGTGCTCTCGGCCGCTTTAGAGCGCCCAACGTACTCGACGCCACAGCCTTTTCAGTATACTCATCGGCATGTAAGGACATCTTGCACGGAGACGTCAGTGAGGCCGAGGCCTGACGGCAAGATCCTATGCACTATGCCTGATTCCTTCGGCCGGACATTCGAGGTCTTGATAATGTGTTGCCAAACTGTGCCTTCGTGCGTATCACGGCGCGGACCCCTGCTCGACGGGGCCACTGCTGTGGCAAACCCCCGACAAACGAACCCATTTTAGGCTGAGCGCTCAACTGGGCATACCCTAAAAAGCCCAACGTCACGCATCATTATGGATGGTGTCTGTAACGTGCCTCTATCACGTGCGCGCCCCTCCTGCTATTCCGTGGCGTTACTCATCCTACGTTTCCCCCATTCTTCTCATTCCGTCCTTAAACAACCCGAATGAGTAATGGCATGTACACTCCGTTGCGTGCAAATGGATCATTTTCCCTTTCCATTAGAGCCCCTTAGGAATTATTAAGCTTCCGGATCTGGGGTCTTATATATGCCCCCGGTCCATGCGCTATACGCGTTACATGTTGCAGGCTCAATGAACCGTGACACGTGACTAGTGACTTTCGGTATTGAATGTGGTCTATCCTTTTCGAAAACGGAGAGAACCCCTGAGGCCCTAAGGCCTAAGGGGCCTAAGGCCTAAACCGTGGGACATACTCCGGAAACAGTCTGTGGTCAACAGGTCTAGCCCCAGTCCGAGACCAGATCGATCATCGAGCACTAGTCACTAGTCCTAGTCACCATACACCAAGTATGCGTCACATGTCACAGGGCCAAGATGCGCAGCAGCCCCTGGAAAGATTTCCGTTGGTGCCACTGTGCCGTGCTTACTAGTGCCTTACTACTCTCGGCTTTTGAGATCTGCCAGTGCTCCGTCGCGTGCACGGGAGCTACCTTCAGCTGAGTGGTATTGCAACCGACCAGCCTGGCCGCTTGCCTATATTGTTGCATGGCTCGCGGGCCTTTGTCTCTGTTTATATAAAGACCCGCCTCTGTCCTAAGAGTGCATTGGAGGCAAAAGCGACCAATCGGCTTGTTTTCCAAGTCCTCAGGCCTCATCGATCATCTCTAACAACAAACTGTTCTACGTCCTCCGTCAGGCCTCAGCACCGCCTTCGCTAGGATAGCACAAGGAGAACTACCTCTATTGTGCAAGGCAGAGGGAGCAGAGGGACGGCGACTCTTTGGTACGAAAAGCTCGCGCTTCGTGCCTTCGTGCCTACGCCAGGTCCCCTTGACCGACGAGCCAGAGGGTTCGATTCCTCTCGGCCTCCGTCACGCTTTTCAGGTGAGGTTGTCATCACCAGGGAGGCCACCATTACACTATATGTGGCCAAGGGCGACGGGCAGCAATGCCTTATCGGCATATTGGGCACGACAGCTCTCCGCCTTAGATACTCAGAACATCGCTATATCGCTGTCGTATCATTTACAGAGGTTTTAGCTTGCAATTAGTAACTACACAATATCGGGTTGATATTACCGAAGATGCGCATAGCCGCTTGTCGAACTGCAATGGGATATGGCATGTGATATGTGGCAACAAGTGACACATCAGGAAAAGAGCCGTTCCCTTCATACATCGTGCGTCAAAAGCGTGCCACCGCATCATCAATGCTTCAGAACCGTCAGAGATTTCAGACGCGTCAGATCGTTAGACGTCAGTGCGTCAGTGCGTCAGATCTCCAATCCATTAACAGATTTCTGAAGTACGCAACAGCAATATTCAGGCCTCAGGGTGGGCCTCAGGCTTCAATTAATTTAAGCACCAGTTACTAGTTAAGCCCCTTGGTAAGGTCATCATACATCAGACATCATGCATCATGGAGATCCGAGTTCCCTCTGTGGAGCAGTGCTCAGTTACTTAACCCTACAGTATGAACCAGAAAAATGACTGACGGGCCAATGAATAATGGCTAAGCGCTAAGCGCTAACTTAAAGCGCGAAGTGCTAAAGGATGCGTAATACATACTGAGGCCCGAGGCTTCCTGAGGCCTGAGGCAGTATAATGATATCGATGATCGAGCTATTAGATTGAGGCTTAAAGCTTAATGTAACTTGATTCAATCGTCTCTCTGCTTCTTCGGCTTCGTTTGGGTCATTAATCATTGGTCAGTTACCCTCACAGAGGTCTCGAATGTTGCTCCGGCCTTCTTACTCCCTGATTTCGAAACCGTCTAAAGGGAAAAGGATACGGGAGGCAGAGAAGGGAGGTGCAGAGTTGATAGCGAGCAGGGGCGCAGCCAGCCAGTGGAACTCTTCCCCCGATAAGCGAGCGTTACCGATCAATTTGAGGACCGTGTGGGGGAACCCTATATATACTCACTATACCATCTTCTCACACACTGGTGAGACCGGAGACCTCTAAAAGATTTTGTACATCAGCCAAAAAGAACTGCAATTGGTTTCTAAGCCACAATATATAGCTTTGGTAACTATATACTATCTTCGAAGTCAAACATACATGATGCATGACATATAATGACATATAATAGGCTTATAGCAGAGTATATACATTGAGCGTAGCCTCCGCCCCACTCGACCCCACAAACTTTCTTGATTACCCCGTTAGCGCGTCAGTCGACACTAACTCAGTGGTGAAGAAATCACATTTTTGTGGGGGCGTCTCCAGGAGGGCTTGTTCAGTTGGTCCAACCCCTTACGCGTCTTTTGAATATGCAGTGGGAAAGCGCATGGAACGATGGTGGAACGTGATCAAAATGTGTTGAGCTATCCTCAGTTCCTCCTGAGGCCTGGGAGATCCGCTGTTTTCTCTCTCCTGTTTCCTTGTTCCGCAGCTTAAGCCCCTGGTGGCGACTCGCTGCTGCTTGATGTTCCTCTGTAGGCGTTGATGGTTAGCTAGTTATATCACCACCACCATTAGTGAAATTGCATCACCCTCGAGGACCATCAGGACTCCAGGTCTCATCAAAATGCATCGTCAAAAGCTTTCTCACGCGACGACGGCTTGTTTTTCGATCAGGTCGATCAGGTTTTATTGTTTCTTCGGCAGGGACACCGATGGCCTGTAACATGTAAACAACGCGATGCTCGATGATGCAGATGATGTGGGCATGGTCGAACAGGACACTTCTTCCCCCAAAATTAACCTTGCAGGAAGATTGGGGAGTGATCTGAACATCAAATGTGAACATCAAGCGTAAAAACGCGTAACGCGTAAACTATCATGTACACAAAACATGAAAAATTGTGATTGACTGACTGGCACAGGGGAAACCATGCCATGGGGTTGGCCCCGCCAGGGGGCTGCTAGTTGGTGGATATGAGCGGAGCTAGGGACGAAGAGGAGAGGCCTTTCGTGGGGCGGCTGAACGTGTGGCAAGATCGAGTATGCACCGGCTTGGGCTGTAGTATCTGAAGGCTGCGTGGCTTAGGGACGGGTAGAGGCAGTGGCGGAAAAACACTGCCAGAGCTGAGACTGGACAGGGACGGCTATCGAGGTGGCTGGTATGGAGCCCATGCGAGGAGCTGGCACCGGAATCGACGCGGTTGAAGGAAGGCTCGCGCGACTGGATAAATGGAGAGCTGGAGGACGAGGTCGAAGAGGAGGTGTGGAAGCTAAGTGGAGAGGAGGCTGCCTGTACTGAATCAATTGTCTGGAAAATGGGCAGGAGCTGAACAGCATACTATGCAGGAAGGAAGAGAAAGGACGAGGGTAAAGACGAGAAAGGACGAGAATAGACGAGAGACGAGAATAGAAGATGGGGAAAATGATTCCCATCAGTCAGGGGTACAGGCTAGATCAAAGGGAAAACAGATACAATAATAGGGTGTAGAAAGAAACACACGTCAAAAAAGGGTTGGTCGCGGCAGGCGCGCACCGAGAAAGGAAAAGGAAGCGGTGACGGAGGCGGCAGTCGCCGCAAGATACCAAAACTCCGATGGCCTTATTTAGGTCATCCGACTTGGACTTGGGCGGGGGGCGACTATTGCCGCACGGATGCATGGCCCCTCGGGCCGCACCGTACCTGATTTAACCAACCATCATCACTCACACTTGGGTTGGACTTCGGAGCGCGCCCTACTGGGTATGTGCATAGCACAGGCGGGATCGGACCATCTCGGATCCAACACAGTCCGTAACACGGGGGTGGGGGTGGGGGCGGGGGAAAGAGTAGTTGACACATTCCCCCGCGAGTGGCACTCACTTCATAACCGTCCATCTCGGGCACTACCACACCCCCACTATGGAACCGGACAGGAGTTGTATCGACAACATCGCACGCCTTCAATCCTCTCTTAACCTCTTAAGGCCAACAACAATGAAAGCTCACTTCTTCTCCTTACCGCCTTTTACGCCCCCCCCCCCTCTCCCTCCCCGTGAAGGCAACATGCTTACCTTGATGAGCATTAAATAGTAAGTCCGTAGTAGTCACACAAAAGGTCAAAGAGCAGTCTCGTCCCTGTTCTAGATCTTCCTCGACCCCTTCGTGTCTCTCTTCCTCTTATCACGCGCACGTCTCGTTTACCGTGTGATTGCTTCTCCCTTTCCTTGGGTATATATGGCAGGCACCATTCCATGGAGCCTGAATGAATACCATCGGCATGATCCAAAGCAATCCCTTTCCTACATCAGCACATATTTTCCAGACTCTCTAATTACGGTCGATGAACTTGTACCAAATCTACAGCGCTGACACTAGGTAGAGTGTCTGCTGTATGTTATTGCCCGCTCAGCTGAACCTCCGATGCCATCTCCTCGTGGTTGCGCCCTTATTGCATGACGAGAGGGATAGAGGAAGTAGTGCCAGAATCCGCCAATGCTCTTGAATCAATCCTACCATATGTTTGGGTATACCAGGGCTTGTTACCGCTATAATCCCTTCAAACTTGCTCTTCCCCTCCCCCATTGGCCTTTCCCTTTAGTTTGGCCATCGATGAGCCCAACGTGTCCATTTCGATGTGGCCTTTAGCCAACACATAGAGGGTCCAGCAACTGCGCCAGCCCGGTGGACAACCCACAAAACGAGAGACCAAGAGCAGAAGGAAAAGCACTACACACGAGTGCATACGGCGTACACAACGATGATGGTCCACATGACGTGGTGTGGTGTGGCGCGGTCAAGCAGGCGATAGAGAGAACGCCGGCTCAAAGGGGCACACAAGAGAAAATACGTGGGGTACAGGGACGAGCAAATGGAGATGCCGCAAGCGGCAGAAACAACAACAACAAAACATGCCTAACGCGCATTGCCAGGGCAGAGTGCTAGCTTCCGCAGAAACAAAGGCGGTGGGGTACTTGTTCGCGTCTTCGTCCATCCGACCGACCGGGTCCTCCTCGCCCCTTGGCGTGGCCATGGCGGAGTCAGATGCAGGAACAGGATTGGAGGCACTCTCTTCTGCTTGCTCATAATTCTCTACCCAACCTAGGTAGGACTCAGGCACCAAACCGCGCAGAAGCGCACCCTCCTCACCAGGCGAACTTCTCGACAATCGCCCATCCGCCTTCGAGGGAACCGACCACCAGGATGCGCTCTCGCCAGACGAGGCAACTAAGTTCGTGCCCGCTTTCTGCCTCGAAGGGGTACATCACTTCGTATTCCCCCAGCGCGAGGGGCAGTTGCAGCCTCCTCGGCCGCGGCAATCGCCGCTGCCGCTTCGTTCATGGAGGTGTGCGGATCGGCGTCGTAATCTTGGTAGGATAACCTCTCGTTTTCGAGCAGTTCCAGCCGCTCGGCTTCAGCTTGCCTCGCTAGCGCTGCGACAAGGTCCGGGTGGGGCTCTCCCCACATGCCGCGGATCTTGCGCTGCAAACGCGAAATCACGCACGACCAATTTTTCGTCCTCCTCTTCATTCTCTTCTTCATTCTCTTCTTGCTTCTCTTCTTCCTCGTTCCGATTCGGGGGATGGCTGAGCGACGACCGGCACAGGGGCGGCTAAATTGTTCGCCTGTCGTTCTGTTTTTCTCGGGAGGGGGAGCATCTTCAGCGTCCCAAGAGAAAAGGTAGTAGAGTTGGTAAGGGCGCCTAGAGGATGGGGGGAGGCAGGCGAGGAAACCAAGCGGTGCACCAGCGGGGGGAAGTGGGTTTGGTGCACACTGTAATGCGCACCAACTTCTGCGGCGCGACGCGGGGCGGTAGTGCACACACTCCCACTTCTCCCCAGTGCCCCGCTTCGCCTCCCTGGTGGACTGGACCGACCCAACTGCGGGGCGGGGGGGGAGCCAAGGACGGTTCTTCCTCGGATGAGGACGGAGACCGCTCCCCCTTCTCGCCGGGGTGGGATGGGGTTAAGGGGGGAATGGCTTCCTTCTTCTGGGCAGCCTGATGTTCGTGTTCGTGTTGGTGTTCATGCACCTGCTCAAGCACCTGTTCTCGTTCTTTCTCCCGCTCCTTCTGATGGCCATGCTCCCGCTCGGGTACGGGGTTTGTGCATGGTCAGATGCCTGCGTCTGGGCCTGTTCCTTCTGCGCCTGTTGTGCCACACGACGTGGCGGGGGGGCGGGAAGAAGGGCCCAGGGGAAGCCTGGTCGGGAGGGGGGATGAATCCACGGAGGGGCTGGGATAGGCGCGAGCAGCAGCGGCCAAGGCGGCATCGGCATCGGTTAGTGGGACATTGGGTTCGGGTGGGTTCAGGTTCGGGTGCGGGTTCGGGCTGATGCTCGGTCTCCGAGTGGGGTTGGGGTTGGGGTTGGAGGGGGGACTGAGAGCGGGGGTGGGATTGCGGATGGGGATGGCGGGGTGTGAGGCGCGGGATCTGAATCCGAATGCCGGGAAGAGGGGCGGGGATTGGGTGGGGGGGGCATGGCGCGAGACGAAGTGGGGGGGAACGAGGGCGGTGGGGCTGGTGGGGCTGGTGGGGGTGATGGCGATGACGGTGGCGGTGGCGATGGCGGTGGCGATGGCGGTGGCGATGGCGGTGGCCAAGGTCGGGCGGGGCTGCTAGCCGCGGGAAGCAGCTTCGCCGGCGCACCGCCGGCACCCGCTCGCGTGCGTTGGCGCGGCTTACCTCAGCCGCATCGAGGGGGAGCGCGGACTGCAGGCGGCTGCGGTGCTGAGTAACCCTAGCGCGGGGCGGCACGGGGGCGCTGGCGGGCGGTGGGCGCCCCCTGGCATGAGGCATGGGTGCATGCGCCGCCGCCACTCGGGCGTGGCTGGCGCCACGGCGGCGGTGCTAGGGGGAGGGGCCAGGCGGCGGGCGAGTGCGGCGCAGAGCGAGCACACGCAGGCGGCTCGGCGCCCCCCGCGTGAACATTTCAACGCCCCCATTCCCCTCGCGTCACACGTCGCGCCGCCCCCACACCCGCCTGTCACGGTCCTTGTCGCTAATTAGGCCAATCTTCTCACCTCCTTGCTCCTACCAGTGCATCCGTTGCTTCCCTTGGTGCTTGGCCTCAGACTCGTATCGCCCGGCTCTTACACCGCCTGGGCCATTAAAGCAGATCGGAAATGGCCTCTCCGTACAGCTGGCTTGCCAGGTGCAAAAGGACCCAACGGGAGACCCAGCAAAAAACAAACGGCCGTCGCAAACACACCCAGAGATGGGGCAAGAGAGCCAACTAGAACGACAAGCGCCGTCTCTCTTGTCCCATTGCATAACCTTCTTTTCATGCCAGCGGCAAAACTCAAAGCACGAGGTTCAGTTGATACTGTGTCAGGGAGCTCCGGCCCACAAGCACCTACCGATAGGGATCTACAGCTGCCGGGCGCCGCGAATAGGACAGCAAATATGGACACCCCGACCAGTGAGTGACAGCGACAGTCTTCCCTATAAACCAACGTGTCACATCCGGCTTCAACTTTTGGCTCACAACCTCCATCATAATGCGGTAGGACGCTCCCTCAAGGCTCGAGACGCGTGGGGTCCCGTGCCCCTCGAGAATCATCATAAGAGTCCTGTCAAGTAGCAAGCAGGAATTTATTGTGACGCCTGAGGGCCTGAGGGTTGGATTCAGGAAAGGCCTGTGTTGAGCCATCATGCATCACGTGGCTCGTGCTTTGGCCGTCCCTTCAGTTCTTCCCCAGGCCTTCGAGTCCCGTTGTTTTCTCTCTCCTGTTTTTCCTTCTTCCGCAACTTAGCCCTGGTGGCGACTCGCTGCTTGCTGTTCCTCTGTAGGTGTTGCTCGTTGGCTTAGACCACCACCACCACCAGTGCGATTGCATCGCCCTCAAAGGGCCATCCGGACTCCAGGTATCATCCGTTCAAGCCCACTTTCGGACAGAACACCTGTTCACCTACCTGAGGAACTCTCCTACAGGGACACCATCACCATCTCCCCAACAAACAAAATCTGCCAGTCAGCCGCATTCGGTATCGCCAGAACCCGGAAAATGATCCGGAAAACGGAAACCATTGGTGCCCCGTCACCAACCGTGAAACCCTACTATATCAATGTGTGTTGTCCAAAGATCCCCCCCGCTACGCTTGGGTTCCATGTACAGGCACATCAAGAATCCGCCAGGCACGCAAGGGCCAAAAGACACAACAGATGAGGGACCATCTGATACCAGGGCATCACTATTGATGTCTTGCAGAGATTCTCCCGTTTTCAAAGTAGGGCGTGCACGTGTCGCAACATGGGCAAATGGACACAACCCCATCAGCCGCGACATTATCCACACGTCCTTTTGCGCAAAGAAGGAATCCAACACTGTTGCTTGACCCGTGGTTTCGCCTTACCTCAATGGCAGGAAACAAGATGGTGCAATTCCCTCACCCCGGATGGTGTTGTATGCGTTCATTACCCATTCCAGCAGGAACGGCCACCTTTTGGCAGAGGAATATTGCGTCCGCTCGTCACACACAGTGCTTTTTCCAGACCTGGTTCCAAGCGCTTGACCTCCGCCTCGGCCGGAGCATTCAATCCCTGTGAGTGGGTGGTACGGCAACGAATGCTCTAGCTGAGCCCCCCATTGGGCCAAGTGTTCTTCGCTGAAGCCATGTGAGTGGAAGACGGCGTCGTTGTCCGCAGTCAACACTTCCGGAGGGCCGTGACTTCGGAACCAGCGCGAGTTGAGAAGCCCTGTGGTTTCTGCGGTTGATTTTGCAGGCGCCCGCTTGAAGGTACCCGGCAGGTGACCTGGTCCACAACGACAAGGAACATCTTTTCATTGCTTATTACTATAGGTTGCATGCTGGCTACTAATATATCAACGCCACTGGTGTTCCAGTGCTCGACTATATACCCAACAGAGAGAGTTTTGTCTTCGTCGCTGGTGGTTCATACATCTGCTTCACAGTTGATGCGGCATTACTATTCAGACTCTTCATCCTCGTTGGTAGCGTCCAAAACAGTTGCGTGGGACGGGCGAATGGTCCGCGTAATGGGCCTACGCCGTCTCGCGCCCTCCTAGCGGTATGCTGAAGGAGTCGCACCCACAGCAGCCTGGCGGCGTTGAGCTATCACTTGGGCCAGTGTTTAGGCGTCGCGCTCTCTGTGCTCGCTTGTCCCAGGCGCAAATTGATGTTACTCTGGCCCTTTGGAGGGATTTTCAATGCATACTCCACCAGGACATTATGGTGGAGATGCGCAACATGCCGAATAGTACCGATTTAAACCAAGATTTGGTTGATGCCGATGGCTTTGAAGGTAACATATCCTGTCAGGCAATGCACGCGCGGTTAGCCTCGAGCAACCATTGAATCGCCAAATGTTTTGCGGAGGGAGCGTACCAGGCGTTGTTTTGATCCTGATATCAGCCAAGCATTGAGAGCGATCAGATTCGGCGCACCTGGGGGGCGAAGGAATTGTACCCTCTTTGGTTTCCTTCCCATTGAGGTAAGGTTCTGGCGATATCGCATGCGGCTGGCAGATTTTGTTTCTTGGGGAGATGGTGATGGTGTCGCTGTAGGAGAGTTCAGCTAGGTGAACACGTGTCTCTCTGTCCGGAAGTGGGCTTGAACTGATGAGACCTGGAGTGTGGATGGTCTTTGAGGGTGGTGCAATCGCACTGGTGGTGGTTCTAAGCCAACCAGCAATACCTCGAGAGAAACAGCAAGCAGCGAGTCGCCACCGGGGGCTAAGCTGCGGAACAAGGAAAAACACAGGAGAGAGAAAACAACAGAACTCCCAGGCCTGAGGAGGAGCGAATGGACATTGGCCAAAACACTAGCCACCCGATGGTTCAACATGAACTGTCTGTGTCCGTTTACCTATTTCTCCCCATGCCAGGCAGTATACGGGTCTTATTTTGCAGGGCTGGGCGCTCGCTGAGCCGGAGCCCGAAGGCTGAGGTTACTGGTTACCGTACGTCTACCAGTGACCGGTGACTCGTTAACGTTTAACGTACTTTAACATGCTTCGTGCGAGCGACCCTGCCCCGCACGGGCTTCAGCCGCCTCACGTCGCAGAGCAGCACAGCATGCTCTCCCGCACCATGCTTCTGTTTGGGGGGTGATGCATGATGCAGGATGATCGCTGAAACAGCGGCCCCAGGCCTCAATTTGAGGTGTACAGTCAATTCACGCTCCGCAAATCTCAGCTCGATCGACCCCTTGGAATCCGACCCCTGGTGGAGAAGCAACCACACAGCTGCATCCCTTTGAGGCGAACTGCTTGCCCCCGCTCACCACCTTTCCCGCCATCATCTTTCTCTTGAGCCAGTACTGCCACTCTACAATGCCTCCCTCCCGCACCGTCAGGACAACCCAGTAACCAGCAATGCCGCTCGCCGCCCGAGGGACACACGACGTATCAACCCTGAGCCGGAGCCCGTGGTGGAGACTGCTTTCGAAGGTGACGAACCGTCCCCTGAAGAACCACCTGGTGGCACCAGAGTGGGGTCAACAGCGATTCCGGCAGCGACTCCGACGGAGGAGAGGGAAAAAGGAGTACGAGCGAGAGTTACGTTGTAGTCCCTCCTCCCCCCCTCGTTCCCGTGTTGGTTCGTGAAATGACTATGCGGGGTCAATTGAACCCGCAAACGATGACGATGAACAACGAAGAAGTTTTGCGCTGGGTCTTGACGCTGACACCTTGTTCCCCGCACAATGGACACTGATGAAGAGAGCGCCGTTGGGCAACATGCATACTCATCGAGGAAAGTCTATGGTGCGACATCAAGACTCTTCGGGTGTTCTTTTTGTCAAGCAATGTGAAGTAGGAATCGTTGGCTAGGGGCTTTACCATGTCCAAACCACGCCAGCATTTCAAACGCTTGCTGGAGCACAAAAAGGTCAGGACCATCAGCTCTCGCCGCACACCCCAGGATCACTTTGTGCTATACTGACTCGCCACTGACAGAAATGGTACAAATGACTCTTCGCGGTATGGGTTTGTCTGCATCCCTAGAGCAGGATCGGCAACAATAAGGATTTAGGCTTGGTTTTCCGTCCGCAAGCGGCTTGTTCCCCGCGAGGTCTGGAAGAGTTTACTTTTGACGGTCAACTCCTGGCCCATATCGGTCGTGTGACAAAAACTTTGTCCAAGTTCTGTTGACGGTGTTCCTGAAGCCGACTTGGTCGACCATGCGTCGTCGCTTTTCGATTTGGCGGTACGTTTTTATGCTTACACTGGTCATGACTTTGCTACCCTCTAACCTAACCCATTGCTTTGGAGGAGAAGGTGGCCACAGGAGAGAGAGTGGATGTGTGGTCCTTGGTGCTGAAGGGGCATCAAGAGTTGAAGCGCAATTTAAGGCCGCGATGGCGAAAGTTGATGTGGCCGCAGGACAGAATGGACACCCTAACCCACCCAAAAAATGCATTTGATCGAACTTACTAGGATTAAACAAGTGCGAATTGCTTGGATATATAACCTTGGCGCAAACGTGAGGTTAAGCTAACTAAGTACTTCTATTATAGCGAGATTTGGATAATGGCCAAACCCACTACAGCTTATGGCCGTTAAACCATTTTTGTTCCGGGAACGTGGTTTTATCCCATACAAACCCCGCAGCCGTGCAGGATTTCGCTGAAATGCCTGGGAACCTCTCGGGCAGTCTGGATATCGTCGAACATGCTGATATCGCTGTGATACCCCAGGTCCCCTCTGGTTCCCGAGGGAGGGGTCGCGGGGAGGGACGTCGTCGGACACCCTGGAATCACTGATATCAAAATGTGGTCCGTAGTGTTGACATGCGCAGGACCAGGAACGGCCTCCGCAAGGAAGTCGGCCACCATGGACTGGGTGGGACAATCCTCTTACTGAATTGTTCCGGCCTGCACCCATTCGCGTATTGCCTTGAGCTCGACGCCTCAGTGCTCACTGCAATCATGCTTCTCAGTTGCCGCCAAGTAAGCCAAAGCAGGCTGATCGTCCACTTCAATGGTTATGCTCTTTTTTGACTCATTCCAAAGTACTTTGCGATCCTGAGCAGATGCATTTTGCCTCACGAAATCCTTCTAAGGCAGCATTGAGCTCACTGCCTCGATAATAGACAGGGTCAGGTTGGTCTGTTCACAATTTGTCCATGACACAGCAGCATCAGACACCTTGAATACGCAGCCTCCGATGCACTTCCGATCCAACTCTTCAGCGAGGTCTCAGTGTCCTTCCGTCTTTGGATCAACTCGATCGGTTGGTGGGTGTACCCTAGCTTGAGTTGGTGACCGACCAGGTAACGAATAATCCCGTTCACGACTTCCCATGACTGCTTGGCCTTTTTGTCATTAGACTGCCCCACAAATCCAGCAGCAAACGGTGTGTTCCTTGGGCCGCATTGTGGATCTCGAACCCACCAGTGACTGGTACTCCACCACAGAGCGCTTGGGATTGGTCCTTTCCTCCTGCTCCTCGGTCCGCTGCGCACGCAATACACTGGCCCCCAATTTGGTCACAGGCAGAAAACGCGGAAGCCCCAGCCATGCCCTTCTCCACAAGGAGCGGAGCCACACTGGCATATTGGTCCCGATCAGCAACACGATCTTATTTAACATCGAGTCCCGCAATTTGCTCAAACGGGCCGAGTTCCTCAACCAACACACAAAGATTTGACATCCGTCCCATAGGACCGCGCCGACCCTGAGTCACGTTTCATTCCTTCCGAGCTCGCACCAGTCTTCTGGACGAGTAAGTCGCAGAAGCTCCTTAGTCCAAGACGACGTTCAGTGCTCACATTCTGTGGTAGTAGCGAGGCCGACAAAAGAAATTAGACCGCGCACAATGAACACGATGCAACGCGCGTTTTCACCCTTAACGGCAGCAGCAAAGTGTCGTCAACCCAGCACAACAGGTACACTGGCTCCGGACCGTCCTTGATGTAGAGGCACTCAGCGGCAAGCGTGGCATGAATAGAGGCCAGCGTGTGCAGCGCTGCCGCCAAGGTTTTGTACCAGGCTTGCGCAGAAAAGAACAACCCACACCGAGCCTTCTTCAACTTAGCCACCTGGCCTGACCCATTGCAGACCAACTGGCAGACGCATACACAGCTTGCCCAATTTCCCACTGACAAAGGCACACCTTCCATATCTCATCCCGAACGTGGTATGCTCTCGCTGAGGCACGACACAGCCAGCAAGAACCGCAGAGACACACCTCTAGCTTACTATACAATAAGCCAAATGTGGCCGCATTCCTCAATAGCTCTACTCGGATCCACCAACCAGCCCAAACAAGTAAATGTATGGTGTGGGTCCCCTTTGGACCCCCAATGGATTGTAACCCTTAAGCGCCCCCAGGGTCCTTCTGGTGGGCCATTACATATAGGGTAGAATCCACACTTGGACGAACAAGGCTGAATGCGGCAGGTTTGACCGTTAAGTCCCACGGTCGCTTGATAGAACCTATATGGAGTGATTTTCATGGCAAGGGCGATACTTTCGCATGCAGCCATGATTGTGACTGCGCCAAGCCTTCACAGGCGTAATAACAAAACAACAACAACAAAAGGTAGCGGTGGCAATGGGAACGAGCCATACACTGGTTGCTGTTGCCAAAGACAGAACAATGGTAAGGAGGCTCAACGGGGGGAACCACGACCTCGACACGGCCCTTGATAAGAATGCTCGCCAAATGACCCCCAATATTGGGGATAACACTTGGCGGATAGAAACCACACCATGAACACCAGCTACAGCATCAATGGAGATGGTACACTTTGCTATAATTCGTCGCCGGCTTAACAGGAAGGTCTTTGGGTTACCCCGTCCTGTCACACGTCGTTGTCCAACAAACGAATTTCCTTGTGAAGCAGTCGTTGTGGCTACATGTTCTTAGGTACATTAGTATTTTGGTTCCCAATGATAATCACGAGAAACACTGGTCTTCAATAGGCTTATCGCCATCCACTAACGCACAGCGTGCTACTGCGGAATAGAGACAATTATGTCTCCCGAGCATACTCTGGCTCTTGGTCCTGACGATATGGGGGTAATTGACCGCCTGTTTGACTTTGGAGCTGCATTAACAATAATGTTCTAGTATCAATTTTCTGTCATTGATAGAAACCTCGTGATTCAAGAAACTGTCCGGATTGAAAAAAAAAAATACTGGCCACATGTTGTTGTCCCAAAGCACGATGCCTCGTAAGATTGTCTACGATGAAAGGTAAGTTAATGAGCGTGACACGGATGACATAGCGCCTGTCGCAAAAAAATGCAAGCAATACACCTGGATTATTTACGATCCATTTTCGCCTTACTTTTAACGACGCGAAGATACTACGGTATCAAGACAGCCGGCATGATAATTGTGCAGCAGACGGATTTGACATGGGACTCTCAATGGAGCTGGTTCACCCCGATAAGTCCTTCAAGCGAACTCAAGGAAAAGAAACAAAGAGTAAGGGAAGCGATGCAAAGGAAGCAAGGGGGTTGAGGCACTGGCGCAATCAGGAGCGCAAGCGAGGGTTCACGGAACCATTGCGACAAGCGCAAGTGAACACTAGCACTGCTCCGTGATACAAGTCCCAGTCAAATTCCTAATTGTTTGTATCTCTAAAAGCTCAAGACCTAATAAGTCAATGAGATTGTTTGTTGCAAGGGATTCTTTTGGTGCAACTGGTGTAGTGTCTGCAGCTCTGTATGGCAATAACCCCACAGAGATATCATAATCGTTTTAAGCAGGAAGACGATCATATGCTGGTTGCAGTTTATGTTCATTGTAGCACTTATTTGTGCGTGAGTGAAACAAAGTAATAATAAACGAGAGCGACCAGAGTCATTATTTGTGCTGGGATTTGGGTAGCAACTATGTTAACCCGCATGTGTTGCTTGACTTGCTTCGCGTGCGTGACGCATAGTCGGGGTGTATGTATTCTGGAGAGACTGAAAAGACACTACATTGGTATCGCATTGCACGTAAATATGCTACGATGGTAGCTAGTGTCCCCCCATCTAGTCACTATCTAGTCACTCTCACAGCTCCTATTTTCACCTCCAATAGAGTAGATGCAATTAGCGCCAGTGAAGGACGATTCGCTCTATGACTGGTGGGCTGTGGCCCCCAGACTGTGGTAGTCCACCTGGCGGTTTTCAAGGGATTTAATCTGGAGGAGAGGTCGGAAAGGTTTAGCGTTAAAAGCATTTTGGTGAATCTGAGTGGGGTATAGGGTCAAGAAGAGGCCGCTTAACATATAGCAGTGGTACGTACTGGCCTCGCCTCTTCACGCGTTTTGCTCTCCTCGCAATATGGCCACGATAACTTACTTCACCCGTTCTCATCATACGCACCGAACGACATTGACTTCGAAAGAGGGAAATGGTACGTGTCTTACAACATCACAGTTTCCCTGACCCATCTGCCCTATGCACCGTCTTGCTCAACCGGAGTCTGAACAACAGCAACCGCTGCAGTGACATTTTCAGTGCCATCACTGTCTCTTGTCCGATCATAAGTACGTCGCTACCCCGTTGTCGTCCAGCAGGTCATCTGACTCTTTTTCACTCATCGCCCCGCAAGCTATCTACTGGGTCGGCCGAGTGCATGGGAGAATTACGAGGTCATTGCGGACACGCATCTTCCGTAAGGTAACCCTGAAATTTGTACCGCATGTGGCGTGCGACCCGTGCACACCTCACCCACCTCCGTCACATCGCAGTAACCCCGGCAAAAATAACAGACGAGAGACAACGAAGGCACTGCAGTCAACCTCTTTGACGCAGAGGGCACAGATGGCGAGGACAACGACCGTACAGACGACTCTGAGACTGAAGAGTGTTGATTTGGCGCCTAACATTCCAAAGACCTCTCAATGACGAGCCCCAAGTCCATATTGACCCATCACAATGCAAAAAAGTACCCTCGAAGACGATTGCACAGCATACGATGGTGCTAGAATGAGTAGTAATATAAAATGTAATACCAATAGTAACCCATGAAGAGCGAGCATAGGAGGATCAGATTCGTCAGATACGTCGTCCACGGGCACGTTAACGACGTTTCTGACGTTCAAGGGGGTGACGTCGGCGACATAACTGACCTGCAGGGGGATGACATCGAGGACATATCTGATGTTCAGAGTGGTGACATCGACGACGTCACTGACCTGCAGCGCGCTGACAGAATTGCCTCACCCGCGGCAAATTACTCCTCTGACATTTTTGAAGGTATTTTATATCATAAACATAAATGATGTCTTTTCGTGATCCGCTGTGCAGAACTGTAACAGCGTAGTGGCATCCCAGCCGAAGACTGCCTTGCCTGACGGAGGTTCAAGGGGGGAGCCAGCCCTCTGACTCATCGGGCAAGGGCCCGACCAGAGGTATAGGCCCGAAGCGCGAGCTTCGCACCGAATAAAGAGTCAGCGTCCCTCTGCCTTCCTTAGTAGCGGTAGCCTTCCTTCGCTCAGCCTTAGCGAGGCCGGTGTTGAGGGAGGACGTAAGATAAGCCCATTGGTCGCTTGTGCCTCCCATGCATTCTTACCGCGCCCGGGGGCGTTATATAGACAGACGAAAAGGCCCGTGAGCTATGCAATAGACAAACGGGCACGCTGTGTGGTCTGTTGCGAGGCCGCATGGCTGAAAGTAGACCCCGCACGATCTGCGTGCAGATATTATCGGCTATTAGAAGCCGAAAGCGTGCGACAAGCACCCACGGTGGCAACGGCAATGTTCAGGTTACTCATGCGCATCGCCCTATGGCATTACTTCCGTACTACGTTCTTGGCCGCATCAGAGCGCAGAACCACCTCCTCATCACACGTCGAGGGTGGGCCTACTGTTGTCGAAGTTGATCATGAAGTAGTGGGATGACTGTGCTCACGACGGACGTCATTCCCTACTTCGGGTCTCAGGGAGAAAGACGGGTGCCCAGCTGAACCATACGAGTCGGTACAGTTCCACTGCAAGACGCGATGAGAGACCATTTTTCACTTATTCCCCACCAAATCAGTACGATGCAGCAGTACTGTGGGAAAAGAAAACACTGTGTCTTGCTGACCTGCCGAGCGGGCGTACGCGGTCCACCAGTTTGATCCTTGATGCGTCCACGCGATGAACAGTAATCCCGACACATGCATTTGCCTGATGGTTGGCACGATTCCTCAGGGTCATCGATAACAAAGAATGCAAATCATTTGTCGTGGCCTCCGCATAATACATCCCATCATGACATGGCGTGGTAGTTTGGTCCAGTTTTGGGGCCGGGAGGAAGCGACCAATCGTCGTAATGTAATCGTATGGCAAGGCTGCGGAAGCACCGGGTCGGGAAATAGCGAGCCGGTAGAGTGGTTGATAACAATATGGAATTGAGAGATGGAAAACTGAGATGCGAAATGGCCCAAATCAGAGTAGGCAACTAAAGGAGGAGTTGCCGTTGACCCAGGTAGAAATGCCTTTGGTCTGAAGACGTCATTGAATGCATTTTGTATGTGAATGTCAGGGGGCGGGCGCCAACAGGGGGGCCGCCCCGGGGCTTTTGGGGTACAATCCCTTGGGGTCCTAAGGACGACTCACGGTAGTTACGCGCTTGGGCACGTTGGTGGGTCCGCTGCGGAGCTAGGGACAAGGAGAGGCCTCTCGGCGTATAGCAGAGGCGGCTGCAAGTGTGGCAAGGCTGCGTAGCACCAGCTTGGGAGGGCAGTAGCGCGTCTGAAGCCTTCGGGCTCAGGGAAGGGGAAGGCAGCGGAGAACCCATGCTGCTGGACTGGGGTTGGACTGAGACGGGGAGCGGCGTGGCAAAGGACAGTATCACCGCGGCTTAACTGGGCTGGACCGAGGCGTGGCACAAGGAGGGCTCACGCGGACAAGGGGAACTGGGTGCTGAGTACTGAGTGCTGAGGACGAGGACGAGGGTTGGCGATCTGCGCCGGAGTAGAACGTCGACTAAGAGCGGGAGGAGTTGCCTGTACTGAATCAATTGGCGAGAAACGGGCAGGGGGTGAAGGGGTGAACAGGCGAGGAGTCAAGGGTGGCGAAGGGGACAAGGGGACAAGATGGACCGTGGGGGAAAGCCACGAACCATTGCTAACAGGCAGGGGGACTAAAAGGGAAACAAGGCAACAGAGGGAGAATGGGGAACAGGGGAGACAGGGAGACGTTATAGAAAGGTAAGGGAAACAGGCATGGGGCGACTAGCGTCGCTCGGGGTTACTATCAGAGCAGAGAAGAAGTAAGATCAAGAAGCACGGGCGACTAGCGTCGCAAGAAACACAACGGGGGGCGGGGAGCGACGAAACTGAGAGGTTCTCAATTCACTGAGGCGGAAGGCGACTATTGGTCGCTGAGTACGTAGACTTGATATCGCGCTGGCGTTTGCGCCAAACGAGGTGGACTTGGAATAAGACTTGGGAGCGGGCTCTTTGACCAGATAGAGCAGACAGGCCTCAGCTTGCAGATCGGATCAGGTCGGATCCGAACCATGACCAACTGGGACGGGGTTAGGATATGGCGAAGGGCGCACGTACGCGCCGCCGGGCTTGCCATCCCGCCTTGGCCCGTGACAGTGAAACTCATGAACCATCGTTGCATAAAAAGCAGGGGGGCTAAAGGGAAACAACACAGTAGAGGGAAAACGGGGGAGAAATGGGGAGAGATACAAGGAACAGGGGAGCAGTCGCTACAAGGAGAGACAGTTTCTGGGCGGGGAACAAAGAAGGAAACAACGGACCTGCTGCGCTCCGTATAATACCCACCACAGGGATGAAACGTGCCAGGTATATGAACCGTACAAATTTAAAACAGGCTATAGGAGAGATGCAGGCCCAGGGTGCCAAGGTCCTCGGCTCGTGCATTGGGCCCCGGGACGCCCGCCTGCCTTTCTGCGGGACAAGATTGCGGACCAAGCCTCTCGCTACCCCGCCCTGCATGGTCTCCTGCTGCAGGATCGGCTGCTGCTCTTGCGGTCGTGCCTGCAGCACAACCTCCGCCATTTGCTGCGCTGCATGCGGACGGACGATCTCGTGGATGAGCTGCGCGAGATTGACGTGCAGCTGTGGCAGGAGGTCAAGGCCATTCGGGGCGCCGACCCGAACGATGTGGAGGGACAACCCCGCCCGGAGCGGCGGGCTTGGCTTCTTCTCCCACCTCGACGTTGCTCCCCACGCGCGGGCGGCCTCATGCGAGGAGGCGGATGTGTGGGTGGAAAAGGTGCTTGCTGGCGGCGACCGAGAGAGAGAGAGAGAGAGAGACGCGCCAGCGGCCACCCGACAGTCGCAGCGGGAACGGACGACCGCCATGTTTGCCGACCAACAGACGAAGCTACTGACCGAGCTGCCGCCCGAGTTGGGCCACCGGCTGCTAGAGAACGCCGAAGCGCTCAACCGGACGTGGATGTCGGTGGTGCCCTCGACTCAGCTTTATCGCTTACTGACCACGAGGTCATGGCTGGACTGCACCTCCGCACCCTCTGCCGGCACGCCGCCGTCTGCCGGACTGCAACAGACCCTGCCCCGATGGGGCACTGCAGTCCTGCAACCGGTGGCGCTCGATTGGCAACTACCGCCACGAGACGCTCCGACGCTGCATCGTCAACATGGTCCGGCACATCCCGGCCACCGAGGTGGAGACCGAGCCCTTCACCCAGCCGCAGCGCCCCGGGCGCTACGACCTCACCGCGCTCCGCACCGACATCAAGCTGACAGGAACCGGTGCCTCGAAGGGCACCTCGACAAGCTACGACCTGACGTTTTGGTCTTTTGGGAACAAGACGCGCGACGCCGACATGCGCCGCGTCCGCCAGCAACTCGCCGCCACGACGCCGGCGCCCGAGCTGCGCAGGAAGGAGATGGATGTGTTTGTCGAGACGGCCGTCAAGGACAAGCACCGCAAGTACGACGCGATTACTACGGGTGCTTTTGTGCCCTTGGTCTTTACCGCAGGCGGCTACGCCCACGGTGAGGCCAAGGCTGCTTTGGCGCACTGGAAGGGGGAGGCGAACGCCGGTTCCTACCGCACGTTCACCGCCCTCTTTTCGTCCTGGCTCTTGCGTTGTGCGGTTCAAGGCATGCGAGCGCCCCTTCCCACCGCGCCACCCCTACGGATGGCGCGGGAGGGGGCGATACTCGTAGGGCCCCGCGCGGCGTAAGCCCAGATGGCGTACACCCCATCCTCTGTACTACTCCTCTCTGAGCGTTTTTGGCGCCAGAAAAATACCCCCGGGATGAAAGATCGATGAAACGTGCCAACAGGTATATGAACCGTACAAATTTAAAACAGGCTATAGGGGTGACCGTTGTCGCCACAACGCGCAGGGTCGATAGTCTTTACGAGCTTTCCACGATAGTGACTTCGTTGTGGTTGGGAGCGAACTCTGTTTGATAAGATGGTCGGAGAAAGCACGGGGCCTTATATCGTATCAGATCCACGGAGGACCGTCATCACGCTCCCCTTCACAAGGTGGTGTCTTCACGTTTTATTCAATGGACAGCTTCCTCGTCTCTACTCCCCCATGAGGGAGGATAATGCATATCGTCATTGGGCCGGCTGACCCACATGAAATCATGGGACCTGCACTCGGGGTAGATGGGCGACAAAGATCTCATATACGGAGAGACCTGGGAGCAGAACTTGTCGAAGTGCGCGTAGGGCCAGGCCCCCCAACCTGTCGTGTCGGTCGCGGCCTGGCCACACATAATCAGACGCTCTATTATACCACGAAAGAGGCCTCAACTTGTCCTAACCCCTCTCACCACCACTGCAGGTACATGCACGAAATTACCATCATGAGTTTACCTTCAACCCACCGAGTAATTGGTTACCGTAAAAACCCCCACGGAGAGCCCGGGAGACCGTGTGGCTATTGACCCCCGGGGTTCTGACGGCCAATTCACATCTTAATCCAGATCCTGACTTGATCTTCTGTCTCGGGGTGACCACTGTCATTCTGGGGCCATTCGACTGTGTATTTGATCTGACCCTGTGACCGGCCTGTTGTTGCCTGTTGCCTATTATACTGTCTCCATGACTATTTCATGTCCTCTTTGTGATTTCCTCCATTCACCATCCCACGGTTATATCCCCATACAATTTTAAGTCAAGTTGGCACACCTTACTAAGAGCAGTTCATGATGTTGTGATAGCCCTTCGTATCCACAAGTACCTCCACCAGCTCGCGGAAAGGCCCTAGTAGGTCGCCCTTTCATTCTTCTGTAACGGAGGCCAAACAGACTTGCCCGTCCACAGACCGGGAAGGGGCCTGCACCCCAGTCTCCTATAAACAAGAAGACCAAGACGAATATAGGCAACAGAGGCGCAGAGCTGGTTATCTCATTCATCCCTCCCTGACTAGTAGGGTGTTCTTAGTCGAGTGTTCTAGTGAGGTTGTGTTGAAGAAAGGATGGCACCTATACAACGAACGGTGGTGGTCGCTTGCGCCACAGGTGGGCGCCGCCAGGGGTCGGCCCGCAGGAGGGCCTAGGGGTTCAATCCCCTGGAGGTCCGAAGGTAGATTCACGGAATTTACCTGCTTGGGCTGATTGTGTCCGAGTGGAGCTGGGGACAAGGAGGGCTTCTCACCGTGTAGCAGAGGCGGCTCTGCAGTGGACCGGCTTGGGCAGTAGGAACCTATCTGAAGCCTACCGCGTGTCTGAAGCCGCAGGGTTTAGTAGGGGGGAAGGGCAGGGGAGGAAGGACACTGCAGAGCTAGCCAGGGCTTGACTGTGGGATTTGGATTCCAAAAACTACACATGGTTTGATTGGTTTCTCGCATCGTTTCTGTCTCGGGTCCGCTTTGCCCTTGTCCCCCGCCCTCATCCTCACTCATGCCTCGTGCTTGGTCCTCACTCTCCCCCTTGACTCGTTTCCCTTTACGCTGTATTAGACTTGTTGGTCTTTCCTTTGTTTTCTTTAGTCTCTACAAAAACCTGCTGTTCTTAGATCCAATTGTGATGGCCCAAGCGCCACACCACCCTCTTTCCTCTCACTTTCTTCTAGGAGAATTCCACTCGATAAGAGCCACCTTTGATCAGCTCACTTGCCCTCCCTCGCCAATCGAAGCTCCCCGCTTTCTGTCCGGCCCCTAACGTGCAACCTCTGTGGACGCTGCCTGGCTCTGCCCGACGAACAGTAAATCACTGTTCGCGACCTCCTACGTTCACGCCAGTGTTCCTTGGACTCTGGATCTGAAATGCGTTCCGTCCTCTCCGTGAGTCCTGTCTCGATGGGTATAGGGAAAAGGTCTCCGCTGGGAAGCCAACAAGCCGTTACACTTAGCTCGGGTCAGATCACTGACCAGATCTGGCCCCTCACCCCTTACTGGGCACATTTTCCTCTTTCCCATCCTAAAAAGGGGAGACGCCATTGCCGTTGCGGCCATTCGACTCACCTGGAGTCGGGGTGAGGAAGACGAAGAGAGCGTAGGTTCAGCCGGGCCCGCCGCCCGCTATCGGTGACACCTTCTGGTACTGGTTATGATTATGATGCTAGGGTATTATGCCACCAAGACTTTTAATGTATCGCTTTGGACCTTGTGGACAGTGAACGGTAGTACTGAGAAGTCTGTTTTGAAGAAGGGGCTTCTCTCTTCATCAGTTCGGTCCATCGTCTATCATCGTTCATCGTTCACATATGTCCACACCATGCCCATCTGTATCCGTAATAATTGCCAGAGAGACCCGACCTGGTGGCGACACTAGTTATCCTGATCCATGGACGGGCACACGTTGCGAGCAAGTGCAGGTGCGGGTGGGCGAATCTGGTAGGCGAATCTACTATCTACTATTAAATAGGAACAGCGCGTCTCTGTCTTCTAATACCGAGTTTTACTAATACGCAGCGGAGTCAGAATGTGGGGCAAACCAAATCCGCGTTCCGCCATAAATTCCGCCCGGATGCTTCGCTTTGAGTTTTTGGGGCGGATGGGGGGCGTGCGACTTGGGGCGAGGTGGTTTTAACCATCGGCCTCATGTCCAACGTCCAGCAAGTGCACGTCAGCAACAGCCGCTCCAGCCCACCTTCTGGCAGAAGCTCGGGATGGGCGCTATGATGGGTGGCGGGGTCGGGTGACGATTGGGTTCATTGGTGGGTTCCTTCAGATCATGCGGTACGTCCCCCTCCCCTTTTCTTCTGTCCTGCTTGTGGCGTAGATGGCGCAGAGCTGACTTTACTGGGCAGTGCTGGCCCTGGGCCCACGCGGGGCGATGGCTACGCCACTCAGTTCATGGGAACGTCGGCGGCTACATTTGGGTACGTGTCTCGTTCGTGCGCAAGGGGGTGAGCAAGGGGGGGGAGCAAGGGGGGGGTGGGAGCAAGGTCAAAGTGGATGAGTACCTGGAAGCTGACAGTGTCGTGTGGCTCGGCAGGTTTTTCATGTCGATTGGAAGTGTGATTCGGAACGAATCGGGGCTTCCTGCTGGGGCGGAGGCACAGTGGGCGACGGCAGGCAGGATCGCGCCGATTGTTATGGCTCGTCGAATGCAGGCCCAGCAGGCTCACCAAGGCTCTTCGTCGAACTAGAGTTTGGTCGTGCCTCCCGCATCGTGTATCCTCTGCGTTTTCGCATTTTCCCCTGTGCACAGAGGTTCTTACGTGCGGGCAACGGCCTGCTTCCCTTGTACAGCCCAATCATATTTTCTCTCGTTTCGTTGAGAGTCCAAACATGCGTGTGCTGACACCTTGAGTTCTGCGCACTCAAGTCTAGTTGACCGAAATGTGGTTGGGCGAGGCAGTAGCTGCTGAAGCAGAGGCATGCGTTGATCGAGGAGCATGGAGAGGCGGAGCCTGCGAGAATGTGACCAGTTCGATCTTCTTTCGTCGCTGGGATCAATGAGGTCGATGAGATCATGAGACTGATCTCCTGGGTGAGAGAGGTGAGAGATGAGAGAGAGATGAAACGAGGCACTTTTACGACCGAAATTTACTTGTACCTCCAAGCTTTTGTCTGGAAGACAGGTGGCGTACTCCAAATTTGGCGTGGTGAGGATGGAACAAGAGGCCACAAGGAAGGTACATCGCCAGAGGAGGCTTTGGGTAGTCCAAGAGGTAGGTGTCGGTTGGCTAGGGTGGCCATCCTTCGATAGCCTATACACCTTGCTTCTAGTAGTATCCATTTACCACATCCTCGATCAGGTTCGGCCCCCGCCTGGAAAATGCATCCCTGACCCATCAAAACAACTAGTAGCTATTACTGTAGTAAGACATCCACCACTACAAGCATGCCACGTCATACTTCGAGCCGAGCTTGGACATGTTCCGGACGTCGCTTGGTCCATGAACACGAACGTGGAAGACACGAGCGCGAGGAGAAAATGTGTAAGATAAAGTGTACATGATTAGTAGTGTCGTAGTAGTGTACCGCGTTGTATAGAGACGACCAGCCAGGAAAAAAAAACGACCCCAGATGAGGAGAAAAGCAGAGCGCCTGTCCCTGTTGGATGGCACGATCAGAGTATGGGTACGACGGAAAAGGAAGAGACTTGAGCTGATTGAGCAGCGGATGCCAGAGTGGTGGTGGAAACATGTGCAGAACGAGAGCGAAGCAGCGGATGTAGGGTGTATGAGGCACGGCTGACGTGGCCAATGACGGATGCGGATGCGGTCGATGAGGATGGAAGAGAGAGAGAGAGAGAGAGAGCCACGGAGGGGAGGGGGGGGGGGGGGGAGGGGAAGGGGAAGGGGTGTTCAGGTAGGAAATGCAGAGAAATGACCCGCTCCCAAAAAGTCATAATTCGAAAAGACGATGGAAACGTTAGAGGACCGCAACTTCATGACTCGTGTCGTCCAAGATGGACGTTTCGCCCAACTCGTCAGCCAACTGATCCAGCGCAGCAGCCCGTTCGCGTTCCCTCCGCTCTCTGCGCAGTTCGGCCTCCTCGTCTTCCGACAGGCTCATTGTATCACTTTGCAGAGGCAGGTGAAGCGGGGGGATTGCGTGACCGGGGACATGAGCATGAGACTTGTCCGAGGTATGACTGTGAGCCGGGGTGAGGGCAAGCAGATGACCGCCCATTCGGGGACTCGGGAGCGTTCCCATGCTGCTTCGGGAGCTGCGAGGGCCGAGAAGGGAGAGGCGGTGGTGCTGCGGGCGCGAGAGGGGGCGCGGGAATGGCGCGGGACGCGGAAGCGGCGCGTTGTTCTCTGATCCACGCTTGGTCCCGCTGTCGCCGGCGCAGGATCGGGTCCCAAAAGTGATGTGATTTGGTCTGCATCCCGTACGCTTGCGGGGTGATCTCCAGCACGTCGCCTTCGGGCACGTCAATGTGCGGAATCTGTTGCGGAGATTGGCCTTGGAGGTAACCAAGGAGGACGCGCAGCACACTGGCCTGTGCCACAATCAGGATATCCGACGCGGTGCGTTCCAGTTCCATGATCACTGGCTCGATGCGCACACAGAGATCGTGATACGACTCGGCGCGTGGGTAACGCGCTCCATAGGGCTCCTTTTGCAACCGGTCGTACTCGACCGGGTACATTTCCTTGATCTCCGCCTCGGTCATGCCATCGACCATGCCGGGGTTGAGTTCACACAATTGGGATTTCTCCAACTTATCGCCCTGTTGCGGGAAAAAGGAGCACGTGTGAGCCGCACGCCGCCGATTGGACGTCCACACTTCCAGACGCCGTGGCGCAGGGGACTCGGACACTGTCGAACTTGCTGTTTGAGAGCGAAGGCGCGGGCCGGCAGGAGTACAGGCTCGCCCGACTTGGGGATCTCTTTGTCGTCGGTGGACGGAGGGCTGCTTGCGAGCGGACTACAGACGTGATGCTTGGGGTGGGCAGACGGGGAGAAAGAAAGGGAAGACGGGTGGGTGTGGTCGTCGTGGATACCGGTAAGGCGCCCGCCGACGGCCAAAAGTTTGGGTGACATGGGTGTCGGCGAGGAAGTGGTCGAAAGATCGGATCGTTCGCGACGGAGTTTGTCCATAAACTCGGTCAGTTCCTCGGCATATTGCCAGCCCAAGGAGGACAGGTCGGCATCGGCTTTGTACAGTGGTCAACCAGGGCCTCGCCGGCACGGCGAGATAGATGGTACGGTCGCGGTTGTGGACATTCATGAGAAAGAAGCAGATTCGGGACTGGAGGTAGCCGCGGACGTTGTTGATAATCACGCGTTGGCCCACATTGATAATCTTGACGTACGACAGGTCGGGATTGGTGATGGTTTCGTACTCCATCTGGCGAGTGTGGATGCGGCGATAAAAATCAGCCACGGCCTTGTCCTTCTTCCATCCTTGGTAGTCGGGACTGTTGAGTTTGACTGCTCGTACATTGTGCTCAATAACCCTGGGGTCGTCGCAGATGGTCTCGAGAAACATGACGGAGACATGGAGGGGCGCAAACTTGGCGAGCAAGGCAGCGCGGTGGCTTGCTTGCCATTGTTGGCGTCGTAGATGACGACCTGGTTGCCGGCCTGGAAGTATTCGAAGACCTGCTTGTCGAACTCGTCGACGATCTGGGCGCGGAGCTGCTCGGTAGCAGGCTTGCCGCCACCGACGGAGAAGTAGTCGTCGGGGAGGTCGTTGGGCTTGCCGAGGCGCTTGCGGCGGTAGTCGCCGAGGGAAAAGACCTTGGCTTTGACGCCGAGCCAGAGCAGGTAGCGTTCCAGGGCATGGCTCAGATGGGTCTTGCCGCGCGCGGGCAAGCCGACGGTGGCGATGAGGATCTGGCCGGCATGGAACAGATGGCCCGACGCCGTGGCTGGGAGAGGGGGGTCAGTGTGGGAGGGGAAGACGCGGGGGGGCGACGTACTGTAGAGGGGGCAGCCATGGGGAGGCTCTTGGGGGGGGAGGGAGGAGGAGGAGGAGAGGAGAGGAGGAGAGGAGGAGGCGAAGAGGCGAAGAGGCGAAGAGGAAGAGAGAAGAGAACAGAGGTTAAAACGCGGTGCTTACTGCTCTCGAACGGCGCTGGGAATATGGAATGGGCGCCAGAGTGATTAAATGCACGGCTGACTGGATGTTGATCCGAGCACTGCGAATCGGACGCACGAGCGGTGACATCAGCCATCGACTGCGCTGGAACGCCCAGCAGCGCTGCAGTGGGCGCGTGGCTTAGCTCAGCACACGTGCCGAGCGTGGCGTGTGGTGCTGCGACATGTCACATGTCACCAGGCGACGCACTCAGCCAAACCACGTCTGGTTTGATTTGCGGCCGCAATCGCACCACCCGTTTGGGCCATCAGTATTCAATCGTATCCTGCATCCATCTTGTCATCTTGCATGCTTCAGTTGCTCACGCCGGCCTCAGGTACGGGGGAGGCACCTCCGGCCTAACCGTGGGCTGCGTTGTGCACCCACCTAGCTCTCCTTCAGTCCCCGCTAGCGCCCTCAGCGCCTCAGCCCTCCCTCACGCCTCACGCGCCTCAGGCCCAGACTTCTGAGCAATTTCGATCAGCATTATCGACCAGGCCTCCGGCTTCCGGGCGCAAGACGGGGTGTCCTGGACAGAGCACAATAATACTTCTGCTGTTCTTCAATTCGTAGTCTGGGGATTGGGTTGCCTGGCAACGTGCCCTGGGGAACGAGCATCCGCGTCCCTGAGTCCCTGCCCCCCCCCCCCCCCCCCCCCGTTGTTCCAGCTGGGCAAAGTACACGTCGCAGTAAACGCCACTTATGTACACAGTGAGTTGCTCAGTTACCCATGGCGGATACGATGATCAAGTGCCCCCGCTGGCACTGGCAGACGGGCGACGTGCCGGGGATGGGCGCCCGGTGTGTTCCGTTCCCGTCGAGAGTAAGGGGTAAATGGTAACCGGGAACCCAGTTCGGTATGCAGATGGACGGGCGTTGCCGCCCTCGTCTTCATACTTGAAGCTTCGCATGTCACATGCACCCCCCTCCCGCGCACAATCAGCATGAGCTAACGCTCTCCAATCCGGACGGGCGATCAAGCCTCAGGCCTCATGCTTCAAGACACGTGGACGCCTCATTGATATGGGAAGCGTGTGGTCAGTAGACCAAGCTCGTCTGCTATATTGAGTTTTCTCTCGTGGGCATGACCGCCCTCTGTCCCGCCCTGCCCCCAATGGAGAGACGCGGCCAGGTCGGAGAGAAGATGCAAGTTAGGGGCGCCCTGGGCGGCTCACCGGTCAGGCGGAATTCTCAGGAGCCTAGTAGCCTAATCTCACATTGTGTACTGCGCGCAGGACCATCTGGCTAGCGCGGGCCAACTGCATCCGTGCGCGTTCATCCATCTGAACCCAGCCAGAGATATAGAACAGCCAAGGCACCTGCGTCCTATAGAAAGGTAGGGCGCAACGGTGAAAGATAGGGTGCTTTGGCTTCTGCCAGGTCCTATCGCGAGGAACGTGCCGCTAACCGAGCCATCTCTCACAGACAAGTAATCTGGCATTCCAGGACTGGGAACAACCAGTTACGTTATGCTTGGTAGCTGTTGCTGCGGGTGGGTGAATTTGACTCGCGAGTATCTCCAATCATGAGCATACGCTTACACCACGGAAAAAGTGGGCGGGGGGGGGGAGTTATGCAATTGTTTGGGTAAGACACCGTTGGCAGTTCGCACAGCTCGCACAGCTCCACAATTGGCACCAGTTCGGTTCGCCCACGAGACCGAGCAAACTTACTTGGCCAAGCCGGGGTAAAGCTCCTCCTTCAGGGTGACACCCAGCTCCTTGCGGACAGGTTCAAGAACATCAAGGTACTGTTGGTACTGTTCCTTGTTCTCGACCTTGGCCTTGAGTGCTTCAAACACGGACCGCAGTGGGGTAGTCATTGACCCTGCGGGCGGCGCGGATGATGGCCTCGGCAACCTCGGGGGAAGGACGAGGTCGTGAGGAGAAGAGTTGTTGAATCCGCGCTGGACCTCGAACAGGTCCTCGGCTTCGCTGAAGAACTTGACGTAGCGGGCGGTGAACTCTTCGTAGGTCTCCTCCTCGTGGTGGGCCGAGTAGTTGCGGACCCAGACTGGGGCGGGCGAGAGGGGGTCAGCGGGACGCACGCGCAGGGGAAGGTGGGGGGGGGGGAGGGGGACGCACGGGCAGTGGGGGCGTGGCGGGCGACTGGGAGGGCAGCGCGCGTGGCAGTGCGCGCAACAACGGCGGTGCGAAGGACACCCGAGAGCATGGCGGCGGTGGAGAGCGAGGAGAGGAGCGTGCGGGCGACGCCCAAGGGCAGCCAAGCGCTGCTGCCTGCCGGCCGGCGGCTGCCCAACCAGCGCCACTGGCGCCGTGCGCTGCCGAGCCGGCTTAGAAATGGCGCCGGCCAGGCAAATTGAAAGTGGCAAGCTCGCACGGGCGGAATGGCGGATGCGGCCGGGGCGGAATTGGGTTTTGGTTTGGTGTTGGCTCGCCAGTGGGCGACGCCCAGCGGCAACTTCTGCCCCTCCCACCTCCCCCTCGCCGCGACGACGACGACCATGCGGGACCCCACGCCCCCACGGGCTCCACGCAAGCGCACCGAGGACGCATACGAAGATGCGCGGCGCAAGTATGTCTTCCCTTCCCTTTGCCTTTGCGCCTGTTTTTCTCCTCTTGTGCCGACCCGCTGACCCGCCCCCCCCCCGCAGACGCCATGCCGGCGACCGCGACCGCGACCACGATCGGTACCGCCGTGACGAGCGGGAGCGGTACGAGCCCCCCGCACGCCGTGCTGGGGGATGGGAACGTCGCGACCGCGCCGAGCGCTATGGTGGACGCTACCGCGAGGACCGGTACCGCCCTCGAGTACGATCGCGAGGAGCGGTACGACCGAGACTGGGACCGACGCGGGGATCGTGATCGTGATCGTGATGGCAGTTGGGGTCGCCGTGGCCGGGGACAGCGCGTACCATGATGATCGGGCGGGTTCGGCCTCGTTGGCAGTGGCGACGCCTCCGCCGGGAACGCGTCCGATTTCGGTGCATGCGCGGCCCAACTCGATGTGGGACCGGGCGGCACCCGGGTGGGAGCGTGTCTCTGCGTTCGCTGCCAAGGCTCGGGCCAGTTTGGGCATGCGGGGACAACCGATATGGCATGTGAGCACCGCTCCTCTCCCTGTGTGGGAGGCTTGGATGACACGCTCGAGTTGCGCGCTGGCCCAGCGGCAGCACGGCGTCCCAGGCCTTGACGGCCGCGCCGGGTCTGGGGCGTGCAAGAAAATGGGTTGACGCCTCAGCAAAACTGGCAATCCCGCCGTCTCTATGTGGGTGGGATTACCATGAGGCCGAGTCGGCTTCGTTGGCGCAATTGTTTACTGACAAGCTCACCGAGCTCAACCTGTTGGTCCCTCCGACCCCTCGAATCCCGACTTTAGCAAGAAAGGGGTTGTATGTCGACTCTCCTACACCCACTCTCACTGCCCAGCTCAACCCCGACAAGGGGTATGCGTTTGTCGAGTTTCGGTCGCCGGAAGAAGCGAGCAATGCGCTGGCGTTTGATGGGATTGTGTACCAGAACCAGCCGCTCAAGGTGCGGCGTCCGAAAGATTATGTTGTTGCTCCTGCCCAAAGTACCCCCGCGGCCATCCATGTACCCGGTATGATCAGTACCACTGTTCCCGACGGACCCAACAAGTTGTATATTGGGGGACTGCCGCTCGAGCTGAACGAGGAGGACGTGATCACGCTCCTGCAGAGTTTAGGGGAGCTGCGCGCGTTCAATCTGGTGCGCGAAACAAGCCAATGGTCCTAGCAAGGGATTCGCCTTTGCCGAATACGTTGACCCGGCCAGCACGCAAACGGCGGTGAGCACGTTGAACGATTTCCCCCTGGGTGATCGGACGTTGGTGGTACAGCGTGCCAGTGCTGGGCGGCAGCACGTATGCTGCCCTCTCGGCCTGTGTTGCCTCCTAGTGCGCCCACGCTGCCTGGGGCCGACATGACGAGCGCTGGTGAACCGACAACGTGCCTGCAGATGCTCAACATGGTCACGCCAGACGAGTTGAAGGACGACGAGGAGTACGCAGACATTGTGGAAGATGTGCGGGACGAATGTGCCAAGTACGGAACGGTGCAGGACGTGCGCATTCCGCGCCCGGCAGCCGATTCGCGTGGATGGGCAGCACAAGTCACTTGCCCGCCCGGCGCGGAAGAACGTCCCGGGGTGGGTCGGGTGTATGTCAAGTTTTCCACAACGGAAGAATGTGCAATGGCGCTCAAGCGATTGCTGGCCGACAATTCGAGGGCAGAGTGGTGATTGCCGCCTTTTTGGCTGAGAGTGAGTGGCCCATGACTGAGGACGGGGGCGAAACGGCTGAGGAATCGTCCCGTATGGCCTCGGGACCTCGGCAGGAGGGAACGGGCGGGGCTGACACGGGATCCGCTCCCGCACCGGAGGAAGCACCACCACTTCCACCATCGCCACCGCCGCCTCCTCCAGAGGAGGCACCCCCATGCCGGACGAAGCGCCTCCCCCCGCCGCCGGAAGATGCACCGCCCCTCCCGGACGAGGCGTAGGATTGCCTTGTGGTTGGGATTCAAAAAAAAACTCACGACAATTGATGTGGATGGTGAAACGGTGAGTTGGCCAGGATGGGATGTGCCTACGTAGAAGAAAGAAAGGTTACTATAGGCGGCCTCCAGCTGAGTGCCCTGGTTCGTGCCTACTAGTAGGAAGTACCCTTTGGTCGTGTTTGTTGAAGGCGAGAGGAGGATTTCTCATTCCCACTCTTGCTGAAGCTCGCGCTCTCCGCCCGCCTACCCTTACCAGACTTCATAGTGCAGGGGCCAGCTGCGCAGCCAACACCGCTTAGTCAAGCCACTGTGCTGTGGACAAGGAACGAGACCGAAGACGAGGGCGGGGGAAGCTGCTAGATGAGCTGGACGAGCTGGATGAGCTGGATGAGCGCAGCGAAGCGTTCCACGCGGGCTTCGGGGCGGGTGGGGGTGCTGGCAAAAGTGGCTCCGGTAGAAGCAGGCGGAAGCCCCCCGCACGAACCAAGGCTGGCGCCGTGCCCGCACTGCGATTTCGGTCATGTTCGACGTCGGATCAGGCCCGGGGGATTTAATCGATTTAATCCCGCGCACGGCCTGCTGGCCGCCAAGTTCTCTCTTCTACCACCTCCTGTGAGCCCCCCATTCGCGCGCTCCTCCCGCTCTCCATCCCCACCCCATCCCCGTCGCATCTCCATCCCCATCCCAATCCCCATCCCCGCCATGTCTGCTGCCGAGCTCAAAGCCAAGGGCAAACGCTGCCTTTGTTGCCAAGAACTACGCTGAGGCCATCCAAGAGTACACCAAGGCCATCGAGGTCGCCACACCGGCCGACGCTGTCCATGTGCTCTACTCGAACCGTTCTGCGTGCTATGCCGGTTTGAAGGAGTGGCCCCAGGCACTGGAGGATGCTAACAAGGTGCGTACTCTCCCCTCTGCCGCGGACACCACGTGTACTTGTGGCCGTAGCCAGCTCTGTGACTGACATGTCATTCATTGGCAGTGCATTGAAATCAACCCGAGCTTCGCCAAGGGCTACAGCCGCAAAGGTTCTGCTCTCCATGGCGAGCACAACTACCCCGCTGCCATTGCCGCGTTTGAGGAGGGCCTGAAAATTGCCCCGACCGATGCTGGTCTGAAGAAGGGTTTGGCGGATGTGCAGCGGGCCGAGGAGAACGAGGCTGCTGCGTCTGGCGCCGACAGCTTGGGGAAGATGTTTGCTGACCCCAACTTGTTTGGCAAGCTGGCCGCCAACCCCAAGACGCTGCACTGGTCGCCGACCCATCCTTCCGGCAACAGCTGCAGATGGTGCAACAGAACCCGTCTTTGGCGGGTCAGATGATGTCCTCGGACCCACGTTCTTCCAGGTCATGGGTGTCCTGATGGGCATTGATTTGACAGCGTTTGAGCGCCCGCAAGGCAGCTCGGACTTGCCTCCTGAGCTGGAGAAGAACCGGGATGAGATTGAGCGTCAAACGGGCTCGTCCCAGCCCGTCGCCGCGCCCGCAACCGAACCCGAGGTTAAGGACACGAAGATGGCCGAAGCTTCGGCGGAGGACGAGGCGAAGGTTGCCGCTGACAAGGAGAAGGCGGAGGGCAATGCGCTGTACAAGAAGCGCCAGTTTGAGCCTGCCATTGTGCACTACAAGAAGGCTTGGGAGTTGCACAAGGACATTACTTACTTGAACAACCTTGCGGCGGTGTACTATGAACAGGGCAAGTACGACGAGTGCATCCAGACGTGCGAGACGGCTGTGGAAGAAGGCCGCGAGGTGCGGGCGGACTTTAAGTTGATTGCCAAGGCGCTGGGTCGCATTGGGTCTGCCTACAGTCAAAAGGGCGACGTGGACGAGGCGATCAAGTACTTCCAAAAGTCGCTCACCGAGCACCGTACGCCCGACATTCTCACCAAGCTGCGCCAGAGCGAGAAGGCAAAGAAGGAGGCTGCGCGGCAGGCGTACATTGACCCTGCCCGGGCGGAAGAAGAGCGGACGAAGGGCAACGAGCTCTACAAGGCTGGCGACTTTGCCGGCTCGGTGGCGGCGTACTCTGAGTCGATCAAGCGCAACCCTTCGGATGCGCGGGGCTACACGAACCGCGCAATGGCGTACATTAAGCTCGCGGCGCTTCCCGAGGCGCTCAAGGACTGCAATGAGGCCATCAAGGTGGACCCTAAGAAGTCAAGGCGTACATTCGCAAGTCGGTGGTGCTGACGGCGATGAAGGAGTTTACACAAGCGCTCGAGGCGATCCAGCAGGCGGAGGACATTGACGAGGCGGCCGAGGGCGAGGAGAAGAACAAGCACCGGCGAGAGATCCAGGGCCAGCACGCCAAGGTGGCCAATGAGATGTACTCGCAGCGGGCGAACGAGACGGACGAGCAGACACTGGAGCGGGCGATGAAGGATCGGAGGTGGCGCAGATCATGTCGGACCCGGTGATGCAGTCGATTTTGCAGCAGGCCCAGTCGAGCCCGGGGGCACTGCAGGACCACATGAAGAACCCTGCGATCCGGTCCAAGATCCAGAAACTGATTGCGGCCGGCATCATCCGGACGAGGTAAGCGCTCTGGCTCGAACGCGTCGTCTACGACGGCCACTGTGGAACCGAACCCGCTTTGGCGTCTGTTGTGTGTGTGTGTCCCATGGATTTGAGCATATGAGCCGCATGTCACTACTGTTCCCCCCCGTGTGCGCATGCATCTTTTCACCCGCACGTGGACCGAGTGGAAGATAGAGACAGACAGAGGAGCGAAGGTGTGGGCACTTGAGGCTGGATGGGAGTGGCCGCGACGACTGGGCGTAGGCCAAGCCAGCCTTGCCGCGCACATGTCACGTGGCCGGTGCCGTGGGCGGACTTGGATCATCGATCATCGATCAGAGAGGGTTGGTCGGCTGCGTACGTAAGTGACTAGGGAGACCTGAGGAGCTGCGGAGGCACATGGGCGATTATCGATTACGTCAGGCAGAACCGCGTGGGCTTTTTTTTTTTCACAACCCTACGGCCGCCGGCAATCTAGCCAGCAAAGCACGGTGCCCAGCCGATTGAATCGGATTGTGCGTTTTTTTTTTTTTTTTCCGATTCAGATTGAATATTGAGCCTGCGTCGCCCTCAGTCGTTGCGTCG
The DNA here is from genome assembly GCA_003971905.1 of Moniliella sp. 'wahieum'. Taxonomy (NCBI): domain Eukaryota; kingdom Fungi; phylum Basidiomycota; class Moniliellomycetes; order Moniliellales; family Moniliellaceae; genus Moniliella; species Moniliella sp. 'wahieum'. The sequence continues at coordinate 102,814 of RSEE01000063.1, read as the reverse complement.
CGCCCCCGCCGTCGCCCGCTCTCTTCCCGTTCCCGCCACAGTGTCCCTCGCTCCGCTCCTTGCCCTGACGCTTGTCCGTGCCCGCCTCGTTCGTCCACGTACTGCTGTACCTGTGCCTGTGCGTGCGTTCTGCCGCGTGTCCACCATGTCCACCCTGCTCGTCCCCCACGCCGCGGCAGCGCCCCGCGCCAAGCTGGGCCCCGGCACGCGCGTGCTCGAGCAGCGCGTCCGGCACCGCCTCCTGCTCCAGCGGCTCGAGCGCCATTCGCGCTCCCACACCTCCCTCTCCAAGCTATCCAAGCCGTCCAAGCCATCCAAACCGTCCAAGCCGCCAAGCTAGCCAAGCGGAGGAAACGCGCCCGCCTCGGCGCTTCTTCCTCTGCCTCTTCGGCTTCTTCGGCTTCTTCAGCGTCTTCCGTCTCCTCGGCCACCTCTGCCTCGCCAGTATCCGGCTCGCCTGCACCCACCCATCCCGATGCCCTGGCTTCGCTGCCCAAGCCGCCCCCCAAGGCCCGACGCGTAGCGTTGACTACCCTCCCCCCGCTCCTGCTCCTACTCCTACTCCTACTCCTCCTACTTTGACTTCGGCTTCGACTTCGGCTTCTGTCGTCGCCGCCTCCGCCTCCGCCTCCGCTCCTTCGTCCCCTAGAAAGCGGAAACGCGACGCGTCCTTGCCTGCTTCCGTATCTGCTTCTGTGTCTGCTTCTGCACCTGCTTCCCTGGCACAGGCAGAGCAGCAGCTCCCGCGTCCATCGGACCCGGCGCAAGACAAGCACAAGAAGCACAAGAAGCATAAAAGTCCATTGCCACTGGACCCGAACGGTACGCGCGATTCTGTGGCCGCTGGGGAACCGAAGGTGCTTGCGCAGGAAACGACCAACTTGGTAGGTACGCAACCTGCTGTACGGACCCCGACCTTGGTCGCGCCAGCCGGGTCGTCCGCTTCTTCGGGGCCTAGTACGAGTACGATCCCTCCCGCGCTCGTGGTGGCCCCACCGGAAAAGAAGAGTAAGAAGGCCAGTCCCTCCAACCCGGGTACGGGGGCGGGGCGGGTACGAAGGTCAAAGCGGAGGCCCATGTGGCGAGTCTGAGCATGACAATGCCTCCCGGTACCACGTCGCGCAAGGGTCTTCGTAACTATGGCAACACGTGTTACCTCAACTCGGTTCTGCAGACCTTACTGCACACTGCACCGCTAGTCACGACGTGTTTGGACGCTGCGACGCGCTCCCGCCCGCTCAAAGGGTTCGATCCCGTTCAAGCGCTGGGAGGCTTGGCGCGATCCGCGCTCTTTGCGGGTGCGGGCGCGGGTGCGGGCGGTGCCGGGGCAGCGTGGCCGCGGGCGTTTTATGAGCACTTGCCCAAACCGTTGAGGAAAGGGAGGCAAGAGGATGCACATGAGTTCCTTCGACTTCTTTTGGAGGGGATGAGCACCAGCCTTTCGCCTGCCAAGCCGTCTGGTGGTCCGAAGAAGGACGTGTGCCGGACAGCGATCCAACGGATCTTTGGTGGTCGGTTCCGGTCGCGGGTCACCTGTGGTTCTTGCCACGCTCACTCGGATACGTTTGACGAGTTTGCCGATGTGAGTGTCGACATTGCTTCTCCGCGTATCACGACGCTTGCGGATGCGCTGGCGGCGTTCTAAGCTGATCGTCTGACGGGCGGGAACAAGTACCTGTGCGATGGGTGCAAGAAGCGGAGCGATGCAGTGAAACGGTTCACGGTGCATGAGGCACCTGAGGGGGTGCTCACGATCCAACTCAAACGGTTCGACTGGACCGGGAAGAAGGTGACGCGTCCAATCAAGTTCCCAACAACGTTGGACCTGAGTCCGTACATGTCGTCAGGCCAGGGCGGGACGTACGAGCTGTACGGCATTGTGCACCATTTTGGACACGGTGTCAAGACGGGGCACTATGTGGCGTCGGTGCGGCAGGCGAGGAATCGGACCCGCTGGGCCCGGTTGGACGACGAGTACGTATCGGACTATACGCTCAACACGTCCGACCCATCTGCCTACATTCTCTTTTACCAGCGTCGCGTCTGATGGCGCATGCGTGCTGCACAACCCTGCCCATGCTTCTGTTGCTCTTGGCCAAACGCTTCCTAAATCAAAACCTCACTTTCTCTTGTCCAACCGGCCTCGGCCTGGCGCGCGACAACCCGCACCAAAAACATACGCTTTGTCTTCCTTCTCTTGTATTCGAATCTTCCTGCACCGCATTTCTGTTTCTCGTGGTGCTGCTCTCGCTGGAGGGGGGTAGTGTGGGAGGGTTAGAGGTAGGTAGGAAGGTAGGTAATATGGAACAGCTTCTCCCGCCCTTGGTTAGCAGCGCAGGAAAGTTGAATGTTGAAATTGAAAGTTGCAGCATGCCATAGATTGCCACCGACAGGGCAGTTGCACCGAACGGGTACTTAATTTTTTTGGCCTGAGCGGAAGCAGCAGGAAGACTGGGCGCCCAGGCAGCGCCAAGCACCGAAGCACAGAAAGAAGCCCAGAACGAAGCACCGAAGCACCGAAGCAAGTCGCACGCCTCGCCGCCTCGCCCGCCCCGACCTGCTCTCCCACCACCCGTAACCAACGCAGCACCGTACATGCTGCCCTTGACTCGTCCGCACGCGACGACGGCTGCGCGTGCCCTGCGGGTGCACATGGGCCTCCCCGCGCTGCTGCGCCGGCCGCTTCCTCCGCTGCCGCTCGCGGTGGCGGGACCGATGTTGGTGCGTGGTGCGCGGACGCGTGCGCCTCCCCGCACCCCCTCTGGCGCGACGGCCGAATCGTTGAAGCCGCCAGAGCGGGAGCACCGCAAAGGCCGTAGCTGGGATCCGGAGCGCAAAGCCAAATCGCTCAAGGAAGAGTTTGATCCGATGAACGACCGTTCCTACCGTATCTTCAAGGAGCGCGAAGCGAAGCGAAAAGAGAAAGAGCGTACGCGCCGTGCACAAGCAGAATTTGAAGCAGAGATGCGTGGTGATCCGACGCCCGAGGGATTTGCCCGTGCCAAAACTATCAAGCAACGCAAGATCCAAGTCGAGACGCCGACGGGACGAATGAAAATCATCCCTTCGGCCGCTAGCTTTGCCAAGATTGGAGTGAATGCCAATTTGGCCGGAGTGCTGACGCAGCGATTCCCTTCCATTCGTGCCCCCACGCCTACCCAGGCAGTCTTGATTCCGTCCATGATGTCCCGGCCTCGGTCGGACCTGATCTTGCGCGCGCAAACGGGGAATGGGAAATCGTTTGGCGTGCTACTGGCGCTCTTGTCGCAACCGCGGCTGAAGCTCAAGACGACACTAGGAGGCCGGCCATTGGAACAGCGGCTGGACAAGTCCTGGGACCGGTCACAAGCGCGTCGTGGCATGGATGGCGTACGAGCCACTCGGGCGGCGGCTCACGTGGCTCGGATGGAAGGAGCTAAACGGAAATCGGATGGTACGGTAGGGAAAGCCGAGGCGTCCGACCCGTCGGTGCTGACCAAACCGGCCGTGTCGGCACTGATCATTGTACCAAGCAACGACCTTGCGTTCCAGTACCGCGATTGGGCCCGGCACGTGCTTCCCGATCCCGAAAGTTCCTTCAAAGCGCTGGACCCGATCTTGCAAGTATTGGTGCGCAAGGATCCGGCGCGTACCGACGAGAGCAACTTGAAGCGCTGCGCAACACCCCGCCGCACGTGCTGGTCGCCACGCCCGGTCGGCTACGGGAAATCCTAGATGACCCGCACCTTCCTGGTGGTGGGGGCCGTAGCCTGTTAGGACTGCGGACTATGCGTACGCTCGTGTTGGACGAGGTGGACGCGCTGTTCCAGTTGCCTGGCTACCCGACCGACCAGAAACAAGTGTGGCAGATGGAACAGCATCCGCCTGTCGGTCTTTCGGTGATGAACGATATTATGCGCCTGCGTCCGACCATGTCGGGTGGAGCGGGCTGGTCCGGCGCCGGGCTGGAAAAGATGAATCGGTATGACAATGAGTCTCGTGCGGTTCCGGTGGAGGTACGTGGCAAAGTGCACCAAGGTACGCGTCGTGCTCTGAGCAAGCACTTGTATGCTACGCCGTTACCACGCAGTGTGGTGGACCAAAAGGGTGTGTTTATCCCGCCTCTGCAACTGATTGCGATTAGCGCGACGGCCAACTCGGTGTTGCGGCACTTTTTCGGTGGTCGAACGGGCTGGTTGCGAATCGGACAGTTGGAACGAGGACGTTTCACAGGCCAATGGGTCGACTTGACCGGCCAGTCACGCTTGCGTCTGGATGCTGGTAACCGGACCGACTTGAGTCGAGGTCTGGGCAAGCTGGAACCGTCGGTTCGGATTGCGTTGGAGGTGGGATCGATGCCCAAGGAAATTGACCACTACTGTTTGGTCGTGGACGAGGTTCGGAATGGCCAAACGGCCAATACAGTATCGACCGAGCCCAACCAGACGCCGTTGCCCGGGTTGAGGAATATGTACCTCCGTCCCCATCTGTTCAATAAGGACCGTCAGTCCCATGACCAGTTTGAGTCGATCGACGAATGGAAAGCGCCGCCTACGGACGAGTTTATGGAGGAGAAGCAACGTTTGCCTACGCGGACCAAAGGGGTGGAGGAGGACGTGCCGTCATCGATCCGGGAGGCATCGACGCCCAAAGCGGTTCTGGCCTACCGCGCTCCCGAACCTGCAATGGACTACGACTTGGTCGAGGCAGCAGCGTTTGTGCATGCGTCAGTGGCCTCGGGCACGCGGCAGTGCTCATCCCGGGAGGCTGGTCGCAGCCCAAGGTGATCCAGCACTTGCAATCGCTGGGTGTGCCTGCGCAGCGTACCTGCCGTGGATGCCGGCGGACGCATCGGGGGAGCGGGTGGCGAAGGCGACGCAGTCTCCGTTGGAAGCTGGACCTTGTCTAAGAAGAACAAGAAGAGTCGGGTGTATGTCCTGACTGCCGATCAGGCGCGTGGGATCCACATTCCCGATCTGAGCCAAGTGTTTATTCTTACGGTGGACGCAGTCAAGTCCGCGCCCAACTATACGCATCTCGCTGGTCGTGCTGCGCGGTTGCGTACTGCGCACAGTTCCGAGGTACACCCTGCCGCGCGCGAGGCGGAGAGAAAGCGAAAGAAGAAGCAAAGGCAAGTGGCGACTTGGACAGCGAAGGTCTCGATGGCCCGTCCCCTGTTGCCTTTGGTCGACCGGGCGCGCAAGTGTTCACCATCATGCGTGTGTACCAGCCAGTGCACAAGGCTGGACCGAAGACCAACGGCTGTACAACCCAGCCCCGAATGATCCCACTGTGATTTCAACGGAGGAGCTACGATTTGGTGGGATCCTATCTACGCTGCAAGTCAAGCCCAAGGTCTTCCCGCTGGCCGATCCCAATAGCGTTTCTGAGGCGGAGGCGAGCAAACCTGCTGCGCCGAAGCGGAAGCCGAAACCGACACCGACACCAGCTGAATCGGCGCTCTTTGACTCTCTCGATGGGGAAGGTGAAGATTCCGATTCCGACCGGGTGTACGACATGGACGACTGGGAGACGAGACGTCCTGGGAGACCGAGGAGATGAGCGAAGAAGATGCGGACAAAGCGGCGATTGCAGCGCACTTGGAAGCGCGTCGTCGTGCGAAAGAAGAGCTCGAGGCTGAGTTGGAAGGCGAGTCGCGTAAACGCGCTCGGTCCGCCGCGGCCCAACGCTTGGCAGCCGAGGAAAAGAAGTACCATGAGCAAGGTCTGGAGCCTGGCACGGAAGAAGCGGAAGAAGCTGAGTGGGGCAACGATGAGCCTCCGATCGAGTTTGATGCGTCGGAGGAGCCTGTGTTGGGCAAGTTTGACTTTGGTGCGGCGATGGAGGGGGTGGATGAGGTGGATGAGTCTGCTTCTGCCGACTCGGCGGCCGAGCCGGCTTGGGATTCGGATTCGGATGCGGCTTCCGAGGCTACCCCTGCGTCAACCTCTGCGGCTCCCAAACGGAGACGTCGTCGGTCCGTGTCGGCCATTGCCTCTCTGGAAGCGGCCAAAAAGGCGTGACGGAAGCTCAGTACTCAGTACGCTTCGCTAGCCTGATCGATCGTTCTGCACCACTTGCCTGGTTCTCCCCCCTTTGCATTTCGTAGGATCACTGTCGTACCAATTCTTACCATATCTACCCCACTCAATCAGGACTCCGGTCTGTGTACTCTGTAGTAGCCGGGAGATATAAGCGCGCGTGGGATGGTAGGCTACTGTGCTGTAAGACCGGAGGAACCCAAGGGATTGGGTGAAGAACCTCTGGAGATGTAGAGCAATGCAATCGCGATGGTGGTGGTTCAGGTCTAAGCCTTGTGCCACACCTAGAGACAGGGGTTCAAACAAGCCTGAGTATACACGTGGAGGCTTGGGAGGACAAATCAGGGGTGAAGGGTGATGAGGCACCTTGGCCTAAGTACGGGACCACGGGTCCCAACATGTGCTCCCAGCGAGCTTAGAAAGACGGACACGGAGTATGGAGAGAAGGGATATCGAGTGGTAAGACGTTGATGCTGAGAGGAGCGCTAACTACGCCTCAACATCAACATATAGTAAGCAGCATGAGTTGGAAGTGAGGGAAAACATCGTACCTGTTCATCGACATGAAGCCTTCGGGCAGCCTCAGGACATGAAGACGCTGCACTTGGACGGACCCCAGACTATAGGGCCTCCGGAATTAGCTTCAGTCGCTGGCTGGCCTGTGACCCATGTGAGCGCCATGTGAGCTACCCCACCAAGGTTGTCCCGTGGAAGACGCACGGGGCACGTACTTCGAGTACTCTCGACTGATTACTACGTTCGGTCCTGTATACAGTGTGCTGTGGCCCGCAGAAGATGGGAGGTGTGTTTCAACCTCCTGTGGTGCTACAGTACCACAACTAGTAGTACTAGTATTAGTATTGTTTACCAACACCGTTTATGCATGCGATGCATAACTTTCGTCCAGGATGTCCCTGTGCAGGTTATAGTAGGCCAGCTTACGCCACTGGAAGGTTAGGCTTCAGGTACACCAGGGGTACCACGCACACCCTTGCCTCGCCCTTATTCTGAACGTGTGCACCGAGGCCCCGTTCATCAGCCAGTGGCTGGTGCAATATGATGGCTAGGTACTAGCGAGTACCTGAGTATACGGAGTAACTGTAACTGTGAGGCCTGAGGCTCAGATCGCAGATCTCAGATCTCAGACTGAATGTAACATGTAACGAACCATGTCGGCACAAAAGCCAGTAACGCGTAACGGAGTAACGGAGTAAGACTACTTCGTAACTAGTAACTAGTAAACGAGCCCCCTGAAGGGCCTGAAGCTTCAAGCTTGAAGCTTGAAGCCTGCAGGCTGAGTAGACGTGAGATACTGAGACCTGAGGCTCAGGATAACCCCTTTGGACAAGACGCCACCGGTGACGGCTTGTAACATGTAACGGTGGCGTGCTTTTAGGAAGCGGTGGATCTAAGGCAGTAGTTGTGGCAGGCTCTGTGATGGCACTGGTACGGACCGTACGGACCGTACTGGTACTGGCCCCCACAAGCATTATTTCCGTAGTACCCATGCATCAGTACGTATCATGAAAGTCCGTCGAGTACATCAAGTACTCAGTACTCAGTACTCAATATTACTCAGTACTCAACGTTCAACACTGCGTACTCAGACTGAGTCCTGAGTCTGAGTCCTGAGTGAGTACTCCTCCACCAGTATACTGACATGGGAAGTGCACGAAAAGAGCACCTATAAGTGGACACCAGACGTGAAGGATGAAACGTGGGGGTGATGTGGGATGTGAAAAAGCCATCGGGCGGGAGGATGAGATATATTGATGTCGATGGTGCTCTATGGTCCAAGGCGCACATGTGGATGGACGTATAACGACGGCGAGAAAAGTATACCGACTTTCCGTGGTGCGCTAGAGTCAGTACTCAGCGTCTTTCTTACTGCACTGAGTTCGTAGTAGCGTAGTCTTGGCGTTCGTCCTTCTTGTTGGCCTGGGCCTGAAGAATGAGTTCATGAGATGGGAGAGGTGGGATGGGCGATAATCGATCAATCGATAATGAGCGATGAGACATGAGAGAGTGCATAGAGAATGGGCGCAGCGACTAGTGACTAGTGACTAGTGACTAGTGACTCCAAGGCTCGTGCTCTTTGGCGTCGTTCGGCCGTCACGCGTCATTGAAAAAAGGGTAGGAAGAGGACGCTATGCTCGCCACTCCACCGACTCTACTCTTCAGACGGCGTATACTGAGAGTATTGCAGTAAATTTTTTGACTGGCTGAAACTGGGTGTGGATGATCGATCTGATCGATGACGGCTATCATGCACCATGCATCACCGATCCTCAATTGGATTTTTGGTAGACAGCCCACTGTATACTGAGCGCAGGGCCAGACCTGGTCCGTCGGGGTGTGCCCATGTCCCCGCAGAACGTGTCGCCCCTGGGCTGAGGCCCTGAGGCGTGAATGACGAAGGTATCGAACGCGCTTCCCTGCTGCCGCGGAGGATGCCGGAGCCAACTGGCCATGGCTCAGGCGCTCAGGGTGGTAATTAAGGTCATTAAACGTAACGCGTAACGTATTCCTTACTCATTAACCATTCTGCGCCCGTTGGCGTCATCGACGTGATGCGGGCCGAGGTGCTGACGAGGGCAGTAGGTGACGCGACGCGGTGACGCGTGACGTGTGACGGGTGGCGTGGGGCGGGCAGTGGCTAGTGGCGAGCAGAAGGCCCACCGCAAAACAGCAGGTCAAAAGCCCCACTCGACGAGAGAGGAACCGATGACGCGGATGACGATGACGCCGACGCCCCGGTTGGGCCATGGCTGCGATGGGATGCCTGCGTTGCGGTAGGGGATATAGCAGTCAGCTAGCTAGTCACTAGTCAGGTACGGCGTGGGATGGGCGCAGCCACTAGCCAGATCGCATGCTCAACGACGCGGAAGCGATGGCGTGCTGTCGTCTGTCCTGCAACCCTAGTAGTGTAGGTGGTCGGGCGAGCGTCTCGTGGGTGATGCAGTGATGGGGGCGGGTGAGGCTCAGGACACAGGACGGGCGGAGGCACTCGGGAACGAGGGAGCTGGTGAGAGGCAAGCGGGAGGCCGTCGGGGCCCGTCGGCCGTAGAGTGATGGACTGGCGAGCAAGTACGTACCCTGTGCGGAGGGCGGCCAGATGCATGATGCATGATTAATGGTTCGGCGTCACGCGTCCATTCATGAGCAGGCTTCCAGTGGTAGGCCCAAGGTACTGCGATGGCCATCCTCTGCTGCGCGCTGCGAGCGTTGTGCTGGGCCGCCCCCTCCCCGCCCACGGCGTGCAAGAGGGCTGGGATGGGGGAGTCGTCCGTGGCGCTCGGGAGCGCAGTAGGCCGTGTGCTGGGTCTCGTCACCGTGACAGGGAGCGTGCGCGTGACCAGTCACTAGTCATGCATCCGCCCTCCGCCTGTTTGTCCAGCAACGGCAACACCGCCCCGCCCAGCCCAGCACGCAACGCGCGTCCCATACCGCCCCCGTGCCCCCCGTGTCTCCCATCCCGCCCTGCCTTTCGTCCGCTTCGACCCTCGCCCGCTGGTGTGTACTGGGCGTGTACTGTGTACACGGTAGTGCCCAGCCTGAGCGCCCAGCGCGCACCGAGGCACCCGCCAGTAACCATTCCTAATCCATCCCCTTCCTCTTGCCAGCCCTCTGGCCTCTGGCGTCACGCGCCACCTGTCTCAGCCTGCACGCCAACCGAATTTTGCCCCATCCTCCTCATATACCCCCTCCCCCTATCTGCCTTTTTCCGCCACCCCTCCTTCTTCTCGCCTTTCTCGCACTTCTCCCGCACCACCATGCCCCCTCCTTCCCCCTCCCCCCCGACGTGGATGCCGTATCTGCCGCGTCCGCCGCTGCGCCCACCAAGCTCTCGGCGAGTTTAGAAACAGCAGGATGCGCTCAGTGCGTCCGAGCAAGGTGAGGTGCTTGTGGATGAAAAGCGGTGGGCTCGCACGATCCCTCGAGGCTGGGTACATTGATACCAAGGGGCTAAGTGTACTGCAAGTGACTGGCTTGTTGTTTGGGGAGATGGTACCCTTGGCCATCTTATCTGTGCCAGCGTCGTTTGCTAGCACGGGGTTTGTGGGGCGGACTGTTGATTGTGTTTTTGGTCGGCGTGGTCAACCTCTACACGAGCATTGTTTTGTGGCGATACTGTTTAGCCCATCCAGATCAACTTAACATTGCGGATATTGGCGCGCATATCTTTTCGTTTGGACGCGGCTACAGCCGCTTCGGATGGTGGCTCGGATTCAGCATTCTGACCATCAACAATATCTTTATTATGGGTAGGTCCCTTTGTCTTATCTACACCCTCCACTCTCCACTCTCCACTCCCCACTCCCCACTCGCCCCGCTGCTTGCGCCGTCCGATCTCAGATGACGTGGCAGGCCACCCTCCAAACGGGCCCAGCACGGCACATTGCTATTATGGTGCATTGTGGGATGCTGACTGGTTACTTTTTCTTCTTCTTCTTCTTCTTCTTCTTCTTCTTTCTTCTTTTCTTCTTCTTCTTCTCTTCGTTCTCTTCAGGTTTCCACACGCTCACGGGGAGTGAGATCATCAACACCCTTTCGTTCCATCCTGGTGGTGGCTGGTGCACAGTGGCGATCAGTGTGTTTGTCATGATCGCCTGCATTCTCGGCACGTTGCCACGACGATTCGGTCACATTGCCACCATGGGCGTCATCTCTGCTTGTACTTTTGTGTGTTGTCTCCCTATGGGGACGAGCGATTGGGTTTCCCTTTCCCCTCCCCCTCCCCCCCTCCATTCCATTCCACTCCACTCCATTCTTCTCTTTTTTGTTTGGTTTTGCCCTTCCGTTTCGCATTGCGTCGCTGGGATGATGAACGACTGACAATAAGGGGACGGAAGCTTGCATGGGCCTGTGTATGCTCCTGACGATGATCTTTGTTGGGATCCAGCACCAACAACCGGCAGCCAAACCGCACGGGGAGAAGGTGACTTTGACGGCGGTTGCGCCCAAAGGGACGAGCTTTGTGCACGGCACAAATGCGGCGATCAACATTGTATTTTTGTGGGTGGGCAAGTGATCTACCCGTCGTTTATTGCCGAGATGAAGATCCACGGGAATTCCCTAAAGCGTTAGCGGCGTTGACGGTTGCCGAGTTTCTCATGTTTGCCGGGTAGGCGTGTTTATCTATGCGTTTTCAGGCCAGTACTCGTCCCAGCCAGCGGTGGCTATCATTCGGGATGAAACACGCAAAAGATCGCGTTTTGCATTCGCTTCTTCCCGCCACTATCTTGATTGGCTCATCTATGCTAGCCTAGTGCCCGCTCTATCTTTGCCGTCTTTTTTCATGGCACCCACCACTACACACCACCACACCAAATTGTCCTGGCTGGTCTGGACCGCGATCATTGTGGCGATTTGGGTGGTTGCCTGGATCTTGGGCAATGCTATCCCTTCGTTTGGTGATATTGGTACGTTGGCTTACCTCTTTCCTCTTTCCTCCTTCCTTGCCATCTCCCTCGTATCTCTCTCTGTCTGTCTATGTCCCTATACGCACCCAGTCCGATCGTGAGAACTAACACAGCTACTCTACTTCCTACCCTACTACCCATCCTATCCTACCACCGCACCTCAACGCACTCCACCTCGCACCTTTTAGTATCCTTTACCTCGGCGCTCTGTGACTCGAGCATGGGGTACATTTTCTGGGCATTGGCCTACTTTGAGCTGTACCGTGGCCGGCTATGGAAAGGTCAAGGATGGTTGCGTCGGGTAGAGACGTTGTTCAACGCGGCTCTTATCCCCTGTGGATTGTTCCTCCTTGGCCCTGGTCTCTACACCTCGATTCAACAGATCATTGACGATTACAATGCCTCCGCACACAACGACCCCTTCACCTGTCGCCGCAACAACGTTTGAGCCGCACGCGTCAACATTGATCCCAAGGGGGAGGAGTAATCCGGATCGCATGCCGATGCGGCCTGAGGCCTAAGGCTGAGGCTCAGGGCAGAGCCGTGCTCAAGCTGCGCTCAAGTGTGCGGGTGGAGTTTTCTTGTGCTATTATTTCTTTTTGTTGGGCACCGCTGTGGCGCTGTGCTCGACTGGACTGGATGGATGCAAAACAACATACTAGGACCGTGGAGCATGAGCAGATGGGGGTGGAGGCTGGCGTTGGATGGCATGGGGGCGCTGGAGGCTGCGATGGCTCGGTTGGGATTGGGATTGGGATGGGGCATGGGATGGGCCGAGGGCTCTGGTTACGTTAATGAGGGGGTTACAATCGCCGGCGGAATGGGCGGAACGAGCAGGAGGGGCTGAAGCTGACTGAATATTGATATTGAGTACTTGAGTCCCGATCGATCACTCTTATCGATTGCCGCCGTCAGAGCCACGGCTTAGGGTTAGCAGATCGTAGTGCGGGACAACGCCATGGCCTGGTCCGCACGGCGGCAGTGTACGCCAGGCCACGCCAGGCCCAGGCCAAAGTGTGACGTAATCCCCCCGGCCGCCGCCACCCAAGGCACGGGGCAGCCAACCCAACCCAACCCATCCCATCCCGTTCATTCCCGTCCCATCCCGCCCTGCCGCTGGCCCACGGCGAGATAGATATAGCCAGTCCCAGCCCTCCCTCCACCCTCCTCCTCCTTCTCCTCCTCCTCCCACCCCCCCACCATGAAACTCCCTTGCGCTTCTCTCTCTCTCTCTCGCCAGCGCCTGCACCGCCCTCCCATCCCAGCTTGTCCTGGGCGACGCATGCCTCCCCAGACCACACCCTCGATCTGTTGCCCCCCGACTCTCTCTCGCTCAAGATCACCAAGCTAGCCGACACGGCTGAGGCTGCAGCAGCTGCTGCTGCTGCGGCGGCGGCGGTGCGGCGGCGGATGGAGCGCTAACGTCGGACGTGCACGTGGCTGAACCCGGGAGCGGGTGGGTGTGGCAGTCGTGTGGCCTAGATGCGGATGTGGTGCGGGTGGACCGGGTGGATGTGGTGCCGGACCCGCCGCAGTCGGGACAGAACATGACGGTCAAGCAGCCGGACAAGTCAAGGCGGATGTGGACGTACGTGTACTACTATCTCTTTCTCTTTCCTCATTTTCCTTTCCCTTCTTCTTTCTCTGTTTTCTTTCTTCTTTTCTTCCTTCTGCTTTATGTTTTGCTTGGCGCTGTGGTATGGAGAGCGGGCGGTGACGCGCGCCGTCGAACATCGAACGTGGATCGAAGCTGACTCTTGACCCTTGGACTGTGTGCGCCAGGACGGATCGGTAGTGGACGTGGTGGTCAAGTTGGGTTTGATCCGGCTCTTGTCGAAACGATTTGATCTGTGCGAGATTGCACGGAGAATGATGCGCAGTTGCAGTGCCCGTTGGAGCCGGGTACTATGAAATTGAGCATACGGTTCAGCTCCCGCGTGGACCGCCCAAGTTCACGTGCACCTGACGGGGCTGTCGCAGACTGACCTCGACTTGCTCTGCCTCGACTTGATCATCAATTTTGGTCGTCATTAACTGAGAACGATCCGGTTAAGAGGTCTTGTCCCCCCCTCGTCCCCTCGTTTCCATTCCCTATTACTCCCCCCCCCCCCCCGCTTTCCCCCCGGCTGTCTGCCCACCTACTACGTCTCCAATTCTGCTTCGCATGGCCCTATTGTGGTCTCTGTCGCCCCCAAGTCTTGTGCTCACTTCCAACATGTCAACATGTCCCAACCTGTCTGCTTCGCCTCCACCCCCGTGCTGCTTGTCCTGTACGTTTCACGGTTCTTAGTTTTACGTTGTAGGAAAGCGATGCCCCCCCTGCTCGGTGCGGCTTCCAGACGCCGTAGGCACGATCGCGCGCGTGGGTACCTATTCTATGTTTTTTTTTGTCTCCGAGACCTGACTTTAGGCCTGCAACAAGCTTCAAACCTCACCTGAGCTGTCACCGCGTCACCTCGCCTGTCTCTTTCGTACCCCATATGCCATCCAGACTAAACCTGCATCAGGGGGGTGCGTCACCTCTGTTTCGGTACGGGCAACGCATGGGTTGTCTCTCTTGTCTCGTAGGGGCAGTGGTGGTAGGTCGTAGTGCGTACGCAGCCAAGCAGGAGGAGTGTACGACGAAAACATAAACCTGCGGCTGGGGCTTCAGCTTAAAGTGAAGCTTCAAGACAGAATCAGACATGGTGCATCATGCATGATGGATGAGTCTGCGTCTCAGATCTACTGCGACGATGACGAGGAGACGGTATGACTCAGCCAGCCACCCTCGTGCGCTTCGATTTCAACATTGTAAGCCTTTAAGCGCTAACCCTGGCAGATTCTGCGCTCCTAATGCATTCATGGTAAGTTTACCTCTCAACCTTTGAATTTGACCCCGACTCGCCACCCTCCTCCCCCCTCCCCTCACCACCACCCCCCGCCCTCACAGCGAGCTCCACCCCCACCTCTCGACTGTATCCTGCTACTCTCCACTTTCAGCTTCTCCGCTCTCCACCCTCAACCTTTACTCTCAACGACCCACCAACCCCCCACCTGCCATCTCACCGCAATGGCAAAGAACCATCGCGGAGCATCTCGCGGACGCGGGGGACGTGGCGGAGGGCGTGGCGGTCGTGGCGGACGTGCGGGACGCGGTGGGGCGGCGTGGCACCTCAGGTCCCGGTCGGGGCAAGTTCCCTTCCGCCTCAGCCGCGGCCAACTACCTCGATGGGGAGGGCGACGCACTGTTTCTACTGATTGCAGACGTTTTGGACCAACTTGTTGGAGTTTCGTCGTTTCGCATGAGGCCGTCAGGACTAGGTCTGGGTCTGGGACTGGGTTTGGGACTGGTGGCGGTGACACCCCCCCCCTACCCGCACCCGCACGTTTCGCTCTGATTCCCGTCGTGCCACTCTACTTTATCAGCGACTACGTCCTCTCGCCCCGCGCCTCGCGCCCGGCACGTCAGAGGAAAGACTGCAGGGCCGGACGTATGTGAATGGCGCCTGGGCGTACCAGTTGGACTAGACTACGATCAACAACAGGCTGTCGTCGGAATCTCAATCTATTCGCCCCGATGAGATACGACGGTCGGTGGGCAAGATGAAGAGGAGAGGGAGAGAAGGAGGTACCTTACCACCGGTGGTAGCTGCCACGTACCTACCGTCCTCTTGCCGCTCGTCTTCCTCCGCCTTCGCGTGCCCAACGCGATCCGCCATCCACGTCCACCGGATCGGGATCAGGATCGGCATCGGGATCCCGATTAGGATCGGGACTGGGTGTGTGCGGCTGCAGCGCATGCGGGCCTGGGAGCGCGACGGGCGGTACCGCAACCAAAGAGCAGGGTCCTGCGCCATTATTTGTCAAAGCGCGTGGCGAATGGAAGAACGGGGGGTACTTCCTGTTTCCAGGGCAAGAGCCTGTGGCCGGAACGGAACAGCTAGTGTTGGGTCCTGGTGCCTGCACCGTTTTTGGACAATCATCATGGCGAGGTAGGAGAGGAGAACGTTATGTTCCAACCTACCCCGGCCGACACTTCCATCTCATGCAAGATTTGTTCACTTTGTCTGGGACGTCCAAGCCTCCCTCACCTACACTTACCCCAGCTGCTGTGGCTGCCTCGCCTGCGCCTGCGCCTGTGACTGCTACTGCTTCTTCCTCCGTTCTCTGCCCATCGCTCACCCTCTTCCCCCGGTTACGGTTCCCACCCTGGGTGCACCTCGGGTCCCTCTTCTGAGTTCTAGTGGCGCAGGGGAGGCCGCGACGGCCTCAAAGGTCGTTTGCACCAGTACCTCTGTGCCTGATCCTGTGCTCTCCGAGCGTGCAAGCCCACCGATCCCAACGAGCCCAATACAGGATCCGGATCCGGATCCGGCTCTATCCGATACGTTAGGGGATGAGCAACTTTTCGTGATTGACACGAACGGTGGACCTTGCACACCGCGATGAAGAGTTCCCTCCTTCGTCCATGGACATGGACACGGACATGGACAGGACATGGCACGGACATGCGTATGGGCTAGCGTCGATTTTTGGATGCACGAAGGTCGCTTGGATCGAACCGCGCTGGTGCTCCTCTTCTGTCTGTGCCTGCTTCTCTGTCTCCGGCTTCCGACGCGGCGTGACACAGGGTGTTGGTCATCTCAGGGTGATTGACGAGCCGGTTTGGGCGGACGTGTGGGCAACTACGGTGACGGTGCCGATACAAGATCTCAGCCTGGACGGGGCCCATGTGTAGGCCAAACGAGATGGATATCGGAAGCGAAAGCGAATTGACCAGCTCACCGTCCCTCCAAGCGGGACCGTGTAACCCCATCGCAGGACCCGAGGGCGGTCGCAATCTCGTCGTCGTCAGCAGGCGTTGCGTGCAGCGCAGAAAGAGCAAGATACATCGTTGCTTGCGCTTGCGCAGACGATGGACGTTGATTCCGCAGGGGACGCAAGTGGCCTGAGCGAGGGGGAGGAGTCGAGGGGAGGCGGACGAGGCGGAAGAGTCCACTAGGACGCAGCAAGACCCCGATCGTTCGACTACCACCACGGCTACCACCACGGCTACCACACAAGATACGGGCACTTAGCTCGCATGATGGCTTCCTACGTGGTATGGGTCCTCAAGGTCATTTGGCCATGGAGCCTCGCTCGGAGTGGAGGGTGTGGTGGTACCCCCCCGTTCGCAACCCGCTCTAGCCGCCTTGTCCTCCAGACCGAGTCGGACACCGAGTCGGACACCGATCGATCGTTTGGGTCGGAGCAGGTGGACAGTCGGGATGTGTCACAGGAGCTGGACGATTCGGACTCACCTGAAGATTCCGACGACTTGAGTGGTTTGGATGGCTCATACGATTCGGACGACTCGGACGATTCGGACGGTTCGGATTTGGATGTACTTGCAATGGAGGAGGAGAGTGAACGAGGACTTGGACTTGGACCTGGACCTCGACGAATCCTTGTTGACAAGGGTATGTTTCAAGGACGCAACGCCTGGGTCAATGGCGCTGCTATGGATCCAGCCCATCTGGCTCGGCAGGCGGATGAACTCAAGTTCCGTACCATAGCCAATGGGGAGTTGGGCCCGCGGCACAATTCCAAGTCCAAGTCCAAGTCCAAGAAACATTCTCGACAAGGTATGTGGTGGATCTATCCTGTTTTTTTTTTTTGCTTTTTCGCGTTGGTCGGACGCTTTCCCTCTTCCGAGGCGCATGATGAGGATCCTGCTTGACTAACACTTTTCTTGCGTTGCTAGCCGATCCATCCCTGTCTGATGTGGACGAGACGATGGGTTCGGACTTTGATATGACGACAGCGTTTGATGCGGCGGTACTACGAGGAAGATATCTACTTTGGGTCGGAAGAGGAGCCGGACGAATGGATCCAAGCTCTCCAAGCGCAATGGGCTAACAACAAGGCCCACAAAGCTGCGAAAAAGGCGCGACGGGCCGCACTGATCCATGCGCCAGCCAAGTCAGCTGCCGAAGCACGCGGGCTCAAGAACGTGCCTAAAGCGCAGCGCAAACGACTTGCCAAGCAACAACGTCGCGCTGCAATGTACGCCGACGTACTCCAAGCAGCTGAGACGGGTGGGATCCCCTCTAGCAGGTCACTTGCAGCACAGGGGGGGGCGCACAGCCTGCACAGCCAGCTCCTCAAGGCGAACCAGATCTGGCTGCGTTCCATGCCAACGTACGCAAGAGCAAAGGCAAGGGCAAGAACAAGAACGCCAATGGACGAAATTTCCCCCCCCCGCGGTCCGCTTTCGGGCAGCGCATCCGATGTGGCTGACCAGTTTGCAGCGCAAGCCAAGACCAAGACCCACCGGGACCCTGCGGATCACATTACGTTTCCCCCCTATGGCGAAAGGGTTGCGTGCGCTGCTGCACCAGTTGGCGAATGCGTATGGCATGGCGAGCGAGTCAGGGCCAAGGCGAGTTACGGCCACAGCGTAGTTACACTCCCTTTTCAGCGGTAGGACCGAACCCCAAAGCGCCTCGGGTGGACGAGAAAACCGTGGCGCGGGCTGGATAAAGCGTTACGTGCGGATCGCAAGGGCTCAGGAGCGGCCAAAGGTCCAATGACCAAGCGACCTGGAGCTGGGTTTGGCGGACTCAAGGGCGCTGCATCGGCTCCGCGTAACCGCGATGGAATGCAGGTCGGATTCGGTGCCGATAAGATTGGTTCGGAAAATACTGGGTATCGGTTGTTGGCCTGGGGTTGGCAGCATGGTACAGGCCTCGGTCGCCAGGAAGGTATCACCGAACCTCTCGGCTACCGTCAAGGTGACCAAAGGCGGACTGGGGTTCTAATGCTAATGGCGCAATGGGTAATGGGTTTGGCGGCCAAGTGAGGGGAGGAGTACGGCCGCACCAACCTGTGCTCAGGCGTGATCGCTTGCTCGCCTCTGCGCCGGGAACTTGCATTGCGTTGCATTGCGTTGCCTCCATGCGGATGCGGTCGCATAGGTTCGATTGCCCATCTGCTCATGGCCCCATCTTGGGTTCCCCAGTCCCGATTGACGCCCGGGTGAACGGTGAACGGCAAACACGTGAACGTTGAACGTTGGACCTGACCCGATCAGATCTCCCGGACGTGTGGTGGGACACTATGACACTAGTGCAGTGCAGTGTGCAAAGGGCCTAGCCGGACTCTGGCGCTCCCAGCCACTTGCATCCAGCAGCTAGCGCCGCTGGTTGCGTTCGGGGGGGGGAAGCGTGGTTGTCCGGCGCGCCTCAGGCCTTCTTCTCGAAACCTCGGCCGTCGTAGCTCTTAATCTTCCATTCCTCACTCCCTCCTCCTCCCTCCCCGTTCATCTCTACTATCGCTCCCCAGCAATCATTATTCCATCGCTATTGCCTATTAAATGTTGATCTCCAGTTCTTGAGCTTGATTGCTGTCTCGCATGGGATAGGGATCGGGATGCGGTCAAAACCAAACCACCGTGCTACAGGATACCAACGGCGCGGCCTTGACCTGGCGCATGGTATCCTGCGCACGAGCCTGGGCCTTTGCTTACCCTCAGCCGCGACTTGATCCAAGAAGGCCGGGTCACGATGAACCCTAGTGAGTTCCTCTTGGATCGGACGTAAAGTCTCGTTGACCACTTCGGTCGCACGTTCTTTCAATGTGACCAGTCCGCCCGACGCGCATTCAGCTCTGTAGCCACGGCAGCAGGTGTAGTATCGCCCTGTAGACTCGAGATGATCTCCAGTAACGTTGCTACCCCCGGCCGAGAGTCAGGGTCGTACGATAATACCCGCTCCGAGTCCGTCACGGCTTTCTTGATTTTGCGCGCGACGGTATCGGGTGGGTCGGTGAGCATGATGCGCGAGTTGGCATCCGGCGCTGACTTGGACATTTTCTGCGATGGGTCGGCAGCGAAGAGAGGCGGCGGTAGGAGCTGCAGGAGGATGGATTGGGGCATTAGTGGGCATTCGTTATCCGGGTAGCCTATACGCGCGAGAGGCAAAGTATAGCCAAAGGCAAAGACAGCCAAAGACAGGCACGGGTAAAAGCAAGACAAGGGAGGTGGGGATAGGGGGGGGGCGTACTAATCAAGTGAGTGGGAGGTGGAAGAGACGCGTCTTGTTACACCTGGTTGAACCGTTTGGCCAGGGCGCGGGAGAGCTCGAGGTGCTGGATCTGGTCCTCTCCCACGGGGACATGGGTTAGCGCGGTACAGGAGGATATCAGCGGCCTGGAGGACAGGGTACGAGAAGAGGCCGAGGTTGAGGTTACCCTCTGCATCGTCCGCTTGCTCGTCCTGCTCCGCTTCGGCGGCAGAGGAAGGAGAAGGGGGGTGGGACGAGTCCGTGCCAGTGGCCCCAGTCCCAGTCCCGGACGCAATGGCAATCTTAGATTTCCACGTGGTGATGCGCCGCAGACGACCGAAGGAGGCTTGGCAACTAAGGATCCAGCTGAGCAGCGCGTGTTCCGCCACATCCTCCTGTTGGAAGATGATGGAGCGGGTGGGGTCGAGGCCGATGGCCAGCAGCGTCGCGAGCATCTCGCGCCGCTCGTTCTGGAGCACGGCGGGGCTGTGGGCATGGTGAGGGCATGGAGGGCGACAGAGGAAAGAGGAGCGTGTCGTCGGGGCGGGCGTTCTGCTGGAGCTGGACCCAGTTGCGGAGGGCGCCGAGGTAGTTGCCCAGGTGCGGGATGCCGGTGGGCTGGATGCCGGAGAAGATGACGCGTGGCGGGGGGGCGGTGGAGAGAGGCGGCGGCGGGGATTGTGTTGGGGGGGCGGATGTTGGGGCGCACGCGCAGGACGGTGGGGCGCGCAGACGCGCAGACGCACAGCACATGGGGGGCTGAGAGTGGCAGTCCAGCGAGCGCAGTCGCGAGGCGGTGGTTACATTGAGAAGGTGAGAAGATCGGCGCAGATGAACGTTTCAGCCGGGCGCTCCCAGGGGGGCCAAACGCAGCGGTGTGGGGAAGCAGGGCGGAAGGGCCCATTCCGCTGCGGAGCACACGCCAACTCCCAACCGCATATTCCAAGTATAGTTATTATATGTACTGCATACTCGTATCGATTGCGGCGTCTGTACACTCGTCCACGCGCCCACGCAGCCCATCGCCTACGCCGAGCTGAGCCCCGCGGCGCCACGCCGCCAGCAGATCCTGCGTCCGCTCCCGCGCCTCCGCCACCACCGCCGTCCTGCGTTCCACAGCCGTCAGCATCCCCCCCCCACTTCCCCTCCCCCCCCCCGGATCGTGTACATACTGCTCCACCAGCGCGCGCTTGATCTTGTCCAGCTGACTCGCCCCGAGCCGGTCCCGCGTCGACGTGGCTGCCTGCACGTGGCGAGTCAGTTGCTGAGCCTCCAGTTCCGGGCGGATGAGGTCCAGCTGCGCTTCCAATTGGTCAATCTTGCGTTGAGCGTTTGCGCTGCCTCGGTCCGTCCCAGTGCCGCCGAGGGCGCACGGGCAAATGCGCCCGACGCCGTGCGCAGCGCGGATGCCGGCGCTGGGTCTGGGTCTACCCCGACCAGTCGCGCGAGCCGCTCCAGCTCAGTGAACCATGCTCGCTCGTACACGCTCACCTCGGGTTGGTGCGCGGTATGCAGACGCTGCAGGGTGCGGTCCAAGCGTGCGACCAGGGCCGACTGGGACTGTTCCAGCCGCGTAAGACGGTCGTTGAGACGCGTCCGATCTTCCTCCATCTCCCTGTCCTGGTCGCCATCGTTTTGACCTTGTCTACTTGCCGCGTCAGCTCCTTGTCCTGCAACAGCAATCGACCTTGCACCTTGACTGATGCCGAGGCAATCGTGCGAATTTCCGCACGCAAACTCTGAGCCACCTTGCCCAGGAAGCGCAGCGAGTCAGGCGTCACAGTTAGTTCCTTACCGAATTCCGCGCCGCCGTCAAGCGCGGGCGAGAAGGTAGACCCGAGCTGGCCAACGGTTCTGGCACACGGAACGGCCCTTCCTGATCAAGAAGCGAATGATACGTGTACGCCGGCTGGTCAAGTTGAGTCGCCGCCGCATCCTGGGTCACATCCTGCGCCGCCTCGAGACCGTCGGTGCGGAACTGAAATTCCCGCCCGACCAGTTGCAAGTCGGCTGTCACTGCCAGCATCGTGTAGGAAAGATACACGTCGGCCAAGACGGTGAACCCAACCACCGGCTGGCCCGGCTGGGACGACTCTGTCAGCTCGGTTGAGCCCGAGGTGGCAACGAGCCAGCCGATCGTAGAGGATAGCTGTTGGTGCAGGAACGCATGGAGCTCCGTAAAGTCAGGTCCGTGCGCTTGGTTCCAGAAACGAACCAGTTTTCCCCCCATGGGTGGAACGAGAGAGCATGCACACCGGCCGGGTGGTAATGTACACCTGATCCGGGTACATTGGGTCGCGCACCACACTGACAGGACGGTAGCCAGTTTGTTCAACTTGTTTAGCGATGCCTAGATCGACCGATTCGTACACTGACAGCACAGGTTCAGGGTCTCGTCCACCTTCTTCTACCTCCACCTTGACTGATGTCTGGGTCAGCGTGCCATCCCAACGACTCTGCACACCGGCCTCGTCTCCACTCTCGGACTCCGAGTCCGACAGCGCGATTCTTCCGGGCCGCTTTCTCTGGGATCGAAGCTGCGAGGAAGCCAATGGGCCGCCTTGGGGGGCTTGGTGCGCCAACGTGCGCCCACCGAGTCGTCCACCACACACACATCCACTCGCCCATCGTCCATCGTGATCACCAGCAAGTCCAATGCCGCCTCGCCTGCCGTGAGACGCGTGGCGAGCAGGTCGGTCGCACCGGGCTCCCGTACCTCGCTTAGTTCGATTGGCGCAGGCCGATACAGGAAGGGTCCGCGGGGCGCCGGTTTCGGGTCCAGGGGCAGATGCGGGGGGTGGAGAAGAACAGGCTCGTCGTCCGCACCCAAACCGGGAGGCAATTCCAACGTTCCCCCCGGACGTGCGTGTTGTCGTTGAGGTTGATTTTGCCCAAGAGGTGTTGGCCGTGTCGAGTCCCAGAAGCGCATCGTGCGCTTGCTGGGTCAGGCCTCGGGCATACCGCACGCCAAGTCCGTCTGTCGCCCAGAGAGGTTTGACTTTGAAGCTTGACAAAGTAGCTAGTGGCGGACGTAGGATGGAGGGATAGTCTAACATACAATCGTATAGGTTAGGTCGAACCCGAGGCAGAAACAAACGGAACAGAACAAAGGGAATCACGTACGCTTTCGAGGCATAATGGGCACAGCTTCCAAACGTCTCCATTCTTCATCAGTGCAATACCTCCAGTGGGCCCCCCCACGCCAGCCAATGGGCGGACGGACATCTTGCTCTCCGATCGACGGCGGCGGAGGCTCCAGTGCGGGACTCAGCGAAAAGCTAACGGCGGTTGTGGCATCTTGATCATCGTCCAAGCCCAGGCGGCCCATGCGGTCAACAAAAGAAGCATTAGGCGTGGCGGAACGGGCACGGGAGACAGAGCGGCCAAGATGGTCGGGCGGGCGGGTGGCGGTGTCAAGGCCATCGGCGACGCTGGGGAGGAAGGAGACAGTCTGTGCCGGCTCGGTAGGGTCGGTAGAGATGTCGTATTCGCGGAAAATCGCATCGGCAGTGAGGACGAGGAGTGAGGAGGCTGCGTTGCCCCAAGGATGCCAGGAGGCCTTGGCGATGCGCGGGGAGCCCTTCGTGTGATAAAAGCTGCCAATGGGAACGATGCTGGCGGAGAGTTCGGGGCCAACAGGGGCGGTAGAAGCGCCAAGGGAAGCAGATATGTCGGATGCGACAGGCACGTGGGTGGCCCAGCCGTGGCGAGGGAGAATAACGACGCACAGCTGCGAGTCGCCGACAACGGCGAGGACCTTGCCCGTGGGGCTGGGCACGATGGCCTGGACGAAGAAGGGGACACGCGGTGCGAGGGGGCGGTAACTGGGCTGTGTGCCAGGGGGCGGGGGCAGGAGGGATGCGATGCGCAGCTCGCACTGGGGCGCAGCGGCGGGCGTGGCGGGCGGGAGGTTGACGGCGAGGAGCAGGTCGGTGCCGCGGACGGCCAGCAGACTGGCACGGCCAGGCAGAAGGGGGACGGCGCCGGCGCCGGCAGGGAGAGTGAAGATGGGGTGGCGGGGCATCTGCGTCTCGAGCCACGTGGCCGAGTAGGGGGACGTCGGGGGGGGGTGGGCATGGCGGCGGGGGGGGGTGGGTGGTGGTGGTGGTGGTGGGGGGGGGGTGGGCGACGGGATGTATGCCAGTGCGACGGGGCAAGCAAAGTCGGTGCAACGTGGGCTTATGTCAGCAGCAGCCCGTGCACGGCGCCGGCTTTATCGTCGCCCAGCCGCTACGAGCCTCGAACCCACAACGCCCACGCACACACAGGATGGTGCCCATGCCGCTCCCGGTGCCCGTGCCGGCGTCGGCGACGGTGTCCGTGTCGCCGCCGCACGCCAGTCCCAGTCCCACGCCTGCTGGCCGTGCTGGACTCGACGCCGCTCCCGATGCCCATGCCGCAGCCGACGACGACGACGCCCCCATCCTTCTCCAGCTGGACCAGCTGCGCCGCATACGCGATGCCATCGTGGGCCACCACTCACGCAAGGTCGCCTGGGCCACTCAGCCCGGCTCGCTGTCGACGTGTGTCGGGCTCGTTACCCGGCCCGTTCGCTCTCTCCCCGCCGCCCAGGTGCGCACGCAGACTGCTGCCCTGCTCGGCCTGCTCGCCCAGAGCGCCGCATCCTCCCGTGCTCTCCGCGCAGCTCTCCTATCTGCCGGCATCCCCCACGTCCTGCTCACCGCCCTCCACGCGACCTGTACCGAGCTGCATCGCGCCGCCGACGCTGGCTGTCCGCCCCGATCGATGAGGATTCCCCAGGGGCCGCTATGCTCACCGAGCTGATCCGGACCCTCCACGCGCTGACGCGCACACTTGCCTCCCTCTTCACTCTGCTCGCCCCGCTGGCTACGGCTCCCTCCCGGACCGGCATGGGCTACGGCCGTGCGTACTTCTCCATGGCGGAGAGTACGCTATCGCGTCCTTCTCCTGGTCGTTGGCGTTCCTTCGCCGCGCGCAAGTCACTCTCCTTCCCTCCCCATCCACGATCCTCTGGTCCACCACACCAGCCCTCGTCCGTCCCCCGCAGATTCCTGACTTACTACCTCCCCCGACAGAGGAGGGGACCAGCGCCACCCCCACTGACGACCACGTTCGTGCTCAGCTCCGCCGCGCGATCCACTACCTCTACGAACCGGACCAAGTGCAGCTCTTGTGCTCCATCCTCTTTCTTCCCAACTTGTTCTCGCCAATGCTAGTGTTTGGGGAAGACCGGGACCGTGTGGCGAGCGCAGCGCTGGATGTGTAACTTGTTCTCGGCCACGTTGGCGGTCCCTTCACTTATTTCCACACCTCCCTCGGCGTCGAGCGAGGCCGAGCCGTACGACCCCTTGTCCGAGACGGACCAACGCAAAGACGCCATACTTGCCTTTCGCATTTCCGACTCGCTTTTGGCTCTTTCCTCGACCCGCCTCCTCCGCTCCCTGGACTTACCGTCGATCCGCCCGAGCTCGCCATTTCCCCCGCGTTCTTCTGGATAACTCGCGCCGCACCGCGACGAGACGAAGATGGGAGCGTGCTGTCGCAGCTGGTGGCGTTACTGGAAGAAGGCACGGAGCGAGTACAAGAAAGTGCTGCGTGGATGTTAGCGGAAATTGCTCGGGGCAAACCAAAAGTATGTGGACAACTATTACACTGCAACTCACCTTCTTGTGCTCTGCCCACCTCGCTTTTGCTCGACCTACACACCCACCCTAACGTCCGCCTACGCGTGGCAACCCTGACATGTTTTGCGTACCTGATCAAATCCCGCTCGTTTACCTCGCGCACCAGTGCCCACGTGCTCTTCCTCCTAGTTGGCCTGCTGGACGAGGGAGACGAAGCCATCCAGACGTTGGCTGCTCGGGCGATTGCACGCCTCGTGGCAGACGATGGGGATCTGCAGTTACGCGCGGCACGTGAGATGGATGCAGTGTCCCGACTAGCGCGGGTGTGGGATCACGCTCATACTTTCCTCCTCGGAGCTAAGGAGGAAGGCGTTATGCCCATTCTGGCTCATCTACAGGCCATGGCCCAGCTGGCCGAAGCGGCTCTGTCCGCATTGGCCGCACTGGCGTACGACTCCGATATGATCCGTACCCTGCTCATTGATACGTCCCCAGCCATCTTGCCCCGTGTGGTGCGCAGTCTCAAGACGCACGATACACCCTTGGGGATCAAGGTGGCTGGCGTACGACTCTTGCGCTCATTAGCACGCAGCGTCACGATCCTCCGTACCTCTCTACTGGATGCAGGTATCGCCGAGGCCATTGTTCCCCTTTTGCCTCGTCCCCGTCCCCGTCCGCCTCTTTGCTTGTCCTCCTCCCCGTCCTCGTCGCTGTCGAGCGAAGCAAAAAGGGAAGAGGACGAGGATATTTTGCTGGTGGAGGCGTTGGGCGTTCTGGCCGACCTGGTACTGAGCTTTAGCCCCATGAAGCCGCGGTTGGTCGGGCCAGACGGGTGCGTGGCGCAAGTGGTGGCAGCGGCGGCGCACAGTGTGGAGGAGGTACGTGTGAACGCATTGTGGGTACTCAAGAACTTGCTCTACAATACCGATCCACAAATCAAAGCGAGCGTGATGGACGTGTACGGATGGGAACAGCTGTACGTCACGGCGCAGGTGGGCGGGTGGGAACAGGAACAGGCATTGGGCATGGTACGCAACTTAGTCGCGCCCACGGAGGAAGACACGGCGCTGGTACTGGGTCAGGGGGGGGAAGGATCTATGGCCTGCTCGAGGCAGTGCTACAAGACTATGTGCACGAGATGGTGTTGCCAACGGGGATTGATCAGGCGGCATGGACGCTAGCCAACCTAGCGGCGGGAGGGGTTGCAGTACGACAGGCGCTCCTCGCCCGGCCCAACTTACTAGATGGGGTGGTGACGCTGCTCAGCGACTCGTATGCGAGCCTGCGCGACGCAGGGGTGGTGTGTGCGCTGAACCTGCTGCGTGCGGATGCGGCAGAGGAACGGACGATGGCAAGGGACGCGGCGCGGACGTTGCAGCTGTTTGGGCTGGAGAGGGAACTGCGTTACTGGTCGAGTGTGAGGAGGTAGTGGACCTACAAGCGCGCGCACGCACTCTGCTCGCTTTGCTCCAGCAGCTCACCTCCCCACCGGGGGGGGCGCGATGACACTCATACCACCCATGCCACCCGCGATGTCCACATGCCACCCATCCCACTCCTGCCATTCATCTCGTCGGTCTCATGGATCCCATGGACCCTCCCATCGCATCCATTCTATGAATCCCATTTATTCCCTCCATCCTATCCATCTCATTCATCCCATCTATGTCATCCACTCTATTCCTCGTTGATCTCACGGACCATCTCAGCCCATCGACCAGAGCGCCATTGCCGATTTTTGCTTCCCTAGTCCATTTAACTGCTTTCGGTTCGTGCCCTTGCGTAGCGCGGAGCCCAACGCCCAAGTAGAGGTCCGTGCGGGAAAGCCAGTGTGCCGCACACTAACGCGTTGGTTTAGTCGGACTGACTACTATAGGCGGGCGAACTATGGCCCAGTTGTCTGTCTGAACGAGCGCACCAGGCGACAGTGCGGCTCGACTTCAGTCTGACTGACTAGGCGGCCCGCGAACTAGAGTCCACTCCTAGTTCGACAAGGCAATAACTTGAGGTTTGGGACCACGTGCTAGCCTCCTGCTCAACTACAGAATGACTAACTACGCGGGAGCACACATGCCCAGTTCTTTCTCTGGGAGAAACTAGGTTGCAGTCTTGCTCGGCTCTGGCGGGACTATAGGCCACTGCGCCAAGTGTCACATGTCAGGGCGGCTCTGATAAATACATTGAATAACAAGGCGTGAGCACAAGGGTCCAGTTCTCTCTCTGAGATCTGAGGTAGGCACCAGAGGGCAGGCTGTCTCGTCCACAGCTGGCACCTGGGCATACCCTAAGCACGCGTGAGCACAAGGGTACAGGTCTTTCTCGGAGGGAAAACGAGCCCCCCCCCCCCCGGACTATACTTTTTGGTCAAGGAGAGCGAAGCGGGGATCGGGGGGAGAGGGACCATGGTCGCCATCCTCCGTTTGTTCGTATCCTCAGTTGTGATTGTATAGTTCGCCTCGCACCGCACGCCCATCGACCTTTTGTCCATCGCACAAGGGAGGAGGGCGGTGCGACGAGTAGGTGTGGTACTGGGTTACATGTTACACCCGCGCCGGGTTTCTGCTCCTCAACACACCATCATCTTCTACTTGTGTACCGCCGTGTGGCCTTTGTCCTTGTTACCGATCGGCTCGCAAAGTCCCCAAGTATGCCAAAAATTGTCTTTCCTGGCGACCGTACAGTAACACGCGGGTGGGGGGCGTGATGGGCCCCAGTAGCCCCAGTCCACACCTTTTCCTGTGTAATGGAGTGGCTCTTACACACCCCCTTTTCTCCCAGCCATGCCAGCATTTCGATAACTCGATGAATATAGCGCCAGTGCGATGCCACTCGTGATCGATTTCCGCATTCTCCATTCCCCTCTACACCATCCTTTCCTATATATTTTTTTCGGTGCATTGATGCCATGCGGGGTGCTGGTTGGGAGTGTCCTAAGTAGGCAGGCAGGTGGGTCGGCACCAAGGTACTAGCGAGTGTCCCGGTTGAGCAGCCCAGACGACCACAGAGCTA
Source organism: Moniliella sp. 'wahieum' (assembly GCA_003971905.1). Lineage (NCBI taxonomy): Eukaryota > Fungi > Basidiomycota > Moniliellomycetes > Moniliellales > Moniliellaceae > Moniliella > Moniliella sp. 'wahieum'. The sequence continues at coordinate 74,732 of RSEE01000063.1, read as the reverse complement.
ACGCGCAGCACCACATGTAGCAGTACGGCGGTGGGCTCTAGAGACGGAGAAACCTCTTGTCAAACCCCTTCTCATCCTCCTGCCAATGGTTCACGTTGCTTGTCGGTTGTACACTTCTGCGCTGAACCCTCGCTTTCCCCCGGCCTCGTGCCAGCCTCGCCCCAACTCGCATGCCGCAAAGACAAGTACATTTTACGTTCCCATCGCAAAGGTAGGGACAGGGGGGAGGAGCAGGGGGAGGGGAGGGAGGCCAACGCATCCCAAAGGAAGCAGGCGGTCAGGGGAGGTCCGTGATGGGCAAGATGAAGGTAGCACCATCCTTCTACGCCAACAGAGTGAGACGCGACGAGACCTCTGCCTGGCCACGGACCAAGTTGGCCAAGTAAGAGACCATCAGTACGTCTTGCAAGTGCGAGTTGAACAGTTGTTCCAACTGCGTCGTGGAGGTTGGTTGGGCCTCGTCGCCAGTGGCGGCGGCACCGCCAGCCGAACCAACGGGCACCTTGGCAATTGAGTCAAGGATGAACCGACCTACCACCGGGTCCCCCTCTTGTTCTCCCCCCCACCGCGTGCACGTAGCTCAGCACACGACGCAGTTGCACCTGTACCTCGGTGAGGGAGGCAGCGAGCGCGTCCAGGTCCGACACGGGCGACCCGGTCGGTTGGCCAACAAGGTGAATGCCGGCCGCTCCGAAGCGGCGTACGAGAGCGTCAAGGGAATCGAGCTAAATGCGGCTGAGGAGGCCTTGTAGGTCAATCCAAAGAGAGGCGAGCTAAGGGGAAAGGGGGAAGAAAAAAAAAAAAAAGAGTCAGTACGCAAGGAACCAGACATGGCCACGCCGCCAGGTACAAAAAAAAACAAAGGACGGCGGGGGGGGGGATACATACGAGACCCAGGCTTTGACGCCCAAGTTGGCGTCCTTGAGATCCGTGTCGAGGGTGATATGGACCGCATCAAAAGGGGCCGTCTCGCGATTGTAAAAGTCATGGATCAGGGCAGAGTGGGAGGTAAGGGTGGCGCCGCTGCCGGTAGCGTACCAGCCAACGACCTGCTCTGCCGGGTGGGCACGTAAGTGCAAGTCGAGCATTTGGCGATGGTACTCGACCTCGACCGAGACCTGGTCGGGCGAGACGGCGTGCGGGACAGCAAAGGCAGAGAGGACATCGACCTCGCCGTCGGCGCGGTGCCGAGCAGGGTACCAATCACCGAGTCGGGCACGGGCTCGTCCTCGTCGTCGGTCGGGTCGGGGCGGCGGAGGTGGTGGTCGAGGATGGTGAAGAGCGCGGCGGGATGCACACGCGCGCACAGGCGTGCGGCCCGACAGGCCGGTGGAGTCGGAGGGCGTGGCGAGCTGGAGGGTGGGGCGCAGCAGAGGCAAGCGACATGGTGGGCGACCAGCGGACGACCGATGGGCGGTGGCCTTGGCCGGCTGCTGCTCCGCGTCCTGGGCAAAAATCTTCGGCACGGGGCGGAATGGCCGCGGTGCACTTCCGCCGGGGGAATTGAACCGTTCATGTGCCGCTGGGCTGGTCACGTGATGCGGTGGGGCTACGACCAATCCCTGCAGCTGATCAAGCGGAGATGGAGATCGGAGAGGACAAGTGGTAGCTACGGAGACCGGCATCCCATTCCCTTGTCCCTGTATATAGATGGCTGCGTACGTGTGCGCCATGGTACTCAGTACGAAACGATGTTCTTATCGATCCTATCCATTAGGCTAACCATCCCCGCACCCCTTCCTCACTTGGCTTGGCGCGCGTACTACAGCCCCACTCCCCCGCCGACGAGGGGGGGAGGAACATGGCCCACGCGCGAGGGGGCGCCACGTCTGAAGCAAGAGGAGGACCGGCACCACAACCATCACCACAACCTTCACCACAATCGCCCTCGCCCTCGCAACCGGCGTCGCGGTAGATGGGAGACGAAGGGGGACCGGGCCGGGACCGCGACCGGCCCGAGACCGCGATCGGGGCGCAAATCGACGCGCATGCGGCCACAGAGAGGACCTCGGGATTTGCGCAACCCACCGCGTCGCTTGGGGGCGACAGAAGAACGATGAGCATGCACACGTGTATGGGCCGAAACCGACGCTGAAACCGAAGTAGACACGGAGGCGGACATGGAGGTTGACATGGAAGTGGAGCCCGGTTCGGAGGGAGGCGGGGACGAGCCCAGTGGGACGCCACTTGGACTGCCATGGTACGTTTGTGGACATGCGGTGGGGGCGCGGCGCAGCGGGGTGGAGCGAGGGGTGGAGGAGTAGGTTGGTGGTGGTGGTGTAGGTGGATGTGGAGGCAGGCGTGGGTGGGCGAGGGTAGAGGCCAAAGCAGAACCAGAACCAGAACCAGAGGCAGAGGTAAAGGTAGAAGTCGAGCGGGCACCAACTACCACGCCTGACCAAGAGATGGAGCTAGACGAGCGCGAGGGGGAAGGCGAAGTCCGTGCGAGCTGGGCAGGTACGTTGGGTACAGGCAGGTCACTGGGGGGCGCCGTGGTGCATGATCCAGCCAGAGCCAGAACCCGAGCGGGAACGGGACCTAGACCCAGACCCAGACCCAGACCCAGACCCAGACCGAGAAGGGGAAGGGGAACCGCGCACATGAGGGCTGGAAGGTACGGATGAAGGCGAGGTGCAACGGATGGGGGTCAGTGCAGATGCTGGTGCTGGTTCTGGAGGAAGAGTATGTGCATGTGCATGTGCATGTGCATGTGCATGTGCATGTAGGGGTGGGGGTAGGGGTATGGGAAAGTCCAAGTCTGGGCCTAGCTGGGGCAAGGGGGGGGCGGAGTGGGCTCGAGTGGTGGGGGAGGGGTGGGGCGGATGGAGGGTGGGGAGGGCGAGAGGTCGAGGGACGGGGGGAGAAGAAGGCGCAGGGGTGGAGGTAGGCCTAGGGGAAGGCCTAGGGAAGGCCTAGGGGCAGGGTAGGAGGGACAAAAAGGTGATCCAAGCCACGGGGATGAAACGCCGGCTTGAACACCCACGTTGGTGGGCTGGTGGGGGTAGGTTGCTGTTCCGCTTGAGCGGCCAGGGCCGCATGGACAAAAGCAGGACTAGCGCCCAACGTCACATGGCACTTCATTGCGCGCTTTTTGATCCTGTCGCAAGAAGGGTGGGAGAGAAAGACAGGGTTGGGGGGGGTACCGAGTCCACCTGGGACCTCCCCGTACCCGTACCCGCACCTGTACCCATCGACACATCCTCCTCCTCCTCTTCCATGCCCGTATCGTGTTCAACTAAAAAAGCCAAAAAGCGGCGCTCGATCAGTTTGAGTCGGTCTTGGTCCAGCTCTCGCCTTTGGCCTGCAGGGGTGGCTTGGGCTTGACGGCCAATCCGGACCCCAAGCCCGACCCCAAGCCGCTGGACTTGGACTTGGACTTGGACTTGGTAGACGCCGAGCGGGCCGAGGCCAAAGTCGGAAGCACAATGGTGATGCCAAACAGTTGTTTGGGGAACAGCAGTCCCGGTCCAAACAGAAACGCAATGTCGACTTGTTGCTCGTCGGGGCAGGCGCGCAGTCCGGCCTCAAACGCCGTCGCCAAGGTGGATTCGAGCAAATCTAACGTTTCCAGAAGCTGCAACCAAACCAAACCAAACCAAACCAAACGGCACGTTGCGTACAGTCAGTCAGCACGGAGGATGAGGAAGAGGAAAAGGAAAAGGAACATAGGAAGAGAAAGGGGGGGGGGGTCGCTTTCGATCCAAAAAAGGGGGAAGGGACAAAATCCAACGTACCTCCTTGCGCAACACATGTTTGCCCTTGGCTGCTCGTGTGCCCGGGCGGGCCAGGGGGCGGGCGACAGACACCGGGACAGAAACCGGGAGGGACGCCGGGTCGGGGTCGGGGCGGAGGGTGGGATTGGGATTGGGATTGGGACGAGGGGGAGAGGAGCGAGTGGCGCGTGCTTGTGCGCGGCGCAAAGCATGTACCGGCGCACCGAGCTGGGACTTGGCATAGAGCGCGTGGGCAGCAGCGGCGGTGACTAGGCGTGCTACCGCGGTGGCTTGCTGGGCTGGCGCAGGCGCAGACGATGGGGCGGTAGGCGTGCGCTCGGCGGGGAAAGGTGGGTAGAAGGTCGGGACGGACATGGCAGGCAGCACGGCAGGCAGCACGGCGGGGAGTACGGTGGGGAGTACGGTGGCGCGGGTGGTGGATGGTGCGATGGGGAGGAAGGAGGAAAGCGAAGCGAAGGGAAGCACGAGTGAGGGTCGCTTGGGCCGTGCGTGGGCAGGGGAAGGGTCAAGCTCCAAGTAGACGGTGGAGACGCCGAGCGGCCGCCAGCTTCAAGCTTCACTGCTGTTTGACTCGGCCGGCCGACGCTGGAACAAAACGCCAACAGCAACTCGTGTGCGCTCCGCACGGGGTCACGTGGCCAACATTCGTGTCCGCCCCTAGTCACGTGCCCTGGCCAACCGGATGCCCCGATTATCGATTAACGATTAACCCCGCCATCGATATTCGATTTAGTCACGAGGCGGTGGCGAATATCATGTGTGGGGAATCGATATGCCCTCGGGCGCTGGATTGGAACAGGTGTCGCAGCGGGCAGCGCCAAGGTCACCAATCTGAGCCTCAGCACACCGCCTCAGAAGAGGCGAGTTGGAGTGGGTCCAGGGGGTTCATGTTCATCGCACACAGCTCACAGGCTCACAGTTCTGCTGAGCGTTCAGTACGTTCACAGCTCACACCTCGCAGGTCATATGTAGCTCACATATAGCTCGCATATGTCGTCTACCACCCGCTCCTCCGTATATACCCTCTCTCATCGCGGCTATCACTCACGTGTCAATTGGAAGCAGATGGAGTGGCGGGAGGAACATTGTGAAGCGCTGGCGTCTGATCGAATACGCCGTATGCTTTTGGGTCACTTGCTCCAGGGCCAGCAGGAGGGGTCTCTTTCCACTTTAATTCTACGACAGGCGAGGCTCTCCCTCGCTCAGCCCGCAGGAGGCCTCGCCGGAACCGGGACTCCACTTGCAGGGCGAAGAACATAGCATTAGCATACCAAGGTGGGAACCATCCTATAGTAAGCCCAGGGACACATGTGCGATCCGAGCAACAAATGAAAAGCAAGAAAAGGAAAGATCCGTGGCAAGAGTACAATTGAGGGGCGAAACAAGAAAAAAGAAAGAGTGGGGGACAGTACAGGAGACACATATAGAGGTGAACCAACTTAGCCGACCCATCATACGGATCATGTCATACGCAGGCAGTGCAGCAGACTAGAAGAGCCCTGCCGTTGCGGTAGCGGCCAAGACCAAGATGGTGAGAAGTAGGGAGAGCAATAGAGGGGGTGAGGTGGCTGCCCACTGGAATGAAGTTGGGTTGGGTCCGAGGGGGAGGAGGAGGAGAAGGATTGGTCTGGGTCGTCCCTCCTGCCGGCTGGGGGGAAACAGGCGAGCTGGAACTGGTGGTGTTGGGGGATGAGCTCCATCCTACGGGACGCCATCCAGTAGGGAGCGTGGAAGAGGAGAAGAGGGCGGCGCGACCTTCGTCGGAGCCAAAGACCAAGTTAGGATCGTGATCCGCCTGTTCAATGACAATCAACCGATGTGCAATGGTATGGTGCGTGACGTTGCTCCAATCAGGCAAGGCGGGTACGTAGCATTGAAACCGGTCATGTCAAAGTCGGTCCGGGCCAGAGTATTGATGTACTTCCAATAGGCCAAGTTACGATCCCGACGTTTATTTCCGCCTTGCAGTTTGGCCATGCAGTACTGGTCTCCTGACGCATCCACATCCTGGTACCCAATCATGGAGACCACATCGCGGCGGGTGTACTGGGCAAAGTACTCAATCGGTGTCTTGCTGCCCCGGGGCATCACGTCCGTCAAGTTGGTAAAGCCGTAGCGCCAATAATCAAACCAAGGGCAACTGGTCTTGTTGGCGATCGAAGGGTCGACGGCCGGACGGTCTTGGGTAAAGTACAAACTGGAAGAAGGATCTCCATAAATGTACCTGACATGAACGTCCGAAGGCGGGTCGTTACCCACGACAGCGTAGCGCTGCATCAACTGGCCGCCACCACCATGGCCTACCAGCGTGACATTTTTCATCGCAGGGTACTTGGTCTTGTTGCTGAATTCAGCGACAAACGCATCCAGTACATCGAAGGCCGACGACGCGCGGTTCCCTGTGGGTGCGTAGCGATTTCTCCAGCTTGCCACGCGTTGACGTCGGCCCAGGCAAGCTCATTCTTGGCATACTCACCGGAATTGAATATGGTAGAGTAGTACTGAGGCGCAGTGACGATCGAGTGGGGGCTCGCGCCAGGGTAACTGGCATTGATCGCGCTCACCAGCGCATTCTCCATTGTCTGCCAGTACTGGTTGCCATTGCGAATGCGGCCGTGGATCATGACAAAGGCCTGCTGGGCAAGCTGGTTGGAGGAGCGCGTAGACCAAAAGACGGCAATTTGGTCGCCGGACGTGCCAACGGGAAGGGAGGTGAGAACGGATCCGGCGGGGACAGACACGGGGTTGTGATCTTCGCCCTCGTTACTAGTGCCGCCCGACATGACGGTGGATGCATCGCGGCGGCCAAGTGAGTGTGGGGTGAGGTATGAGCAGGGGACGCGGTGGCGGCCAGCGTGCCGAGGGCAAGGACGGCTGCTAGGGGTCGCAGGACGGAGGGACGCATTGCGAGAGGGCGCCACGGCGTAGATGGAGAGGGGTGGGAAGGAGGAGGGGAAACGCCCGGACGTGGAGAGGAGAGCAGATGGGAGCGAGGAGGTGGCGATGGGGATGGGGATGGGGACGGAGAGGAAACGGGACGGGGCGGGGCGGATGGGGCAGTGGCAAACAGGTTGGAGCTTGGAGCTGGATGCTGAATGCTGTTACATGCAGCAAGCAATACATGTATGTTTGGTCCGACGGCATGGCGAGGGTGCAAGCAAGGCACGCACGGGGTGAGTGTGCCCCTTGCGTCGGGCATGTGCTGCAGGGGCCGAGTGGTGTGGTGCTGGTCCTGGGTCGTGCATGCCGAGGACCCGAGTACGTTGAGCGCTATAGCACGGCGTACGTACAGAGTGCTCCTCACGTCCTCGGCACCTGATCGCTCAGGCTGAGCGCCGATCCCTAGAGCAATGCGGTCTGCTGCGCTGTGCCGGCCAGTGCAGCCACACTCGCGTACCACTGTCTATCGGAGGGGCAGGCACTGGCAGGCACTGGCGGGCACTGGCAGGCACCAGCGCTGCACCAGTGCTGCGCCACGCTCCCTGGCCGCGGGCCGCCCACTCAACCCCGGCGGCAGTGGCTCCCGGCGGACACAAGCAGAGTGCATGTGCATGATAAGGCCGGTGCAGACGTGGTGCCCTGGTGGAGCAGGGTGTGCCAAGCCGATCACATCATTCCCGCTCAGATCCAGTGCCCCATCATAAACCAATCGTGCTTTCCAATTCCATTGTTCAGTCCATCTATCCACCCAGTCCCTACCGCGTAACTCTTACTTGGCTTTGCTGTCACATGTCAGTACATATGCCAGTACCTGTTCCATCCACATCGCCCGCACCCGCCGGCGTGCCTCCTGGCGCCTCCGTTGGTGTGTTACGACAACCACACTCTGTCACACAGCCCACTCTGTCGTCGGTACCCCGCCCTTGCCTCCCCCCGCCATGCAACCTAAGGCCTAACGTCCAACACCAAAAGCGACCACCAGAAGCCAAAGCCAAATCAAACCGCCGACTCCTCAGTCTCGCCAGCCGCACTTCAAGCTTCAAGCTTCAAGCTTCAAGCTTTCACCTCTCCTCGGAGCTCCCTGGCCCTCTCACAAGAGTCTGAGACCTGCGCCTCAGGCCTCCGGGCGAGTCGCAGCCTAAATAGGATCGGCGCCGCGGGGACGTAGTACCAGGAGACACACCAGGACGTATGTACCTGCTCCTAAGCCCTGAGCCCCTTAGGCTGGGCGCTGACCTACCGTCTCTTCCGTGTACATTGCATTGTTTCTCCATTCCCCATGCCCCGTCCAATTTCCAAACGCTTCCCTTTCCGATACTCGATACACCCTCCCTTACCACTAGCCACTTCTCAGATCTCAACCCAGTGCAACCACGTGTCTGGTCCATCTTCAGGCTCGTCCTTAGTATGTAGGTAGCAAAATACTCAAACGCCCGGTCCGCTGGCTCGGCGTGAGTAGAGCCCTATCCATCGCACATTCCCCTCCCCGAAAAAAGGGAAGGTGTGGATGGGTTGGCACTTGGAGCTTAGTGCATGGGGTGCAGAGCAGAGACAAGGTACCAAACCCAGCGACGCATGCACAAAGAGAGAGGAAAGTGTGATTACAACGTGATTAATGATCGTGTCACATGTCGATTGGGCAAAAACGTGCAACGAAGCGGTTACTAATAAGCGTGCATTTTGAAATGGGTAAGTCCAACCCTCAGGTGGGCCGATACTGGCGTTCCGCCCACTTTAATCCTCTTCCGCCCTTGTGCTGGGCTTCGCTAGTGGTTGCTTCGTCTTGCCCCACCCTGGGCCGACGAGGGCGTTGGAGCTTGGACCAAGCCGCGTGCTGCCCATCGTCTGCTCCCCCTTTACCTTTCGCTCTCTGCTCTCCGCTCTCCGCTCTCTCTCTCTCTCGCTCTCCGCTCTCCGCTCTCCGCTCTCGCTCTCCTTCACTTTCTGCGTCGCCAATCTGACCATGCCAAAGCGCGAAAACGTGCTGAGCAACCTGGAGGAGGAAGACTTGCTCAAGGCCGTGCGGGAAGCTGCGTTGCGCGTGTGCGATCCTGTGGTGCGTGAGTTTGCCCAGTGCTCCCAAGGTCGCACTGTCACCTCGTCCTGGGCCTGCTCCAAGCAGTGGAAAGCAGTAAAGGAATGCGTTGCGATGTAGTACGTGTCATCGGACCTCGTTGTCCTGCTCCTTCTCTTCTCCTCCCCCCACCCTGCTCTTCCCTGTTGCCGTCGTCATGTGTGCTTTGTTCCCTCCATTGTGGAGAGTGCACAAGTGGTATGGCAAGTGTGCTGACCCCCCTGTCTCTCCTCCTTCTCCTTCTCTCCCTTCTTTCCTTCTTTCCCTCTTCTCTCCTTTCTCCCCTCCTTCCCTCTTCTCCCACTTTGCCTTGCCTGTTTCCCTTTTCGCCCTTGCTTTTGCCTGCCCCGGCCTGCTCCAGCAACAACGACGAGACGCGCGAAAAGATCCGCAAAGCGATCATTGCTCGGGAACAGGGCATCTCATCCGAGTAACCGGTTCCCACACTCAACCGCGAAACGCGTGAGCGCATGGCGTCTTGACCTTGCATCTTCACCTTGCGTCTTGACTTTTGGGTCTTGACCTGACCTTGGGACTTGACTTACTGGTCTTGACTTTTGGTCTTGACTTTTGGTCTTGGTCTTGGGTCTTGGCCTTGGGTCTCAGTGCTTGCTGTTGTGCGCCTTGTGTGTCCGGCTCGATTCTCGATTCGAGCTAAGAGGATGATCGATGACCGAGTATGCCCATTCAGCACCTTCTGCGTGCTGCGTATTGGACTGCGTGTAGGAGGTGGGCAGAGGTAGAGGTAGAGGTGTCAGTCCCATATACCGATCCCGAATTAAGATGCACTCGCAGTGTCTACTATAGTGACTTGGTGAGGGCGGAGTACGAAGTGCTTGCTGGGTGAAGACAAGTGCTGTAGGTCTTAGGTCTGAATCTGATGTCTACTGGCAGCCAAAGTTAGTTGGTCGCATGGATTCTTCTCTGTTCTCCTCTCCGAGTCTTTAGTAGTTGTGACAAGTGCGTGCGAGTGATCCTCAACCAGGACTGAGGACATTGAGTTCTGAGTGAGTACTGAGTTGAGTTCTGAGTTCAATAGGATCGCCGAGCGCCCATCATGCATCATGCATAATCGAACAAGGAGCCAGCCATATTCAATTTGTATACAGAGGGGTCTCAGACCTATTGTCAACCACCGAGACGCAAACATAGTAACCGTCACCATAACCGCCAGCGGGGGAGAGGGCGAAGAGGAGGGGGGGGGTTCCCGAAGGCCCGCCATGGTCTTCGTACCCCCAGCGGTGCGGGACCTGGTCGGGCGCTGTGGGGGGGTTGCCGAGGGGCTGGGTCCCGGGTTGCGAGCGACATGCATGGACAGACACAGACACGACATACCCGAACACGCAACAAGGAACAAGTCGTACTACAGGAACGAAGAAAAAAGAACCAGGATTACGGAATACGAAAAACGGAAACGGAATAGGGACGAAGAGCATTAGCACGCATATACGCACATGATGGGGAGAGCGTGGGGAGAACAGGGGACGATACGAGGGAGAGGTGGAGCGAGACGACCGGAGGGGGTTTAGGTGGAGGTAGGGAAGAGGGAAATTGAACAATTGGAGATAATAAAGGTAGCGAGAGACGGACCCAACCGGTAGCCCTTCCCTTTACTACCCAACGGCAAACGGGAACCCATAATAAGCCCGCTGCAAGAGGTAGTAAGGGAAAGGAAGGTAGGGTAAGGTTAAAAGAGCAAGGGACGAGACGATCATTTGTTGAGACGGTAGCCCGGACCAGGCCGGACAGGCCACCGACCAGACCAGACCAGACCAGGACCGGACCGGGAGAGGCGGAGGAGTTTTTTAGTTGCAGTTGCAGCTTATTTGCAGCTTGTCCGGGAGATCTAGCTAGCGCCTGAGCCTAAGCGCGCAGCACGCCCGAGACACGGCACGCAGCGAGGGTTCTTCTTGCGGCCTTCGCGGAGGGACGGGGTGAATTGGCCGGGATAGCCTGCCCTCACCCTCACCTTCACGCAACCCCAAGGCCGGGGTGGAACTGGCTGCGCGGGAAGTAGGAGAAAACAAGACGGACGCGCCTTGCACGCAGCGCCGCGCCGTTTGCCCCGAGACTGGTGCGTCCCATTAGCAGGATAGAGTAACGCCAAATCGTCCGTGTCGAGCGTACTGGCATGCCGATCGTACGAACCCGGGGCGTAGTGGTACGAGCCGCCGTACAGCTGCACCGCCGACCCAGGCGAGGCGGCCAAGCCGGCCGACCCGCCGTCACGCGCATCGGGCCAGAGTAGGACGAGTAGCGAGACGGTGCACCGTACTCATTGTATCCACCATGATGGGAACGGTACGAACGACGACCAAACTCGCTCGGACCACGCAGTCTTCCGACTCCGCCGAAGGAACGTCCCGCATCCGACCGTCCGCCCACAGAACGACCTGCATCCGACCGCCCCGCGTCCGACCTCCAGCATCCGACCGGCCCATGTCGGACCGACCGCCTGCCGAACGGCCGCCGCCCGAACGGCCGCCCATGGACCGACGTCCCGACCTGGCGCCGCCCGAGCGCGCGCTGAACGACCGTCATCGCCCGAGCGGTCGCTGGCCGACGGCATGCGGGCAACGAAGCCAGAGCGCGAGGGGTCCGTGTCCCAAGCTGGGAGGAAGCCAAGTCATCGGCAAACGTGCCTGGTCCCCGGTGGAGGAATGACGGCTGCGACGGTCGCGGTGGTGCTGCGTTTAACCGTGTGCGGCCTGATGCGGCATTGGCGTGTCCGGGAGGCACATAGGCGCGCGCACGCGCCAAATCGTCCATGTGCGCTTCCGTCGTATCGAAAAACATATCTTCCGACGAAGTGTATCCGTCTTCCGATTCGTGCGTACCAAACCAGCCCAACCCGCCGGCCGCCGGCACAGCTGGCTTGGCTTGGATCACGGGCATCGAGCGCGTTTTCTGCACGTCAGGCTGCTTCGGCGGCGGGGTGGACCGGTCGGTCCAAGCTGGATCCGTGGGCGCTGTACCCGACGAGTTTCGATGCGCCAACGACAACGATCCCGATCGCGCTTCCATGTCGTTCGTCCAGTCTTCCCGCACAGGACTTGTCTCGGAACGTCCCTGTCCGGCATAGGGAGAGGACGCAGCTGCGTACCCACCTGCTGCACCTACCGCAGCACCTGCCGCTGCCGCAGCACACCCCGCCATTCTGCCCGGCAGGATGGGAGTGGTGGTGGTGCTTGCCCGCGCGATGACGTTTATGCGCAGACGCAGCGGCCGGAGCCGAATGCTGCTGGGCTTGGCCGCGGCGCGGTCCAAAGGCACACCTTCAATTCATGAGCGGCATACGCGTCGCCATAGAGCGTCAACCAGTCACGTTGGGCAATGGCCGATTCCGTCTTACGCTCCACCTCGGCCACGGACGCGCCAGCTTCCAACTCATTGATTTCCCGGAGCAACGTGGCATAGTGATCCCGTCGTCCAATCACGTGGCGCAGCAAACTGGCCGTCCTTGGTCTTGTACACCCAGGTGACTCGGCCCAAGCCATCGAGGGTGCCTTGACGGTGGTAGATCGTCTTGCCGCGTACATAGGGCATCTTGTCAAACGCTGCTACACGCAACTTGCGCTTGAGCAGCGCGCGTTCTTTCACCACCTCCGGGTCTTTCCCCTTGGTTTCGATCCAGCGAAGCGTCGCCGCTTCAAACTGATCGGCCAGCTCCATGTACGCTGCGACAAGCCGGTCGCGTTCGGCCGTGTCCAGCTGCGCATCGTTCTCCCCCCAACGGGCTCAAGGAAGGTGAACGAATCCACTGCTTTACCGCCTACTTCTTCGATCAGGCGTTCGGGGGGATGCGGTCTGCAAAGTCACGCGCCGTCTTGACAAATACAATCTTGGACCGCACCACCGGGTCCAGCAACGGCGAGAGGACTTTCCAGATCCCCGAGAAGATCCAGGGAGCAGCGTAAAGGTAAATACGCCAAGACTCGGGATAGAAAGCCTCGAGACACTTGACAATAAACAGGACACAGTTCCAGTCCATACTAGAAGGAAAACACACTCAGGTCAGTTACTAGTTACGGGAGACAGGAACGGGAACGGGGAAACGAGGACAATCTCCACTCACTTTTGATTCCAAAGCCTTCAAGGGAGAAAATAATCACAACCTTTTCTTGCGGGGGCTGCATCAACAGACGGAAGGATTCCATGGCGAAAATAACAAACTTCTCCATCGACGTGCCCGGCTGACCATTGGTCAGATGCTTCTTGACCATAATCGCACAGATGGGCTGCTCATTCAAGGCAGTACCACAGGCAAACGTCTTGTTCTGACGTTGTTGGTCGAGGAACTTGGGGATGGTCTTGCCATTGCCCAGCTCCCCCGCCGCAACCAAGGCCTCCACACCATTCTCCATCCGCCAATTCAGCGTCGCACCACACATGTTCATCGCCCGAGACACGTCCCATTTGCGCGCACGGAGGAAACGGAGCAAGGCGCCATCTGGATCATCAAAGTCCAAAAACTGCCACGCAGCCTTCTTGAGCGTGTCACACCGTACGCGCTGAGCAGTTGTTCCAATTGCGCTTGCTCTTCTGCAATTCGCTGTGCCTCCTTGTCCGCATCTGATTTGGCCTTTTCGGATCGGGCTCAGAAGCGGCGTCGACCTTATGCTTGTGGTGGGCACCGGATTGCTGGTTTCTTTGGCCCTCGAGCCAGGAAAAGTACACCTTCCACATCTCACGCAGTTTGACTTCTTGTCTGGTGTGAGCGTCTTGGCTGTGCCTTCGGGCAAATCAAACGCTTTGGATTCAACCTCCTTGGCAGAGGGACCGCCCAGTTCAATATACTTGTACTTGCCCGGCTGCCAACGACGGACCTGGGGTGCCACATCCGACGACCTTCCCCACCCCGTTTTCCACGGAAGGTTCGCGGTCGTAGTGAGAAGCGGCAGCCACCGCACCTACTCCTGCCATACCAGCCCCGGCCGCGATACCTGCAGGAGCAGCAGCAGCAGCAGCGCGGACTGGCTTGAAGAGTGAGGGGCATTCCGGGCCTGGGGGTGAGCGGCGGATGGTGCGGCCGCTGGCTGCGATTGGCCAGGAGGCGCCGTAAAGTCGTATTGGACACCCGTTAGGATACCTTCCGAACCGCGTACTTCGGAATTCCCTTCGACCTGAATCGCCCGCTGCGGGTCGCCATAGAGAGCAACCCAGTCACGTTTTTTGGCTGCTGCTTCGGATGCGGCCTCGACCTGGGAGAAGAGAGACCCTTGGTCTCCATCTCGTAAATCTCGCGGCGCAAAGCAGCGGCGCACGAAGTGCGGCCAATAACTTGGTACTTGGGTTGGCCATTGTTGATGTACTTCCAGCGGGTGACACCTTGGCCATCGATTACGCCCGCGAGCGATGATAGCAAGTCAGGCCCGGGTGTAGGGCTCCACGTCAAACTGGGCAACGCGGAGCTTTTTGAAGAGCAGGTTGCGCTCCTCTTCGATCGATGGGCTTCAAGAAGGCAAAAAAAGGTAAGGCAACGTCAGTGGGAAAGGCATGGAGGGAAAAAATGCACTAAGAAAGGGTCACGTACTCGGTGCCGTTGGTGTCGATCCAGCGTTTGGTAGCCTCCTCATACGCATTGACCAAATCTTGGTATCGCTGAAGCAGTTGAGGTTTGACCTTCGTGTCCTTCTGCTTGTCGTTCTCGCCGGGACCAGGCTCGATAAACTCGAACTCGTTTGTGTGTTGTTGCCCCAAGCGAAGCGATCATATGATCGGCCGGTTACATTGGCAACGACGTCCTTGGCCGACTTGGTGAACTGGATCTTGGACCGCACCACCGGGTCGAGCATGGGGCTAAGCACTTTCCAGATGCCGGAAAGACCCAGGGCGCATTGTGCACATATAGCACCGCCAACGACTCGGGGTAAAACGCTTCGAGCACTTGACAATGAACAAGATGCAGGACCAGTCCATGTTCTTGACCCCAAACGAAGTCAAGTCGAAAAACATGATGGCCTTGTCACCTGGGGGCTGCATCAGGCAACGGAAGGTCTCCATGGCGTAAATGACATACTTCTCCATCGACGACGCCGGCTGGCCATTGGTGAAGTGCTTCTTGACGTGGATGTAACAAATGGGAATGGGGGCCACATTGGTGCCGCCGGCAGCGCCATTGGAGTAGGTCTTGCCCGAGCGTTGCTGGTCGAGGAATTTCTCAATTTTGGCGCCATTGGTCAGATCGCCGCCTTCGACGAGCTCCTGCACGCCATTGTCCAGGCGCCACTTGAGGCAGCCAGCAAACATGCCCAGGGCGCGAGTCACGTCCCACTTGCGGGCACGGAGGAAGCGGAGGCAGATGCTGTCGGGGTTGTCCATCTTGATGAACTCCCACAGGGCGCGCTTGAGCGAGTCGGGCCGTACGAGTCGAGGAGGGCATTGAGGTTGGCCTGCTCTTCCTGGATGCGGGCCGCTTCCTTGGCAGCATCGCCCTGGGAGCGTTCTTGGCGTCGTGGGCGCGGTGGCGGCGGAAGAGGAGGCGGCTGCGCCGGTGCCGGTGGCCTTGGCGACCCAGTCAAATAGCCGGCCCAGAACTGGCGCAGCTTCTCGGTCTGGGTGGGGGTGAGGTTGCCGGCGTAGCCGTCGGCGATGGGCATGGGGCCCATGGGGATCTCGTTGGACATGGGGGGGAAGAGCAAGCGGCGTGGCCGCCAGCAACGCGAGCACGAGGAGGAGGGGTGGGGGAGGGGGGAGGGGAGGGAGGGGGTGGGAGAGGTGGTGGGCGGGGGCGGGGACTGAAAAGGGACGAGAAGGAGGGGAAAGATGGGGAGCGCGGAAGGGCAGGATGATGAATGCGGCCGCTTGGGGTGGCCCAGAGCGCGAGAGGGCGGGCGGACACTGGTGCGGTGCGGGAGCGGCTTTCAGCTGCGGCGGATGCAAGGGCGATGCAGGGCGATGCAAGGGCGATAGGGTGCACATGCCTGCCTGCAAAACGGCGGCGAGGCAGGCGGGCACTGCGTGCTGAGCCGCGGTGCGCCAGAGCGCTGTGGTGCGGTGGGGATGTGCCGCCGCCGAGCGGGGTTGGTGGCCAGCGGGGCAGCACAGGCGCCGTGGGAGCCGCGACGCGCGTCATTGCGTCATCCATCATCCATCTGTGCGCAGCGCTCAGCGGCAGGACCGGCATGTGGCAACCGCCGCGCAGCACACCAGCAGCCCCCGTGCTCACTAACGCCGTCCGCCGCGCCTACGTAGCAGTAGCATCAACCGAGGCCACCACCACGCGCCACGCCGCCTCGCCTCCGCCTGCGCGTTCCCCTCATCGATGATTTCTTCTGCGCATCCTGGCATCCCCGGCATCATCCCCTGCAATCGACTATCTATCTCCCCCGCCGTCGTCGTTGCCCGTGGCCCCCAGCGCCGCCTACCAGGCCTGCTCTCACATTGCTCTGCTGTCGATTCGTACCTTTTCCATCCCGGCGCAGTTGTGGGTTGGGGCGGGTGTGGTGCTGCTGTGGGCGCCAGCAGATCATGGACCACTCGCACTGCGCCGCATCTGTATCAGTCCATGGCCCTATCTCCCATCTCCACAGCCCAGCAGCCCAGCCGGGTGGCCGTGACTAAGTTGCTTACAGTGGCCTAGTGACCAGCCAGTGACCGGTGGCTACCGTCTCTCCCCACCCACACTCCCGATTCGCGTTCGCATCTCCCAGTGGTGTCTGTGAATTGCAAGGAAGCAGCGTCCCTATTCCCATGGAGATGCGCTGAGCAACGGAGCACTGTGCATGGGAGTGCAGCGAGTACGTTATTAAGGTGACGGTACGGAGCTATCGTCGTCTATCGACTATCGTTGCCGGTTACCGGTTACCGGTTAGTGCTTAGCTGAACCAAGTGGTGAAAGTCAGATCTGAGAACAGAGAGATCGGTGATCGGTGAGATCGCAGAGTGAATGATTCATGAATACTCAAGTTCCCCACGCTCTTTCACCTGCTTTCACCCCGCTCTGTTGATCTACTCGTCATCGATCACCCATCATGACTATGTAATCACCCATCCCGAACACCGGTTGCATCCCCGCCGCCCCAACCCTGCCGGTTGTCTCCACCTTCTGAAACCCACCCACCCATCACCTGCCTCACTCAGAACGCCTCCCTCAGGCCTTGAGGCCAATTAAACGTTTACCAGGGACGCGCCACTGAGTACTGATGTGCCACAAGCGTGTTTTCTTGTGAAAGCGACTGAGTACTGAGCCAGCCTGGGAAGCGCCTGGGAAGCGCTGCGTTTTTTCATTTCCTGTCTTGAGCGTCATTGTACCGCTGACAGACGAGATGTATTAAGCGCAAAATAGAGACGAGTGTTTGCACAACGGCAAGAGGCATATATGGAACGATGGACGATCGATGAATGTTTTCCAATGTACTGAGTGTTCAAGTTGAACACGTTGGACGTTGAACGTCCACTTAGTATACTAAGATTCATTTTACTCTGAGATTCAGTACTTTCAGATTCAGTACACCATGCAATCTAAGTTCTGAAGAGTCCTGAGTACCTGAGTATACTCAACTGAGTACTGAGTGTCCTCAGTTCAGCTGAACTCGGCGTTGAACTCAACGTTGCGTCGCGTGCATCGATTGATGATCAGATGAATGCAATAGCCGCACTACTGAGTGAATAGAATAGATTGAGACGAGAGCGTATCGGACAGACATGTGCGAGAATCTGTTGTCTCACACAGTATGATCGCACACTGGCCAGATGAAGCATTCTCTCTGAATTATATGTGGCCAGCCGGGGGGGGGGGGGGGGGGGTAATAATTAACCGGTAAGTTGGCGTTCGATTTGTCCCGTAGAAGGGTCTGTGTTCCGTGTGTTTGCCTTGCCCCCGCTCTTATTTCCGCCTGTATACCAGAGCTGCCGTCTGCTGCCGCGGATGCACGGCTGATGCATGATGATGCGATGGCCGAAACGGGGAGAGGCGAGAACGGGGAGAGGCAAAAAAGAACCCACAAGTAATGACTTTTGCGCTTTTTTTCTCCTTCCTAAAAACATATTTGTCCGTGCTCGGGGCTCAACAGGCTCGACTGGAACGCTCAGACGTTCAGGTACTCAGTTGCTTAATAGCGCTCCGGCCCGCTGAGGCCTCCGGGACTCAGTTCTCCCTCCGTACGCCGTACTCCGTACTCACATTATGTCACTCTACGCAGTACTACTCAATACTACTTCCGTAGTGAATCATTCATCATTCATCATTAATTCTTCAGCACTTCATCCCCAAACAACTGTGGGGTACGTACACACTCCTCATCTTGGTACACCCCACAGAGAGAGGTTGACATCGACAACCACACTTGCTACATGCCTCCGTTCCTCTCTGTCAGGGAGGGCCGATCTGCTCCCCATTGAACGTTGAACGTTGAACGTGAACGTCGAATCCACACAGCGGACTTTGAATCTCTGCTACCAATGTAGTTGTGGGCTTCCACCAGTGTTGGGGCGCTTTTGTGTTGGTCAGTCGCGATGTCCGACTCTATGCATAATCGAGACTATCCTGCCTTGGGCTGTACATGTCTCTCTCGTCAAGACATGATGTGTGAGGCCTGAGGCTCAGCTGTGGGGGTGTGCGTGTGATGAGGCCTGAGAGAGGCCCTCGGCCCCACACTTTTCTGAATTGCTTCGGCCCCATGCTTCTTCTACTCCACAGTTTTCTTCTCACGACAACTCACCTCCTTCTACACACCTCTCCCTTCGTTGAAATCTGAGAGAACTTCATTCCCCTCTCTTGTCTCGCTCCGTTCCGTTCCGTTCCCTCTGTACTCTCTCTTGCATTGTGCATCAGCAACAATCCGATGGATCACCTGACCTGTAAACTTGCCCTGGATGTAATAGCCTTTCGTTTCGCGGGGAATCTGTTGCGACGGTAACTGGCTTCACCGACCGCGGTACACTTCCGGCCTCATTAATCATTGGCCCCGAGGCTCCGCGGGCTCCGAGAGGACTGCTGATGCGCGCGTACTCGCGTAAGCCAACGACTAGTAATCTTCTCCTGTAGCCCTTGTCCTGCTTCTACCACCAACGCCTAACTCTCGCCCGCAACCGATCGCCTACGCTACATAAACGCTTCATCATCACCATTGCGATCTCCATAGCCGAGTGAACCAGGACGTCGCTACACATCTCCGGACTGGATCCAGTCGCATCAACAGCACATATATGAGCAGCCCCCGTTCCAGTCCTAGGTGGGAGACCGGTGTGGTGTGGGAAAGTGCAATGTCCTCAGGGCCCCTGGGCCGGTCAGTCACTAGTCATCAGTTTGTGTCGACGATGTTGGCTGCACCAGCCATCTGATATGGAGTTGCACCAGAATTGTGGATACCGTAATATAACGTGGATGCCGTACTAGTGATGACCCTCGATGACCGTCGGATCCGTAGCTACCGCACAACCAGTGGCAGATATATACATCATCAGCTCAGTCGCCAGGACTCTCATTGCATATTTCACTGACGAAGAAGCACGGGCCAGCGAGCCTGGTTGAGCGCTCAGGCTGAGCCTAGTACGCGATCTCTTGGCCTTCTGTCGCCTACTACGCCTTACCCCCAGACGTTTTGCTCCCACTGAAGCATGCAAGAGGGCTTTTAGCGTTTCGGACCATTCTCTGCTCCGGCAGTGTAGAGGTTCCTGTTTTCATGTGGATGAGCCGTCCCTTGGTAATTCCATCTCCTCGTTGGAGTAGAGAGATACGAACGCCGACTCGTCCAATGAGTCAACAAGCGTGAGGACATTGAAGCCTTTTTTGTGATGGGGATCCAGTGTCCACATTGATATAGGCTCTCGGCAGATTTTTGCATCCGATGTAACGCCCGATATACTGGACCAGTCTGGCAACTGTGATGACGGAGCTCGCACTTACCCTCTTCCAAGCAAGGATCGTAGAGCAGTCGAACCCACGTGGACCTGGTGGAGGTCCAGCGGGCAAAACATCGACCTATACGTGTCATTTGGGCTACATTATTGCTGTGTCGCCCCTTATCTGTTCATCTGTCTGTTCTTACCCACCATGTGTTGAATTCATCTCCACTGGGGCCGGAGGACAGCTAGCCCGTATGTTTTCTCCCCCCCCTCGGCATTCGGGAACGGTCATTCTTGTGAAGATTGCGCCCCAAAGAAACAGTATATTAGTGCCCGTCGATCCCGCTGTTCTTCCTCTACTTCGTGCTTGGTTTTCCTTGTAGTTTTTCCTTCGTGCAGTGATGGAGACAAAGGGGTTCGTATAGTGACAGGTTTCCTCCACGATATATGACCTTCCCCATTGCCAGGGATGTCTTTTTAATTGATAATGTTGGCGTCTTACTTATTGACCTTCTTCGCCCACCATTGATTGATCGTCCACAATTGCTCATCCATAAGGTACAGACAACGGCGCCTTCTCCATATACTTGGTTTGCCTCTATCCTGCGCTCTCCGCCTAGGCACATCTATCAGAATCACACTACTCAGGTCATGCCGTGCTAAGGGGCACTTTTTTGGCTCACTTTAGGCTCGTGTGGGCCCCCGGTGTGAATCCTTGTTAAAGAGGACAAATTCCTAGAGAGAGAAGAGAGGGAGGGAGAAAGTGGTGGATCTAATCCAAGAGAGGAGCCCGTTAGGTGCAGAACATAGGGGAAAGTTGGATAGAACAGCGCGGGTGCGTGATGCGTGTCAGCTGCATGCATGATGGCACTGACAATCCTATATCACGTAGGAGGTTTGCCCTCTCTTGCAGATCTGGCCCCCCTGTTCCTTCTGAGGAGTGGGGCCGAGAAGGCAAGCGAGGCGTATACACCTTTTTTGGAGAGAAGAGAGGGGACCAGATGTAAGCTGAGATGGGCCTGCCAGCGGCGCCATGGGCGATGATGGATGGGTGTTGCGTTTTGCAGGATGGATGTGTGGCCCGTGCGTGGCTGGCGAGGGGAGGTCACGTGCGTTGCGTCATGCGTCGCCCCACTTTAGGGCGGGCGTGGGTGTGTGGGCGCTGCGGGCTGGGGCGGGCGAGCACGGCGTCCACAAGTTTCCGAGGCAGCTCCACTCCAAGGGCGCCGCCGCCGCGTCTGCCTCACTCGCCCGCTCGCCACCCGCCCTCCATCGCGCCTCCCGCCATGGCCGCCCAGCCCACGCCGCCCGCCGAGCCCATGGAGCTGCTGGGGCCCGACGACAGCCAGCTGCAGCTCGTCCTGCGCTCCCACGACCACGCCGCGTACTACAGCCCCGCCTCCCACTCCCTCTCCCTCCGCCCGCCCGCGCCCCGCCCTCCCAGCGCCCTCGTCCGCCCCCCTACGCCGCTCTCCTCCCCCCCCCCGAGCCCGCCTCGTGGCAGGCTCCTACCCCGCCTACCACCAGCTCCAGCTCAACCCGCGCGACGACCACTCGTCCCGCCACCGCTCTGCCCCACCTGCCACCGCCCTGACCTTTCCACCCGACTATCCTGAGCCCGCTGCGCCCTCGCCCCTCCCGCATCCACCAGCTTCGGCTTCCCGTTCCAGTCCCAGTCCTCCTTTACTGCCCCCAACTACTTCCGCCTCCTCGAGGCTGGCCCGCGCGTCGAAAGTGATCCTCCTGCCGCACCTGCCCCGGACCCATGGGCCTCCCTTCCCGGTCCTGGCCGCATCTCTTCCCTTGACGACGAGGGCCACTCTGTTCCGGGCACCCCACGCCAATCTTCCAGCCCGCACCGGCCAACGTCGATTGACGCCTCCTCCACCGCTCCGGGGTACTACCGCCGTTTCTTTACCCAGATCAAGAAGCTGGGCCGCGGCGCTCGCGGCCAAGTGTACCTGTGCCAGCATGTGCTTAATGGCAACAAACTCGGGGTATGCGGTGAAAAAGATGCCGTGCGGAGACGACCAGCAAGTCTTGCTCGACAGTTTGAAAGAGGTCTTGTTGATGGAGACGCTGCAGCACCCCAACATTATTCACTACCAACATGCTTGGATTGAGAATGCACAAGCCTCTACGTTTGCACCCACGGTACCTACGCTTTTCATTCTCATGGCCGCCGCCAATGGCGGCTCCCTGGAAGAGTACGTTGCTTGGCTCCCTTGCTGGAATTTGGGGTTTTCTCCGTGGGGTGCATGTCATGCCATGCCATGCCATCCTATCCATCGTGCCGTTCCCGTCCTGACCGAGACTGATGCGATGCAGTTGGATCACGAGCCGGTCCGGTCGTCCGCTCGACTCGGGTCCGTCGACGCCCCGTGGCGAGTGGCCTGGCCAGTCGTGCAGAAAAGCTCAAAGCGGCCTTCCGACTACGGCGACGCGCTCACACCGCCCCCGCAGGCGTGGCGGTCCATTTGCTGCGGGAAGACGAGGCTAAGTCTCGGGCGGGACATCATTACGGGCTTGGGGTTCCTGCACAGCAAAGGGATTTTGCATTTGGATGTCAAGCCTGCCAATTGCCTGTTGCACTGGTCGGAAGATGCCTTGACGCCGACGGTGCTGTTGTCGGACTTTGGTTCGAGCGCGCTGTTGCATGACAATTGGCGCCGCCGACGGTCCGGCCACACGGGCACAATGGAATTCATGGCGCCCGAAGCGGTCCGGGTCAATGCACGTACGGGCCTGCTGGACGAACTGTCGGCCAAAGCGGACATTTGGTCGTTTGGCATGATCCTCCATTTGCTCATCTTTCTCCGGCTGCCCTACTCGCAAGTAGAAGATGTGGACCAATTACGAGAAGAGATGCTGACTTACAGTGGGTGGCAGGACGAGTACGTTTTTCCTCCCCCCCCCCACCCCCTCACCTTCCACACATTGCTGCCACACACGCTAACCTGCCCGCGCATACAGAGCGGCCGAGATGTTAACCAACCTGCACACGTGTCAAATCTTTGTCCCGCTCCTGGCGCGGCTACTGCAACTGGACCCTGTTGCTCGTCCTTCGGCCGAGGAGATCCTGGAAGACCTGCAGCGCCTTGCGCAGGACTGCGGGCTGGGTGAGCGAGGAAGAGTCGGATGCCAATCGAGACCATGTACGGGAAGAAGCGCGTCTACGTCGACGGCAGCGTCAGCGACGGCACACATTAACCCGGCACCCGGCGTCAACGCCATTGGGACCACGTTTGCTAGGCAGTGCCCATGCACAAGAACAAGAGCAAGAGCAAGAGAACGAACCGTTGTGGATGACGGCCGACTTGGCTACGCACCATCCTTTGGTCAGATACCAACAAGAACGTATGGGCTTGGTTGTGCCACCTGATCCTGCCGCCCCGCTGTCCCCATCCTTCTCCAAGACCACGTGTCTGACCTCACCAACGTCCACCAACACCACTGCTACTACCCACCGCCACCGGTCCAACCACCGACGGCGCGCTGCTTGTCCTGCTCCTCTTCCTCGTGGAAAAGTCGGGGGGACCTGTACTGTTACCCGCAGCGCATCCGCGAGGGAGGCGATTACGTTTTTCTCTTGGTGGCTCTGGCTTCGGTTTGGGCGGGCGGGCGCGCGGCGTGGGTCTTGTTCCCGCTCGTGCTCGTTGGAGCGGTGGGACTGGTGGGCAGGGGAAGGCAGCTGTTCGGTCTGATTAGCCACAACGACTAAGTGCCTCGGGACTAGTGACTCTGGAGGTTGGCTTTTGGACAAGGGGGATGGACGATTGGTGATTGGTGACAGGTGATTGGCGATCCTTACCCAGCCCGTATGACGTCCGACAACGCATCAGAAAGGCCCAAGGGGAAACAAAGAGCAAAAACGGGTTTGGCTTCCACCTTGCACGCTGGTTGCTCTCCTCTTGTCCTGGGTTGGCAAGTGGAGCATGCAACAAATGTGGTTCGGCCACGGTGCACGCGGAACGGAAGGGTGGAGAAGGTACAAGCGAACGAAAGAAGACTACGCAAGACACACACAAGAGATGGAGTTGGAGTTGCAATGCAAGTACAGATACAGATACAGATATACATGCAGGTCGGGTCAGGTGGGTAAGGAAGAATACTGGGGAAAACAAAACGATGCCACAAAGAGGGACAAGGGGGGAAAAGGGTCAGTTCAGTCCGTCCTTCATGTCAACGATGCTCATGAATCGCATCGCTGCTCGCGGTCACGGGAAGGCTCAGATGGTGGTGCATAGTAGAGCAGGCTCATAGTATGCCGTGGTCAAGCCACGTGCTCACCAGCTCATAAAGGGATAGAATCATCTCCGCCAGACACTTGCATCAAGCACACTACCATACTGGACAACAAAAAAAGAGCCAAGTCAGCAAATGAGCATATAAGGCAGACGTTCTGGTCTGGAGCCTAGAGGGGGGGGAAGGGTCATAGGTTTTTTGGTATTTTGGGTTGTCTTCACTGATCCTTCAGTAGCAGAACTGGATGATTCGAATCATACCCACGTGCGAGGTGCAAGCGACTTACCATAACAAAAGGGTTGAGAAACCCGGGCCCAAGGAAACCGGGCCAACGACCCGAGGGTCGAAGGTCGAGCGTGGCCAGGCCAAGTTGTGTGGTGGTGGTAGTGTACCAACCCCCACGGCCTGGTTGGAGCTTCTGAAAGCAAAAAAAAAAAGCGCGGTGGAGGTCGGGCGGAACGCGAGCAACGTCTCTTCTGTTCCGCCAATGTGTGATCACTCGTGGCGCATGTCACACGTGATCACCTGGAAAAAACGGCGGGGGTTGTGGGGCTGGTGAGGCCGGGGAGTCGGAGAGAAGGTGCATGCCTGATTTGTTGTGTCAATAAGCAAGCTGGTGGAGGACGGGCGAGCGACTAGGATACACCTCTGTGGTAACTTCGATAACAGGGATAACGATACCCCAGGTTGCAAAGAGATACAGACAAAAATGAAGTCGATGATCGATGAAGCTAGTCTGAGGAGAAACGAACCGACACAGACTGCTCTGTGATGGGCTCTCGCACTCTCTGCCTCTGCCCGCAGGATAGAAAGGAGCGAGGGCGGACAGCGACGCTCCCAAGCCGGCAAGGTCGCTGCTTCTCCCGAGAAAGAAGCAAGCGAACGAAACCTACTCCCCACCGCCTTGAGAGCGTGAGGGCCTCAAGTCGGAAGCGAATGTTGGGATGGCCGTGTGGCGGCGAGCGTGTGTGCAGGATGGGTGATGGGTGGGGATGGGTGATCGGGTGCCGGATCTCCGTGTCGGATGGGCAGGTGATTAATCACTGCCGCCTCGCTCCTCGCCAGTGCCTCGCCCCTTCCTCCGCCTTCACGCGTCACTGGCTCACCGCCAGCAGTTACTAGTCACCCTTTGCTGGCATCAACCAGTCGATCCCTGGGCCGCGTGCTGGGTGCGGAAACGGCGATGGCGGTGGCGGTGGCGGTAGCGGTGGCGGTGGCGGTGGTAGTGACAGCGGCAGTGACAGTGGCGGTGACAGTGGCGGTGACAGTGATGCGTCGCCTGGGCCCGGACGCAGGGAAGAGGGAGCGGCGATCATATTCATAAGTCAAAAGTGGATGCATGATGCCTGGTCCTCCGCTCTGCCCTGCCTCGTCGTCTCTGCCCCCACCATCTCCGTCGCGGCCGCGATGGCTGAGCGCGCCACAGACAGCTCCGCCACGGACCTCGCTCCCTCCGCACGTGTCGACGCCAACAGCTCCAGCGCGGACGCGCCTCCTGCTCGTCGGTTTGCCTGCCCCAACTGCGGCAAGGCGTTCGGGCGAGACGACCTGCTGCGCCGCCACCCTCGTCCGCGAGCAGCGCGCTGCGGTCGCTCCCCGTCTGCCTCGCCAAAAGTCGTGCAACGAGTGCTCGCGCTCCAAGGCACGCTGCGACCTCGACTTGCCCTGCAGCCGCTGCCGCAAGAAGAACAAGCAATGCGTGCGTCCTCCCTCCCCCCCTGCAAGCACCCTGACCGACTGTCTGCCTCTGCGCACAGGTATACCCGCGCAACTCCATGGGCGCCACCCATGCCGACGCGTTGGTCGGTAGAAGCCGGGGCAGCATGACGCCTGCCTCGGTCCCTGCCCCCGCTCCCACACGCCCCCGTCTGCTCGCACCAATGATAGCGACGACGCCCACTCCCACACCTTCTCCTCCCCCAACCCCCCAGCACACCCCCCTGCCCCTTCCCAGCCTCAGCCTCAGCCTCCACCCCAACCCCAACCCCAACCCCAACCCCACTCCTGGATCGATCCTACCCACGCATATGCGTGGAACGCCCCCCCAAACCATCATTGGGACCATCCGGCGCGTCACGCGCCGGATGACAGACAGCCCCCACCCGCCGCCTCGCGCATGGCCATCGCCAGCACACGACCACATCCCATGCATCCCATACATCCCATGCATATCAGGCCCAACGGGGAAATACCCAGGATGGATTCACTCATTGCGGCTTCGCAGATGCTCTCTCCTTCCCAGATGGTTGCCCTCCCGCCCCTTGATGCGCCTGCTCCTTCCTCTGGACGTCCCCATCCAGTCCGCAGCGGATCTGGCTCCCGCCCTAAACTTGCCCCCATCGTCACGGGCTCGGGCGCGTTGCCCCCAACCGGTTTAACGCCGGGCCCTCTTTCTGCACGAAGCACGGCGCTGCAAGTGGCAAACACGTTTGATTCTACCCAAGCCTGGCTTGCCGAACCTGTAGTCCCCTCGCCCATCCAGGGCATCGGACCCTTTTCAGCCCTTCGTGAATCGCTCGGTGCGGCATTCACGTTTCCCATTCCATCGGCCTTGGAACGCACCTTGGACCCTCTTCCCGGCACCGACCAAACTACGGAGCCTGCCCACCTCTCTCCCCCGCGTGCGACCGAGAACACGACAGCCCCCAACCTAGGTGTTACTTCCACCGTCACTCCCACCCCGGCGGTGGAGCCTGCCCAGGCCACCTATCCTGTGGGAGAAGTGGACGACCCGCAATCCCAGACGGCCGCTGTCACACGGCACATCTGGCAATATGGAATCCAAGATGTGCGGGAGCTACCTGAGAATTTGGCGCGAGCTGCTGCCGCCCAACTGATCACCTATCCCACCCTGATGGTCTTGCCCGAACCCACCTCGCCCGTACCGCCATTTGTCTTTCGTCCCTGGCTCGCGCGCGTGCGTGTTGATCTTCCTGCCAGCCTGGCCATTGCGCGCAGCGTTCTGGCTGGCTACCTGGTACGCTTGCCCGCTAGCTTGCGTACTGTATGGGCGAGTATTGCTGAGGAATTGCATCGTCTCATTGATTCGCGCGCCCAAAACGGCCACTGGGAACGACCTGGACCTATTTGCTTCCACCTCCGCCTTGTGGCTCTACCTCGTGCTAGCCCTCCTGACCGAAGAGCCTGTGGCCGCCGAGTCGATCAACGACCAGGCGGTCAACTTGGGCCTGCATGCGCTCTCCACCCTCGCTTCTTCCCTCTCGGTGCGGGTGAAGGACATGGACCATCAGGCCAACCACGGCGCGCGTGGAACCGGTCTAGGCACGGCCCAAGCACCAATGAGTTTTGATCGCTGGGGGTTGGTCGAATCGATGCGTCGGGTACTATTTGCATCCTACTCTCTGCTCGTGCTGCAACGCTTGCGCGAAGGCGTCGAAGAGCTGCAGGGGACACTGGCAGGATCAGAACTGGTGATGGACGTGGCTCTGCCAGCGGACGATTTGACATTCAACGCGACCACTGAAGCTGAGTGGATGCGGGCCTCTCTCGCAGCACGGACACGCACGTCTCAAGCGCTCGTCGTACTGGGCGAACCAGTGCAAACGGCAGATCGTTTGCCCACCCTGCGCGACCTACTACGCGCACGCGCGTACACGACAAAGGGCGCTCCTTTAATGGACGTGTTTGCCCATGCAGACGAATTCACCAACGTCATTCTTGCCGTCGCACTGGGCCTGGACGGCCTAGCGCAAGTACCCTGCTAACCCCACCTCCTCCGCTCGCCTCTCGCCTCTCGCCTCTCGGTTCTTGGCTCTTGGCTCTTGGCTCTTGGCTCTTGGCTCTTGGCTCTTGGCTCTTGGCTCTCCGCTCTCCGTCTCGCCTTTCTGAGACTGTACTTGATATCGTTTTTGTTTTTTTTTACTTTCTCGTACTCATTTTGGGCCTCGGGTCTGGCTCCCCATCTCTTCGCGTATCACTCCCTTCCCTTCCCTCCCTGTTTGCCTGTGCTACACGTTGTCTCTGTTTGGTATGGATCCGTCCCGACCAGCAACCCCGTCCATTTCATAGACGTGCGTTCACCGGTTGCTCGACCTAGGCTCGATTGGATACGTACGGCGACATGGTCAAGCAGGAGAGGGAGTAGGCTGCAACGATTTGAAGCGCACAGAGTCGCGATTGCGCTGAGCTCGGCGTTTGTTGAGCGTTGAGGGTTGAGGCCTGAGGGTTCAAAGTCTGCGCGGGTGCAAACACGTGCCTTCCAAGCAAACGTCGTTGAAGCGTTCGGACGAGCCGTATTAGTTCGAAACCATTTGCAATGAGCATACGTGCCCATGATGTCAGCCTACACGAGGCCGCAAACCGAAAGTTAGTTGCCTTGTCCAAAGCAAAGAGTGGACAGTAGTTCCCGCCTAGTAGTCAGTCAGACCGGAACCGAGCGCCGGACTGAGGCCTGGTGCCTCCCTCAGAACGAGCATTGGATCCTTGTGTGCATGCCTAGTTGGTCACATTCTGTAGCCGACGAGCCGCACCGCTATCTGGCATATAGTAGCCGCCGCCACAATGACCGCAAACGTTATGCCAGTCTCGCATTGTTTTTTCCTCGTCCCAACGCACACTACCCTCCACCAACATCCCTGGCCCAAATCGCATGGATCTTCAGCCAGTTATTCGGGTTTCCATGTCGTGTACCAACTGTTCTGTCGCTTCAGTCTACATGTCTATAGGACTCTTACTTCGGAGAAGAGAAGCGTGCGTTCACACTCAAAAGGAGAGAGAATTGGAGAACAGGTGTGATACAGGGTTCAGAACAGCGCACAGGCTAAAAGGTAGAAGCGGAGGTGGTGGGATTGTTGGATGAAAGGCAGGGAAAAAATGACATGCACATTCCTCGATCGCATGTGGGAGCGACACATATGAGGCCTGAGGAGGGGGGAATAATGTGTTTCACAGGCGAAAAAGAACCGTGTTAATCATACTTGGTATGAAACCCCAGACGAATGGGGTAGCCACGCAGACCTGGCAGTGGGGGCAAAGTGAGAAACCACAGAGAGGGTGTGCTTAGATCGGCACCATGGCGGGGAGCATCAAGAGGGCCACCGCGACCGAGGCAACGTTGCGCAAGACGGAGCGGGCAGGGCCACGCGGATCCATGGCAGAGAGAGTTGAAGTGACCACAGTAACAATCCCCCGTGGATTGGTAGGCATACTGGGAAGAGAAGGGGTGGAAGACGCTAACCAAGAGAAGGATGGAGATGAATACGGAGATGGATCTGGCATGGAGATGAGTGAACAGGTTTAAATTGGCCTGGCAGCCCTACCAAGGTACCTCGTCACCTTCTTCTTCCTCTTCGTGAACCGACTCGAGCGTGGTAGGGATCCTGGATCCAGGTACGTTGGAGAGTAGATTTTTGGTAGGGCCAGCTGAGGCTTGAGGTGGGAACGGGGCAGGGTGGTGATGGATGGAAACAGTAAGAAGCCCCGAGACGAGGAGGATGAACATGTGCGGGGTGGTGGTTGGAGGAGGATTGGCCGTAGCTGACAGACCAATCAGAACCTCCCATTCACCTCCTGCCTCGCAGTCAAGAAGGTTTTCCAGACGGAAGGAAATGGCTTCCGAGGCATCCAACAAGGAAGCCGGGGCGGTGGACAAGATCGCATCCACATGAGTGCGCACCTTTTCTGCCATCTCGTTGGGCATAGTAGTTGAAGCGACGACGGACTTGGGGATGGATGGAGCAGAGATCGTGTGTTGAACATCCCCATCCTCATCCCCATTCCCATTCCCATTTTCCTTCGGCACAACGGCATCAATGTGGGGAATTTCATTAGGTCCGACGAGGCTTTTCTTGGCATAAGTCTCCTCCGCCAAACAGGGGGGAACGTATGGGGCGTGGTTGCGCCAGATGAGGTAATTGGTGTCGCCATGCTTTACGCTGAAAAACATGTTGACATCTGCAGGTGCAAAGGAAGGATGTGAATCACGAGCATCATGGATCAGCAACAGACAACATAAGAAAAAGTGGAGAGAGATAGATATGCTGTCGCAGATTTGGAGGAAGGGAGGGGGGGGGACGAACGTACCAGAACCGAAAGTGAATTCAAAGGATGAGGTACCAGAGATGCAGGACCAGTGCGGCGAGAGAGCGACATCAAGATCATGGGCAATGCGGGCGGTGGGAGCCAGGGTAGGATGTGGATGGGTCAAGGCGTTGAAGAGAACGAGGAGAGCCTTGGACTGGGTTTCCGGGGTCAATCCCGAGGCAGAGGCAAGGACTTGCAAGTGCGGGAGAGTCATGATGGAAGACACACGAGGGACGGAAAGGAGAACAATGGTGTACTGGGTCGGGGAAATGTGGAGAAGAGGTTGCGAGCAAGGCAGGGGCGGCTGAGAACACGAAAAGGTATGTTGGAGAGTGGTAGGGAGAAAAGGGGTAGTTGATGCGAAGAGAAGGATGGAAGAGATATATATACATGACCTCGCCGATCATACAAACGGTATGTATCAACCAATGTCTTTGCTCTGTGGGTAACAGTCAGACTTTGAGCTATGGGTTGGGCAGGAAGACACAGCCCAGCCGGTGCTAATGGAATGGGCGGTGTGTGGCAGCCACTCGAGGGCAGCCGCGACACGAGCGTGTTATGAGACGAGGGAGAGAGGATACCATCGTCGCACGGTGTGAGTGTGCCGGCTACAGCGCAGATTGGTATGCACGGTTCGCTATCAACTGTGCCAGTGTGCATCATACTGTGCTCTATCTCTGCTGCGCTCCCAGAACAGAGGGGGGAGGGTGGCTGTAGCATCGATTTTCTCGAGCTGAGCTAGCCGATTGTGCTCTCCACCAGCCTGTCGCGCCATATAGTAAGGCGGCTGCGCCCCACCCCCTTGCCTCAGCGGCAGACAAACGGGGGGATTGTGGTGGTGCTCTCTTAGCGACCCGAGACACTGACTTATGTGCCGCTCACATCCGGCCACAGCGAAAACGATAATGTTAACCGCTAACAAGACGAAGCTTTTCCTCATGCAATACACGCCACATCACACCCTCCGCGCTTGTCCTTCGCTTGTCCACCCCCAATCGTTCACACCCACATGCACGCCATTTGAGGGTTGGGTATTACGCCGACTACCCTCTTGATTGAGCACCACCACCAGCAGTGACCTAATGACTGATGAAGAATGGCGAGAGGTGCGATGAGATAGGGGAGAATGATAGAGACTGCGTACAAAAATAAGCCTTTAGCGATTGGTATGTCTGCATATTGGATCATAATGTTGATAAGGATTGCGTGGTGAAAGGTATCACGACAGATTGTGGTCTCACGATCGTACAGCTCCACGAGCTCTGTTATTCTCAGTTCGATTCTGGGCGCAGTCACTTTTTGGCCCGTAGCTTTTTGGAGTGGACATGTGTTACGTAAGAGCGCCACGTGCGTGCACCATGCGGTGGAGATAGATCATCGATCATCGATCAAGGATCGTTCAAGGCTGTTCGGGCTGAACTCAGCTAGTGCGACAGGGCGAAGGCTGCGAAGCGCGGCCGGGACTCTACTTCTCTTCCCCCCCTCCATCATGGCCGAGCTGAGTGCGTTTGACGACCGTGTGCTTGGTCTGCCCCTACGCCTCGGCCTGGCCCAGCGTCTGCCCCGCCCCTCCTGGCGCTGGAGCTGCAGAGCGTGCTGGCCTTCACTGCGGTACGCCCCCTCCCCCCTCGCGGCCCCGTGGAGCCCAAGGGCCAGCAGCGGGCCACCTGACTTTCGCTCTGTGTGAACCAGGGTGCGGCGCTTCTGACGGGGGTAAATTACTGGCCTGCGTACGCGTTCCCCCTTGCCCTGTTTGGCTTGGTGGTCGCGGCGCTTGCTGCTGACGCTCCGCGCGGTGCGGTGGTGCGGCTGCTGGTACATTTTGGGTACTTGGAGATGGCCTCGCTTGTGCTGGACGTCCTTTGGCTCCTGTCACACACAGACAAGGAAAAGGACGCATCCACCTCTCGGTACGCTTCGTTTGCCGTCGGCCTGACCATGTGCCTCAAGCTCCTCGTGCTCGTCAAAGTGGCGGAACAACTACAGGATGCCAACGTGCTGGGAGTCCCACCAGGCGGTGGCTTACCTGGCCCCATTGGCTCCACTTCTCTCCCATCCGCCTTTCCTGCAAGACAGACACGTACGTCGACTGGCTACGAGGCATTCTTACCTCCCCAAGACGGTCCTGGGTACCGTGATGGAGGCCATACGTACGAGTACGACGCCGAGGCACTGGATAGTGCGGCCCCTGTGACTACGGTGTTTGATTCAGAGGCGCCCTCGGCAGCACATGACACTCAGCCAGTCAAGCTTCCCTCGCCATGATCGCCATGATCCTATTCTGTATGGCGCGGGGGACAACTGAGGGTAGTTGGAATCTCTCTGTACAGAGGCGACACGTTAAAGTGGCGATATTGATCCGGCGTGTAAGCCAGGACGCGCAGTGCAACTAGGACCCCCTTTGGCTTGCGTATCGGACAAACAAATAGGAGAGCCACGCTGGTGCGGGCGCGATGAGCGCTTTGGGAGCACAATTTGGCTACAGAAACGCAGTGCCCACGGTGTCCCATCTTCTTGCCCCTGCGGCGCTCCAGGTGTAGACTCATGCTTTGTGAACATTGTCTGGGCATCGAGGCGACTGGCCCAGCCGGCAGTGGATGTCATGGCCAGTTACAACAACTATTTCGAAACGCGTCAGGGGTTCGTTGCTCTCGGAGCACCGTACATGCCAGTTCATACGTTCATAGTCGTCCACTGATATATTTGAGCAGTCAACCCTGCTGCCCTCCAGGTTGTTTTCCTAATGTCACGATCTCCAAAGATGTCATCTGGGACAGTTCCGGTCCTCCGCAGTGCACTTGTCGATCACTTCCCTCGCGGTGGAGGCACACAATTGATCGACTTCTTGATCCCGTCCGTCGATCGTCCTGCACCTTCAGGTGACCTTCCCTTGGCCCAGTATCCTGCTGGCTACTGTGCTTTTCCATTAACTGATTGAAGGTTGAACGTTGACCTGCTTCAACCATTACTTTGTCGCTCGTGTCCTCACTCTCTCCCCATCCTTCCCATCCTACAAAAGGTGAGAGGGAAGAGGACGTTCCCACTCTCTTCCCAGCCGCAAACATTCCACCCACACCAGTCTCAGCCTTGGAGCCGCAATGGCATTAGGCTTCTGTTGCAAAGCTTTGACCCGACAACACACGGCGTTAGCAGCAAACGACGACGCAAAGAGAGGACAGAAGATACTTGGGTTATAAGAGAAGTATTAATAGGGAGAAAAGTGGTCACTGTTACACGGTTACAAGGAAGAAAGTTAGTTCGAGTACGTCCCCGCCTGTGCCGGTGACATGTTGACATGTCCATTCAGCAACAACCATGCATCACCACTTGAGCACGCAGGGGGTCTCCTGTCCTATGGTTTCCCCTGTCGCCAGATGCAAATCGATATACTTTCAGCCTCCTCTGGAGCAGCCGAAGAAGCAGCGCTGCTCGAGAGCGAATTGGCCTCGTTGGGACGCGATGGTACATGCCGGATACAGGAGGCTGCCGTCGGGGCTTGCTCGCGCTGGTGGGGGTAGGTGGGAGGGTGGCAGAAGATGGATTGGAATGGCTGGGCGGGCTACAGGCGTGGTCGCTCTCCGATCTGGGCATCCCAGATTGTACATCTCAGAGATTAGGATTATCAATGTCGATTATCGATTCTGGCCTCCTGACGCTCCGACAAGCTCAAGCTTTGGTCTGCGCATCCCCCCGGACCAACCTAAACCTACGGCGACAGCAGCGACGGGCTGGGTGGGCCAGGATGCAGGACGACGGGCAGGCGGGCGGTGTGGGGCAGGCCAGGCCGAGGGCGCGGCGCATGCCACTGTCCCCGTGCCTGTCGCGGTGTTGGCCGTGCCAGCGGGTGCTTCGCGCTGGCGCCGGCGGGGCTTCAATCTTCGAGTGGCTAAATGCTAAATGCTAACGCCTGCGCACGGAGGCTATGCCTTTCCAGGCGCACGTGAATAGCGGCAACCGAGAGTAGACTAGCAAATGCGGAAGGATGATCGGTGGGCTAGGGTTGGCACTTGTCCCCCAGCCACTGCCCTGGTGCGCTCGCTGACCGTCTGGAACTTGTGCTGTGCTATAACATGTAACAACAGCACCTTTCCTCTGCCAAGTATGGGCCGTCGCGTACTGCTGGCCATCCTCTGGTACCTGCCTCCCCCTCCGACCGGTTCCAAGTCTTTAAAAAGCCCCGCCCACCTCCATCGGGATCTCCCCCATTCCCCCCCCCCCGCCTGCGCACCATGGACGCCTACCACACCCTCCATCTCTCCAAGGAAGGCTTCTCCTCCGAGCTGCTGGCCAAGTACGACACGTTCGTTTGACTGTGACGGTGTTCTCTACCGCATCGACACGCCCATTACGGGCAGTGCCGATGGCTGGCCTACCTCCGCTCGCAGGGCAAGAAGGTACTGTTTGTCACGAACAATGCGTCCGTCTCGCGCGCGACCTATCTCAAAAAGTTTGCCAAGCTCGGTATTGAGGTGCACGAGGACGAGATGATTTCTTCGGCGTACGCGGCGGCCGTGTACGTTTCCCAAGTACTCAAGATCAAGCAGCAAGAGCGTAACAAGGTCTATGTGCTGGGCATGGAGGGCATTGAGCATGAGCTCGACCTCGAAGGCATCGAGCATATTGGCGGTACACAAGATACGTACCACCGTTCTTCTGGTCTGCCGTCGGACCATCCTTTCGAAGCCCTCGCGGCCCCAGGCACCATCGATCCAAAGGTAGGAGCAGTCATTGTGGGCTTTGACATTGATCAGAACTATGCCAAGACAGCCAAGGCGGCCAAGTACGTGATGGACCCCGAGGTACACTTTATCCTCACCAACGAGGACACCACCACACCGGCCATTGGCGGTCCTTGGCCCGAAGCCGGCGCAACCGTCGCGCCCATCATCAACTCAACTGGACGCCATCCAATCGTGATCGTAAACCGCACCAGCCGATTCTGGACTGTGTCGTGCGCGCTCATAATGTCGATCCTACCCGCGCCATCTTTTTGGCGACCGACTCGATACCGATATCCCCTTTGGTCAACGCGCTGGGTTTGCCCATGCCTCGTCCTCAGTGGTATCACTTCCAAGGCCGTGCTCGACCGGCCAGACCGCCCCATCACTCCACCTATGTTGCTAAGGACATTGCGACCGCCGTCGACTTGGCTGGACATGTGCCGGACAAGTGGCACTAAGTCTGTACTGCGCCGGGCCTGGGCCTAAAACCCCCCAACCTTCAGCTCTTCCATTCCCCCACTCTCTCCTGTCCCATTGTCAAGTCCCTTTTTGTGCATTCTGTTCTAAGCAATCCTTCATGCGTACCTCGTGTGGGCCCGGCGGCTGTAGACCCGAGTCGGAATAGATCATTTTAGAGCCAATTCCACACAACACGATACAACACAGCACGACACAACAACACGATACAACACAACATTTCGATTCGAGATCCAGCATCAGCGCATGGACGCTGCAACATTCAGTAGAAGCGGCAGGGAGACGCGTGCGTCGGATAAGCATATTTACTCGGTCTTGGGCGTCTTGGGTGTCTTGGGCGGGCGACCACGACGTTTCTTGACGGGCGTGCTTGGGCCGGTACGGCGTTACCGAGCACCCAAGAGCGGCGCGACCTACGCCGCCGAGCCAGGCCAGACGGAACAAAACAAGAGGAAATGTGACCACATTACCAAACAAGAGAGCGTTCCAAGCGTCGAGTGACCCAGCCGGGTAAGCGTCGCCCACACCCCCTTGCCTTCCACCGGCGAAGGAAGCATGTACAACGTGACCCCAATGTGGACCAAGTCGGCAAATCCCACACCAAGAGCAGGCCTGGACAAGCGTCTGCTGCACACGCGGTCCTAACCTGCGTACGAACCACATGGAAAAAACGGGCACCGTTGAGCGATAGCAGCAGGTAACAACACTTCCAGCTGGGCAATCGCCATACCGGCCGCAGCGGAGGCGAAGGCAGAGGAAGCGCATGCGAGAGTTGCTCCGAAGTAGAGAGGAAGGCTGAGCTGGCACTTGGTCCTGGTAGAACTGCCGCGGCTGGAACAAGGCTAGCCCGGCACCAGACAGGTGCTGATCGGCTCCACCCGCCGAAAAAGAAGTACCTGAGGGTGGGGGGCGAGGGGGGGGCGAGGGTAGCTGATCTGCGTAGCCACGGAAAGCCCAGCAGCGCAGACGAGGAAGGTGCTGAGCGAAGGCAGGCACGTACCAGAAGCGCGGAGGGGGGCGAGGAGGCGCGGAGGGCCGGGCTGGGCGGGGGGGGAGAGCTGGTGCGGCGGGCGGGAGGCAGGGCGGCGGGGACGCAGGCGGGGGCGAGAGCGAGGCAGCGCAGGTTCGGGTTGGGATTGGGGTTCGGGTTCGGGTTCGGCAGACTGCTCGGCGGCACGCGCCATCCGGCGCGTCAACGGCGGCATGGCGGCGGAGAAGCACGGATGGTGGTCGGGGGGTGGTGATGGTCAGGCTAACCCTCAGGGGCGCCTCGACGCGTGGGGTGTGGGCTGAGATGTTGGGCGAGGCTGATGATCGATGAGCCTCACGCGTTCACGTGCTCACCATGATCACGTGACGCCCCGACCCGTTGAAACCCACGCCGTGGGCGCACGTGACGACCACACCAGGGCTATGTTGACGGGTGCGTAGGCTGGGGGGCAGCAAGAGGTGCTGAAGCGCTGCAGGCGGAGAGGGGCGGAGGGCGGAGGCACAACAGAAGGCCAGAGCAGGCAGAGACATCCTATCCGCCGCTTCTTGCGGACAAAGGATATAGAGGGAGCATGGTTGGCCTGGCCTGCCGACTTGAAAAGCGTGCGAACGTATATCATTCAGTGGAGAGCATGCGATTGGCTTGCGTGGGAAAGAGCGCGTGGCGTAAACGACGTCAGGGGCCAGAAGCAGTCGTCGATGCTCTCCTGGGAGGATCTGGGACGCGGGCGGATTGCTACAGCGGGGCTGCGACCGAGTGAGTGGCTGCTGCGGCGGCTGCTTGGCGGGAAAGGGGAACGGCGGTGTAAGCGAGGCGGACAGGACTAGTCACGTGCAGCATGCAGCTGCAGCATGCAGAGGCGGGCTGGGCGCTAGGGTTGCCTGGTGCGCCGCTGTTAGCTTAGAGTGTCTTTTCTGTGGCCGGCGAAGCAACGCAGCGCCGATCGACGATCGTCGTCCGGCCGCCGCTTGCGCCACCACCCCCACCCCAGCCCGCCGATGTTTGCGCCCGATGCGCTCTTCGACGCCTCCGACTGGGCCGCCGCCACTGCGCTTGCCGACGGGCTGCTCAGCTCCGCACCCGCCCCGCGCGCCCCGCCACCCGCTCCCCCCACCGACGCCCCGCTCGCCCCGACGCCGCCCGCTCGCTTTCTGACCCGCCACGTTCCTCACCCCTTCCCTCCTCCCTGCTCCGGCGCCGCCGACCAGACGCAGACCCCTGCAGGCCCTCCCGCTCGCCTGGAACGAGTGGCCCACCTTCGATGCCCTCCAGTCCCACACTGTCCACCCGGCCACCCAGACCACCCACCTCTCCTTTGTCCGTGCCGGCCTGGCCGGCGACGTGGTCGGCTGGCAAGAGGAGGTGGAGGAAACATCCTCCCTCAAACGCACCCACCTCGGTCAGGCAAGACCTCCTCCTCCCTCCACGCGCACAGGAAGTGTCCGCCGCCCACTTTGTCCAGGGCAAAGTGGGCAACTCCATGTTCACCCCTGGTGGGCTGGATGCCGTCGTCGTGGCCCCTGAAACGGCCCGTCGCACCACCGCCGACCCCTTTGCGCTCGGAGCAGAGCTCAAGACCACCCCGCCTGGATTCGTTCGGGGCATGTACGAGGGTGCACCGTCGGAGGACCAAAGCGTGAAGCAGTTCGGGTCCTGGCTGCTGCCAGCAGAACCAGTGTACGTACCACTTGCTGCTTCCGTATCTACCCGCTCCACCCTCCCGTCGGCCGCGCCTTTCCTGCCTGCCTCGGCGCTTTCGGAAGAAAGAAGATGGCTCACGACCGCTTGGACGCCGAGCTGGATGACTTGCTCCCCACTGAGCCCATGCAGTCGTTACGGGACCTGCGAAAAACGTAATCAGCGCGAGTGGGCGCACATGGTGGATGTGGCCACTGGGTTCCCCGATTTCGAGCAACTGTGCCGGCGCCAGCGCATGAGTATCCCTTTGAGCTGGACGTGTTCCAAAAGCAGGCATTGTACCCACATTGAGCAAGGCGATTCCGTCTTTGTGGCAGCCCACACGTCGGCGGTAAGACGGTGGTGGCGAGTATGCGATAGCGTTGGCCATGAAGCATTGACGCGATGCGTCCTCACGTCGCCCATCAGCTTTGTCCAACCAAAAGTTCCGCGAGTTTAAGGAAACGTTTGGCGCGGACAATGTCGGGATCCTACGGGCGATGTGCAGATCAACGAGACAGCACCTTGCTTGATCATGACGACTGAGATTTTACGCAGTATGCTCTACCGTGGCGCCGACCTGATCCGCGATGTAGAGTTTATCATTTTTGATGAGGTGCACTATGTCAACGACCAGGAACGTGTGTGTGTATGGGAGAAGTCATCATCCTCGCCCCGCAACACATTAGCCTCATCCTCCTCTCCGCCACTGTGCCCAACACACGAGGTACGCACCCTTCCTCCCTCGCCGCTTTTGCCGCGTCGCATCATGCATATGACCCACAAGCCCCTTCCCAGGCTCGGCAGCTACTGACCCCCCTTGCATCATCTTAGAATTCGCCGATTGGGTCGGCCGGACCAAAAGAAAGAGATTTATGTGATTAGCACACTCAAACGACCTGTACCGTTGGAACACTTTCTTCTCCGGATCGGATCTGTACAAGGTCGTCGACGCAATGGGCAACACTCTTACCCCGCGGCTTCCGTGACGCGCGGGACGCAGCCATGCGCAAGCAAGATCGCGAACTGGAAGCTGCGGGATTACTCCCCGCCCCGCCACCCAGCACACAAGCCCGCGGCGCACGCGGTGGACGCGGAGGTAGAGGTGGCCCGCCGTCCGCGGCGGCGGGGACCGTGGTGGTCGCGGAGGTCGTGGTGGTGGGATCGCGGAGGTCGTGGAGGTCGGGGAGGACGCGGGGTGCGGTAGCCACACGAGGTGGGGTGGCTGGACGAGGGGCAATGGCAGGGCGAGAGGGGGGAGGCGGACGAGGAGGTATGACAGGCGGTCGAGGGGGCGGTAAGTCGGTCGTCCAGGACCCGATCCAGATTTGTGGGTGACGATGGTGGGTATGTGCGAAAACGCAACTTGCTCCCCACGGTCGTATTTGTGTTTAGTAAGAAAAAGTGTGAGGAGTATGCGGCGAGCATGCCCACACTGATCTCAAACACGGCCAAGGAGAAGAACGAGGTGCACACTGATGATGGAGAAGGCGGTGCAACGGTTGAAAGAGGTCGACCGTACTCTGCCCCAAATCACACGAATGCGCGAGCTGCTGGCTCGGGGAATTGGAGTGCATCACGGTGGCCTCTTGCCATTGGTAAAGGAGGTGGTGGAAATCTTGTTCCAACGGGGGCCTTGTCAAGGTTCTCTTTGCCACTGAGACGTTTGCTATGGGAGTCAACATGCCAGCCAAAGCGGTTGTCTTCTCCTCGACGCGCAAACATGACGGTACCACCTTCCGCAACCTTTCTCCCGGCGAGTACCCAGATGGCCGGTCGTGCCGGGCGACGTGGTCTCGATGCCACAGGAACAGTGATCATCAACGCGAGTGAGCGGGGATATCCAAACCTTTGGTCAAGGAGATGGTGCTCGGTACGCCCGACAAACTGATCAGCCAATTCCGCTTGACATACAACATGATCCTCAATCTGTTGCGGGTGGAGGCGCTCAAGGTGGAGGAGATGATCAAGCGCTCCTTTTCGGAAAATGCAGTACAAAAATTACAGCCGGAGCATGAACGTCGACTTCGTGTACTGCAGCAACGACTCGACTCTGTGCCATCCTCAAGAGCGTTGAGCGAAACGATACGTTGGCCAGTACTATGACTTGGCACAGGGTGCCACGGCGGCCCAGAAGGCGGTGGTGGAGATGGCGGTGGAACAGGCACGTGCGCGCGTCCTCCCTCCTGGCCGGATCGTGCTTCTACGCGACGAGCACTTTGACTTTTCGCTTGCTGTGGTGGTCAAACTGCTTGCGCAACGGCACAGACAGGGGTGTTGGTTTTGGCTGCCGTGTCGCCGGAGCGCAAGGGCGGGCAATTGGATCGCACGGCGACGCGGGCACGAGCTCCCCTGGCCTCCGACACTACGGACGTGCAACCGAGTGAGATTGCTGGATGGGTGTACGATCTACGGGAAGTGCGCTTGGACGCACTGGTCTGGCTCACGCCTTATACCATCACGTTCCTCAGAGTCATCCTCTCGCATCGCAAGAGCGCACTCAACTACCCTTGACCTTCTTCGACCGATTGGACAGACGTTGGCCAAGCTCTCTGCGCGCCACAAGGCAAGACGTTCCCCGAAGTGTCCGCCCAGTTGGGCCGCCTTGATTTCCGCGAAGCTTTGGCCCAGCGCGAAGAGTACACGTCCCGCCTCGCTGCGCTGGCAAGCGTGCGAGCGGACAAACACTTTGAGGCGGATTACCGTATTGTGCCCAACGTCGCACGCTCCAAGCCGAAGTGCGCGATTTGGCTTCGACTGAGCACGAGAACTTGGAGTTGTTTGCCAGACTATCACCAGCGGGTAGGTGTACTCAAGACATTGCGATTTGTAGATGGGGTGTCGAGAGTGTTTCTCAAAGGCCGAGTGGCATGCGAGATCAATACAGCCGACAGCTCGTCCTCACTGAACTTATCTGGACATCCCTGGCACGCTTTTCCCCCGAAGAAACGGTGGCGCTATTGAGCATGTTTATCTACGATGCGCGCGACGAGACGGTGCCCCTCTCTCGCTCGGTATGGAAGAAGGCGTGGAGATGGTCGTGCAACAGCAAAGTAGGTGCTGTCCAAACCCAGCACCAAATCCCAGCTGAAGACTTTGACTCAAGTTCCGTCCGGGGCTGGTGCATGTCGTCCTGGCCTGGGCTCAGGGCACGCCCTTTGAGGAAATCACACGCATGACCGACGTCGCAGAAGGCACCATCGTACGCACCATCACTCGCCTCGACGAAACCTGTCGCGAAGTACGGGACGCCGCACGTGTCATCGGAGATGCCGACCTTTACCGTAAGATGGATCCGCTCAGACACATTCGCCGCGATATTGTGTTTGCTGCCAGCCTGTACTTCTAGCGGCGCTGCGCTCGTTACTCACTGAGGGCTCCGCAACTCCAATTCCAATTCCAATTCCAACTCACATGTCACTGCTGTGCTAAAGCTACAACTCAGGGGGGCAATTCAATCCGTCATTAATTGTCATTCGAGGGTTGGTGGGGTACCGTTACCTTAACCGCTGTGGTAAGCCACAATGATCGTGGCCCCACGAATGGAGCGGGTCGAGGGTGGCGTCTGAGGGACTCTCTTTCTGCGTATAGTAGACGAATCAAACCGAGGGACAAGCTAGGCATCGCTAGTCAATTTGAGCCAAGGGCAGATAGTCGTCGCTTGTGGTCGCGGGAGACGGGTCCACTTGGGAGTCGAGGCCATCATCCGAACGGACTACTACCGTCTATTTTACGTGCTGCATAGCATGAATGCGGGTTGAACGTTGAACGTTGATGCAACGTTCATGCATCAGTCATGTGAACCTGCTTCCATTGAGGAGTTGATCGCATTGTAGGCACAGCGCTCAGAGGGGCGCTGATTGAGGGTATTATCCTCTTGCGCCGGTACCAACTGGTCGGGATCAGATAGCCCCTGCTGCTGATGGAAAGGACTACTAGACTACTACTAGGGAACCAGTGATCACGAGCAGTGGGAGGGTGAACGTGGTGAACGAGAGGCGTCATCGGTCGAAAAGCTCTGTGGCAGTGCAGTGCCCTAGTGTCACATGACAGTGTTGCAAAGGGTCAGTCTAACAGGGAGGTCGAGAGAGTATATTCATGATCTGCATGATCTCCACGTCGCCAACACTGACTCGATCGCTAGTAGTGGCTAGAGAGCACTGCGTGCGAAAAGAGACGCTCGCAGAGAAAGCGCAGGATGCGCGCTTGGCAGTTCTCTCTCTCGCTTTTTGTGCCAGCGCAGCTTCCACCCAGCTTGGGTGTCGCGAGTCTGCTGGGGTCGAGTCATGCATAGAGGTCATCAAGCAGAAAGGGGATATCGATCATTACGGGCATCATTTGCATCTTTAATCATTGCACAAGCGAGTCAACGCTGCTCGACGGTCCCGTTCAACGTTCAGCGCTCGTCAACATTCAACGTGGCGCGCGTTGTCAGGCGCGCGTCTGTGTCTCCTTGCCAAATACTTCTTGAGTCGCTCCGATACCGCCCCCCCGAGCCTCCACTCTCATTGATCATCGTGCGGCTCCTGCCGCCCCCTCTTATGCACGAGTACTCCACATCAAAACACTGCGAACGCGCACAAGAGTGGGGGGCAAACGGGGGCCTACTATATTATCGTGTTTGGGGTGGGGTGGGGGGGGATGGAGACTATGGATTACTTTGGGAGATCACTGATGATTGGTTTCGGGGAGAACGAGGCGCGTCTTGGAGGGGCGCCGGTCTGATGGATCACCGAGATGATCGAATCATTAATCATCCCGAGTAGAGAAACAACATCCAGCTGGTATCATATATCATAGACCCCCAACCCCCCCGGTGCTCCATAGTGCCCGCCCCACTGCGCCGCATGTGCACACAGACAGGACATGTGTTTGTTGGCTGCACTTTGCCTTGCTTTTGCCCCGCCAGCACGCGCCACATCATGACGTCATCCTGCCTCGGCCATCGATTCAATTCAAGCTCCTGCAACCGCGACTCTGCTACGGCGGGGGCGACTGCTCTGGTGCGTGGTCGGAGTGTCTACGCTCGCCGGACAGAGTGATTCTAACCTCTGGCGTACTACGGGCTTTCAATGTACCAACCCCACCACAGACGCCGTGGTATAGTCCTCTTTCACTTCCTTGTGTCCCAAGCCTGTTTCTCCATCTCCCACATCCACACTCCCTTTCTTTTGCCACGCGCTTCAAGTAGCTCTGCACGTGCTCGCCCTTCATACTCTACAGCTTCACGATCCATCGACAACAAAGCCATGCCGTACGCTCCCTGGTCCACACACACATCTCCTCTCGCCATGCATGCGCGATGCTGATGCGCATCCATATTATGGAAAATGTGACTCTCCCCACCGACAGCCCTCCTCCAAATGTCAAGATCTGCCCCCACTGTCGCCTTCGCGTTTCGCCCCTCTGGTCCGAATGCAAGTTCTGTGGCCTCATCCTACCACGTGTACCGCACCAGCCGGCGGTCCGGCTGCCGATGCACCCCTCAAGGACTGGAACCGGAACGACACTCACTTGGGAATCTCCTCCACTTCCCTCGGCGCAAAATACATGTGAGCAGTCGTAATGCAACAGGATACTATACCAACGAGACCAAACGCTCTACAATGGAATCAAATCAAAACCAGCAGGACATTCCGTCGAATTTCCTGTTAACCTCCTCTGTTCGTCTCTCCTAGACTGTCTTCTGTGTGTCTCCGATTTTGAACTCTCTCTCTCTTTCTATCGACAGGGGGGGCGGAGCAATGCCACACGAAACTGTGTACCACTACACAATACCTTGTGCGTGCTGGCAAAGCCTCACGTGCCCCCCTTCTTCCAGACATTGTACATTTCTTCTCGCATATCACCCCCCGGCATACCTACATTGAAAGGGGAGGTCATGACGTGCTCCCCTTCCGTTCTTCCTTGTTACGTTTCGCCTTATTGTCCCACATCCATCACGTGGCCGGATGCCCTCGCGGGCAATATACGGGGTATACTGCTCCCGTTACACAAATGTATCTTCTTCTAACTCCCCATACTAGGCACATTACATATTGAGTGCTAAGCTCCTACTTGGGTGAGGAGTATCAACTGACGTATACTAGAAGAGATAATCAAATGTTTTGCTGGCAAAAAGAGGTCGATCGGAGCAAGAATCATATTACGCGAATAGCTGGCGGGTTAACATTCTCTGACACAACTATCTACTGGTGCGGAGCTAGACACCATCTTCTCATCCATGGTGCCAGGTATTCTGATCGCGACGAGCTCGTGGCCAGGAGACGGATAGGGCGATAGGGGTGCCAGAGATTTGTTCACAATGCACAATAGCTAAGTGCGCACTTACTGTGATTATCTTTACAATTGATGCACCTGGGTTACAATGCCAGATGGATTTGCCACGTATTAGAAGGAACAGAGAAGTATAAGCAACTTCGGTATAGAATCAACGAGCTAGTAAGGGCACAGGCGAACAGCTGCGTATCATTAGTAGCGTTTGATTGAAGGAAGCCCTGCTGTTCGGTTGTGTTGTGGCGGCCGGGGACTCTAGTCACGTGACTGGCTTCCCGCTTCCACCTTGGGCTCCCAGACTCCGAAGGCTGTGGCGCGCGTAGCCACATAAAGCCATCGAATAATGTGGCCTTCTCCAGGTCCTCGGTCCTGTTTCCTATCACAAACGGCTGCCTTCATCCGCCCGCAATCGATCGTCTACGCTACTGTCCTATACGCTTCAGTATCCATTGCACTGGTCTCAGCCGGGTGCGTCCAGATGTCCTCGTATTCATTGCGATTATTCACAGCCGCTAAATGTGATTACGCATTTGATATGCGCACGCAAGCTCCGCGTGTTTTTTCCTCACCAATACATGGCTCAAGACGCCACTCAGTTCTGCCTACGCATTATGCATGCTCGGTAATGCATGAGAAGAGGAGATACCCTAGGGCTCCGTCCTCTCGCCTTGTCAGTGGTGGAGAGAACACTACTATTCTGCCGTTACGAAACGCAGTGGGCAGAACGTTCAACACAACTCCCAGAGTTGCCCTTGTGCTGC
Organism: Moniliella sp. 'wahieum'; assembly: GCA_003971905.1. Classification (NCBI taxonomy): domain Eukaryota; kingdom Fungi; phylum Basidiomycota; class Moniliellomycetes; order Moniliellales; family Moniliellaceae; genus Moniliella; species Moniliella sp. 'wahieum'. Next base: position 30,006 of record RSEE01000063.1, on the reverse strand, counting down.
ATATCCTAATAGGGCCACATTTGCCAGCTCAAGGTACACCAGAGACTCCCTTCTCTTCGACCGCCCTATAGGAGCTACCGGGGTACATCGGAGCGCTTTGTGCACACAAAGACACTCACTTAGAGCATTGTGAAAGATGGTGATTAGCCCCTCGGTTTACTGGCAACTCTGTAGCTATTAAATACTCCTGTCAGCTCTCATCGTCAATGTACCATTGACCCACTCCCACACCATTTCTAGCAGCACCATGACTACCTCTCTCACTGTGGGTCGCAAGACGTGCCGAGAGAAGAACCAGTTTCCGGCTCCAGCTCCGATCCGGACGATATACGGTGGCAACATCAAGTCATATCCGATGCGAACTGCACCCACGCACCAGGATCTCCAGAGTGTCATGAGCAATCCAACCACTCCATTGGAAGGACGCACGACAGGAAGCAACCTTCTCTCCCCTTGTCCGCATACCAGCCCCCGCCAACATGGCCCTGGTCACCCTCAGCCCCCGGACTTCATCTTCGCACCCCCTTCGCTCTTTGGTCTGTGCATGCCAGACAGGAGGCAGGCGATTGACAAAGCAGAAGAAGTGGCGGTACGGGTTGCCCTGAACGTGCTCACTATGGATGAAGAATGGCATTACGGAGAGGCAAGTGGCATGCGAGAAGTGGGGCTGTCGGTTCAGTCGGCGCCAGCGCGGAATCAGCAAGGAAGGAAGATGACCCAGGGTGGTGTGCGCCACCAACCCGTGGGCAGGACAAGGCAGAAGATGATTCCGAGTGTGAGTCGTCCTTCTCTCTTTGTCGGTCGGCGCCGCCAGCACCAGCAGGTTGTTGGTGGCGCGAGCCTCGTCAAGGACGCGGTCGGGGGCGGATGAGCCAGGAGAAGCGGCGGCGGCTGGCTCGGCGGAGAGCGGATGTGCTGGCCCGGATGTCAGCGCAGGCGGCACGGGAGGGGCGGTGAGGCGGGGACAGGAGACCAGCATCCTGGTGTGCTGGATGACCAACGAGGGAGCCAGGGTAATGATCACGGCGCTGGGCCTCCAGCCCACCGAATACACACGTCTAGCTAGTGGTGATGACACAGCCGAGACGAAGGCGTGGCGCGGCGGATCGACAGTGGCGTGCTGGCGGCGAGGACGCGGAGAGGCAGCCGGCACGGGGGCCGTCTGTGGCACCAGGTAGTAGGGTTGCCCGCGGGGGGCGCGGCGCCACAGACGGGGCGCTTGGGGGGGGAGTGGCACGGAGGCAGTTGCCACGCGAGGACGGGCACAGGGCCAGTGTTCCGCAGCGATCGGCGGCAGGGGCGGGTGGAGGTGGGGCATGCTCGGGCAAGCTCTGTGCGCCGTCGGCCGTCTCCACCTCCACCTCCGCTCGTCTCCCTCGTCTCCCTCTCGACTCCTCCATCTCCATCTCCATCTCCATCTCCATCTCCATCTCCACCTCCATCTCCATCTCCATTGCCCCCCCATCTCCTCCTCCGCCCCTCCCTCCTCCTCCATCGCCTCCGGCCCCGCCCCCGCCCCCGCCCACCCCCCCCCCCCCCAATGAGCGCCGCTGCCGTGGACGGTGCCGCGCCTGAGCGCCGGTCGGGATCGGAGGAGCCCTCCGCCGCCGGGCCGCCGCACCGACGGCGCCCTCCGCGCGCGTCGCGACGGCTCCCGCGGCCGGCAGCCAGCCTGGGCGGTTCATCTGTGCGATCTGCAGCCAGTGCTTCCAGCGCAAGAATGGCCTCAGCCGCCACATGCGCTCCACACAGGCGAGAAGCCCTTCGCGTGCTCCTACTGCCACTTCAAGTCCACCCGCACCGACAGCCTCCAGCGCCACATGAAGCTCCACCTCCACACCGCCCTCCACAACTCCATCGCCGCGCCACCACACCAACTCGGCCCCTCGGCCACCGCCCCGCCCGAGCGCTCCCCGCCCGCCCCTACCTCTGCGCCCTCCCGCCTCCTCCGCCACAGTCGCAGCCGCCGCAGCCCCCGCCGCCGCTGCCACACGCCTTCCCCCCTCCTCCGCCGCCGCCGCCCTACCGCTTTCTGCCGCCGTCCTCGTCGCCCTATGGCCCGCCCTCCACCTTGCCCCATCCCTACATGATGCCCCCGCCGCCGCCCCCGCCGCCGCCTCGCATGCCGCCGCCGCCTCCCCACGCGCTCTATGCCCCACGCACCCCTTCTCCCCCGCGTCAGCCCCTCCCTACTTCCCGCCCCAGTGCCGACGCAGCCACAATGTTGGCCCACATGGCCCAGGCTCCTTCTCCCTACAGCCGCCATGTACCTCCGCCTCCGCTGCCCCAGCCCGCGGGGCCGCTCTCCTTCGTTGTCCACCCCAGAGGAGAGCCCTTCGCCCGAGGCGTATCCCCAGCAGTGGAGGTATGAGTACGGGTACCCGTGATGGCTACCAGCCTGCAACAGATCCCCCCCAGCAATACGAGGCCTCGTACGAGACGCCACCTTTGCCTGGTGCCTACCCGTACGGCCGGGAGGACTTGACGCGGGACGCGGCGCTGCTCAACTCGATGCGTGCAGGACAAGAGCCACAGGGTCTGGGCCTGGCTTGGATCCACATGCCGGCCTGCGCTCTCCCGCCTTCGTGTCTACCGCCTTGTCGGGTTCCGTCGAAGAAGAGGAGGAATCTGGCATGATCCGCTCGGGCAGCTTGGCCGGTTTGTCTCCGCTCTGCATGAAGGCGATGTCGAATTTACTCGCCTCTTTGACCGTTCCCTCGATGACGAGACGAATTTGGGATTTGCAGCATATGTCCACATGGCCGCGGCGGCCTTGGCTCCCGCCCTGCAGGCCGAGCTCGATTCCACCTTTTCTGAGGGCGATGGTTCTGCGCTTCATGCTCTCGCTGAGGCAGCGGAAGAAACGGGGGAGCCGAGATTGAGTCTGGGGTTGACCAAGTCCACCTCTTTGCTCGAACATTTGCCCTGTCTCTGCCCTTTATCCATGTGCCTACCCTTCTTTCTACGCTCCACCCAATGAGAAGATGGACATCGACTCGCCCCCTGCCCGCACCTTCAGAGTCGAGGCCCAAGACCGGAAACGGTACCGCTCGTTCGTCTGCCCAACGCAAGGGGCTCCATCTCGACCTGCCCCCACGCACGAGCCATCCGTTTGCAGGGCAAGAAGGCAGGACTTGCTGTGGGGTATGGCTCTCCTGGGCACTGCCTACGGCCCCGCCCACAAGCTCAAGCCACAACACGGCTTGACCGCACTCAAGGCGCATTGGTTCATGGCGTGGCCGAGTCCGGTCGCCCACTTTGGCCCTCTAGCCCCAGGTCGCCACATGAGTCAGCACTAGGACTGAACATGAACATGAAATGAATATGCGTGCTCGCCTCGCCTCGGGCCACCTCGGACCCCTCGCACTCCGCACCTGCTTACTCGTACCCCACGTTTGCCATTGTCCAGCTCAGTCCGCATCCGGCTCCTATACGCGAGAGCGGGAGGGAGCGGGAGAAGGGCACGTCAAGAGATCCGGAGGAGCTGGTGCGTCGTGTCCAAGCCTTGATCTTGGGCCAACTGGCCGCCTTGCTCGGGTGAACGGATCAGTGAGAACCATGCACGTCTGCTACATGCGGCCGCGGTAACTGTACGTGTTGCTACCTATCCCTCTGATCTACCTTCTTGCGATTGGATGGGATCTGTGCGTGACGTGACGCTAACTTTGTTTTGGGGGGGTTGATCAGACGGTGCGAGAATTGTTGTTGGTCCCTGAGCCCGAGGAGGAGAAAGGATGGCGGAGCTGGGTGAGACGGATGGAACGCCGGCGGACAGTGTGGGCGGTATGGGTGTGCGACGTGTTACAGTCGATCTTACTACCTGCGCGACCGTGGCTCGCGCCCAACGAGTTGAGCCTCATCGACCTTGCCCACCTGGGCGAGGAAGAACTCTGGACCGCGCCGACCGAGGCGGACTGGGAGCAACGTTGGGCCCAACGTCATCCCACCCCACGCAAACGTCGAGGGGACGAGACGGAAGCTCCGTTGGACCAGGTGGTGACTGCGTTGCTGGGGCCCTTGGGCCCCCCAGGCTCGCTCACCCCGAGCACCCACTTGGGCTTTGGTCGGCTGGCCTTGACACCTACCCTCCCCCCGCCACAACAGCGGAAGCATGCGCGGACGGGTCGCTGCGCACCGCAAGTGGCAGTGTCTTCCGCCCGCCCGAGCGGGAAGGAGGCGAGGTGCTTGCCTCGTTGCCCAACGAGGGCAGGGGAGCGCCATTTTGGCTCTGGCCGGGCAAGCGGTAGGCGAATGCGTGCGGGACGAGGAGGCTCGTCGGGCGCTGAGTGCAGCGGCGGAAAGTGCTCCAGAAGACGAGAGTGTGGAGGAAGATTTGAATGCGTTGGATGCTCGTGTCGGTCCAACGGTCGCGCGGTTGGAAGCGGCAGTATCGCTCTGCCGCGCCCATCCGGCCCAGGGCGCACTCGCCACCTCCTTCCTCGCCCCGCTCACCACCCACTTCTTGACGCAACTTTCAGAGCGCGTCCAGCCCCGGGGACGAACGTTCCGCTTCCTCGTCCAACCTGACGAGGGGGGAGCAAAATCCCCCTCCGCCGCTCCATCCGCGCGGCGTGAGGGAGACGCTGCAGTGCTGGCGTCGTTGCGCGAGGGAGCACGGGCGAGCGCTGGCGAAGCGGACAGCGAAGTGGATGGGGCAAGTCTGAGTGAGAGGGGGCGCGAGCGAGCGGGTGCAGGTGCAGGTGCGCGGGACGAGGGACGGATGGCGAACGTACCACGGCGAACGAGGAGGGCAAGTGGGTCCGTCTGCTGTTTCCTCCCCCGCCCCCTTTACCACCCGCCCAGGCGTTGTCAGTGCGCGAGTAGGAACAGGGAGGGTTAGAGCTATATCTTTTTTTTGTCGTCTGCCTATATTGTCGTTTTTTTTTTGGAATGTGTCGCTTATTGTCATGTCTGGACCGGCCGTCGTCTGGCCCAAGGTTAGATCGGCCAGGTCGAGATCCCTGGTTGGACACCAACACGCTATAGAGATAGGGGGCATGGTGGATGGTGGGCGTGGGACGGAGAGTAAGCGCGCCTAGTAAGCAAGTGTAGGAGCCATGGCAACGTCCTGTTGTTAGCTTTGCGCGGTAGGGGGAGGAACGATGACAGGATGACCGGATGTCCGATCCTTCAGCGCGTTGAATATTGAATCGCTCTGGCTGTGCGCTGAATGACTGACGGCAGAGCGAGCTCGCTCGTGCTGGAGCTGAGGATGATGCCAATAGCCACGGCAGCAGAGCGCATCAAGCTCGTTGAGCTCGTTGAGCTCGTCGAACTCGTCGAACTCATCGAACTCATCGAACTCATCGAACTCCTCGAACTCCTCCGCATGGCCAGCGTGCGAGTGCGGGCGGCGGGATCGGAAGAGGTTTGCTCAGATGGCGGTGAAGGGCAAGTGTTGACGGCGTCGCGCGAAGCCACGCGAAGCCTCACCGGTAGGTTGCTCGCCCGCGGTCTGTGCGAGGGCGAAGCTAACCGCGTGACGTGGATGGCTGATGATGTCATCGTCATCCATGCGCCACACGCGTGGCCGGCACTCGCGGTACTCAGGCGGGGGAGACAGGGTATTGGAGGACCGGCAGGCAGACACCACCGGCGAGCGCGCCGATCGAGAGGGAGCAGAGCAGATCCCACCTGTCACCTCCTCTACCATCATCATGCATAAGCTCCTCCACAAAATCGACGCCAAGTTGTCCAAGCTTGATCTGGGCAGCCACCCGCCCGCCCCGCCGGCAGCGGCAGCGGAGCGCCGAGGCCACGCCACCCAGGCGCCGCCCGACCGACGTCAATGCGTTTGCCCCCAGGGTGCTGCACTATCGCTTCCGCAGCAGCGTGGCGTTAACCTCGGCTCGTGGTTTACCCTCGAGACGTGGCTGACCGGATCGCTGTTTCAAGGGGTGCAGCGTGCCAAGGAGTTTTTGACTTGAACAGCAGCTGCCCGCCCAGGAGGCGAGCGCCGACTCCACCACCACTGGGCTACATTTGTCGACGACGCGACTGGCTTGGATGCAGGAGCATGGCGTGAATACTGTCCGGCTTCCCATTGGGTACTACCACTTTTTGCCCGACGTGGCACCCGAGTTGATGAAGCCACCGAGTACGAAGCGTATACCGAGACCTACAAGGGCGCCTGGCGCTACATTCAACAGGCGATTGAAAAGGCAGGACAGCTGGGGATTGGCGTCCTGATTGATCTCCACGCTGCTCCTGGTGGACAAAACGCTGATGGTCACGTGGGGCTGACCATTAGCAAGCCGGGGTTGTGGGAAGGGGAATGCCCGGAGCAACCAGAAGAAGACGATTGCGATCTTGGTCGAGCTGGTCAAGGCGGTGGGTGGGTACGAGAATGTGGTTGGCGGGAGCTGCTCAACGAGCCGAAGAATGGTCCGTATTTGACTGCGTTTTACGATGAAGCGTTGGGCCCGATCCGACAGGCCGACAAGAACCTGCAGATCACATCGTTGCCAATCTATTGTCGGATGGGTGGACGTTGGACTGGTACACTGAGCAGTTTGGGCTGGTGCGCAACACGCCACGTACCCCCCTTGTTGTGGACCACCACCTCTACCGCGCCTTTACCCCAGACGACCACAAGCTGTTTTTGTGCCAGGCATTACAAGGTGTCCGGCCAGGCGGATGGACGTACAAGCACTTTCAGGCTGCCAGCGGCAAGGGCCAGGGGAACTTGATTGTGGGCGAGTGGAGTGCTGCGCTGCACCACACCTCTGGGACCCAAAGGTGGACAAACGGACGCAGCAAGCAGATTGGGCTCATTCGCAGCTACGCCTCTTTGAGACACATGTGGCGGTAACTTTTCTGGACGCTCAAGAAAGCGGGAAGGACTGCGGATGGGGATTCTATTCGGCGGTGGAGGAAGGGGTGTTGCCCTCGAACCTGTTGTCGTTTGCACTGGGCAAGGATCCAAGCCAAGTGCCGGGCGAGGAGGCAGCACAGCAGTTTGGCGAGGACCAGCGGCGCCGGTCGTTGGCTGGTCATACGGGCTACTGGGACACCCGGGGCGGGAACTACGAGCACTGGCGGTTCGAGGATGGCTTCCGCCAAGCTTGGGGGGATGCGACCGCGTTCTGGTACCACCCCTCGGGCCCGCAGCCGGCCAACATTGGCTACAAGCAGGCACTCTGTGCCGTTCGCCAGGCGCCTACGAACGACAGGGGCTCATCGGCCAGCTCGTGGGAGTACCAGCATGGTTACTTGGCCGGAGTGGATATGTTCGAGAAGTTCATCCGTGGCCAGGCGTGAGCGATGGCCGCGGATGTAGATATACCTCTTATTATGACGACGGACGTTTAAGCTTCAAGAAGATAGATCCGCCACGAAGCCATACCCGCTAGCTAGCTCTTCAAAGCTCAAGCTTGGCCGAGAGCGAGACGGGAGAGAGAAAGGAGACAGGGAACTGTCTGGACCCAAGCAGGAAATGCGAAGCAGCCAAAGAGGATAACTTACAGCACCGGTCATAATACCGGCCCTCCGGCCTCACGCATTTCATGAAGTCTGTCGATTTTGACAGAGGATTCCCTCAATACTGTGTTAAAGGTAGTGCTAGGGTAACTCTGCACGGCCCTCAATGGATCAGTGACGCTCGCTTAGCCGGGCGGAAGAGTTCCGCTCGCAGGTCGCGCACGCCCTGCTCGCTCCATCTCTCCCTTCTCTCTTTCCTTTCTCCTTCCCTTCAGACGTTGCTCGAAGACTTGTGGCTCACCACTTTGCCTTCACGCCTTGTCTGAAGGCTGCTTTGCAGTAGCTGATCCATAGGATCGCATGTGCTCCCAAATCGCACCCTAGCAAATTGACGTTGATCGATCTGAGATCTGGTCTCAATGTGAAATCTGGTCGGATCTCCGTCGATGCATCGACCGTCGTGAACACATCGTCGGCGTCACGCGTCACCGGGGCTTCAGCGACATGCGACATGCGATGCATCTTCTGTGGTTGACATACTCTTCCACAACTACGCGCCTACGGCAGCGACTGTCACATATGTCACACGTAACAACCGAAAAACTCCGCCAAATTACAGCAGCTACTAGCTGCTAAAGTTGTGCGACTTGCCAATAGTAGCGTGAGGTTGTGGCCTGTACCTACAGTACCAATTTGTGGCAGTGGCAGGCGAGCAAGGCAGGGGAAGAGGTGGTGAGGCCTGAGGATGCAATCAGGGGGAAGGCAGTCCGGAGGCGCAACAGGAAAAGGGGGCGGAACAGAGGCGGAACGGGGCCGCCTCGGACACTTTTACGGGGCTTTTTCTCTGTCGATCTTCGGCCAGTACCCAGTCAAGCTAGTCACACTAGTCACATGTCAGAGGCGGAGTCTACCGGGACGCTTTGGCCGTCCTCGAAACCACGGCGTCACCGGGTCACCACCACAGTCATGTAATAGAGTGACATGTGAGTTGCCAGTCACCTAGTCACCCGTCGGTTGCCGCAATTATTGGTGCTTCCTGGTTACCGGGTACGTCGCGCACCGCGGAAGAACTTTAATGAACGTGGGCAACCGGGCAACCTTATACCACTCTGCCACTACTACTACGCCCACTCGCTTTGCCGCCTGGTAACCTGGGGTATCCTTGATCAATATCTCTCTCCTTCCTCCCATCTCACGGTGCGCGTTCCTCGGTTGGGTTCTGTTGGGCTTGCCCGTCCCGCTTTGTGCTGTGCTCCCCTCGACAGTAGGGGAGGTGGTGAGCGGACACGGGGTAGTTGTTCCGGTGACGTGGTGACGCTTCCAGCTTGGAAGCCTGGAAGCTTGGAAGCTTGAAGACTTGAAGCTTGAAGCTTGAAGCTTGAAGTCTTCTTCGTGAGTGCGTGCCCAGTCCCGTGTGACGCGCGTGACGTCGGCCAAACGAAACGCAGAACATCATCGATCACCGATTGCAATCCCCGATACAAGGCACTGCGTCTCAGTTCAGGTGGTGGAGTACGCTGACGCGCTGACGTTGAGTTAATCTCAGAGTACTCAGTACTCAGACTGGTGTACTGAGTAACATTGAGGGAGTACTGAGTACTTGCGCAGTCGATGTGGTTGGAGGTGAGGTGGAACGCTGCCGCGCTGACGGGTGGTGCCGGTGGAGGGCAGGGGGTGCTGAGTACGCTGAGTAGTGCGTGTGCCGCAGTGTGACAGGTGACGGTGCCTGCTGTGCCGTGATGCCGCGGAGGTGCCGACGGAGGGCGGATGGATGACGTCGTACCCTCTGATGGTGCCGGACAGGCGGCGAGGCGTGGCGCGTGGGGGCAGTGCCGTGTCGTCTGGGACGACGCGTGCCGTGCGAACACGCCCGGGTCGAGTACTTTTGAGTCAATAGCCCTCTCGATTCCAGGGTTGCCGGCCAAGCGCAGTCGCTGGTCGCGGAGGGCGACAGACGCAGCACTTGGTCTGCCCACCCGCCTGGCCACGCACTGGCTCAGCACACTCAGTCCGCAGTGCCTCGTACGCCCCTCAGCTTTTCGCACTTGTTAGTTGGTAGCACAGCAGGGCGCGCGCACAGTCTGCCCCCGCCTGGCCATGGAGGTAAACTTCTGCCCAGCACATCCCGCCCGTCCCGCCGCTTCGCCTGCGCCTCGTTCGGCCACTTAAACCCCTCCCGTCCACCCTCCGACCCACACCTCTTCCGCCTTCACCTTTTTGTCCTGCAGTCCCTGCCTGTCCCCTGCCATGAAGACAACGCTCTTCGCCAGCGCCCCGTGGCTGCCGCCACGGCTCCCCTTGCCCACGCCGTCTCTCTCTCCCGATGGCCTCACTCTCGACCAGCGCGCCGAGGTCCAGAATGCGACCGTCGAGCAGATCGCCCGCGCCATTGTTGCCTCCGACATCATGCTCGGCAAGCGCACTGACCCCACGGGCTCCTACGCCCCCACCTACATCCCCTGCCCGCAGATCAACACAACCGGCGCCAACTACATTGGCTTTGTGCGTAATGCCAGTGACTTTGCCTCAACCCTGCCGAGGCGACCTACATCCGCAACCACCGTCAAGCCCGCCAGGCCGACTGGACCGCCTGGCTCAAGCAGGCCCAGGTTGGCCTCGATTCGCTCGTGCCCGGTGGGTTTGACAACTACACCTCGGACCTGAGTCGCATTCCCCGTATTGGGATTTCCTCGTCGGGCGGTGGGTACCGTGCGATGCTCAATGGGCCGGTGTGTTTGCCGGTTTCGACGGTCGCAACCAAACCGCCACTGCGATTGGTACCGGCGGACTGCTGCAGTTGGCCGATTACATTGTCGGCCTGAGTGGCGGCAGCTGGCTCACGGGCTCGGTCGCCATCAACAATTACCCTACTACCCAGCAACTCCACGACGAGGTGTGGAACTTGGACAGCAACCTTGTTGTCCCCTCGGACGGCAAGGTCAGCTTCTACTCGGGCTTGATCAGCGATGTGGATGACAAGAAGGACTTTGTCGGGAACGGCAAATGGACCGGCATCACACTGACTACTGGGCGCGTGCTTTGGCTCACCATCTGATCAATGGCAGCATGTACCCTTCCTATGGTGTGGCTACCACCTGGAGCGATGTGCGCAACGTATCCAACTTCCAGAACTTTTCGTACCCGTACCCCATCATTGTTGCGGACGAGCGGGGTACGTTTTGCCTCCTTTGTTTCAGAGTATCCAGATGGATGTTGGATTCGAATGGAAACTGACTGTTTGACGGCGACCAGAACCTGGCCAGAAGACCACCCTCAGCGGCTCGCCCATCTGGGAATTCACCCCATATGAGTACGGCACCTGGGAGCGCAGGATCAGGGCGTTTGTGGACATTGACTTGGCCGGCACAGAGTTTGTGAATGGCCAGCCCTCCAACACGTCCAAGTGCGTGACGGGCTGGACGAATGCAGCGTGGACGATGGGCACGTCCAGCACCTTGTTCAATGGTGCGTTGATTGAACTAACGGAGGCCCAGGGGGGATTGATCAAGAAGGCCATCGAGGCTGTGCTGAAAGACGTTGGTGAAGATGGCAACGACATCTCTATCATCCCCAACGCATTTGGAGGCCTCGACCCCACCATGTCGTCAATTGCGACGAGTAACAACGTGACCCATGTCGATGGTGGCGAAGATGGACAAAACGTGCCGATCTGGCCTTTGGTGAACCCGGGACGTCAACTGGACTTTGTTATTGCTGAGGACTCGTCGGCCGACATCAACTCCTGGCCCAACGGCACCAGTATTTGGACCACAGGTCAGCGGTTCAACAACTCGAACGACTTTTCGGACTATGCTTTCCCCTACATCCCTCCCATGGAGACCTTTGTCAACCGTGGCCTCAACACTCGTCCGACCTTCTTTGGCTGCCCCGGCTCGCGGATCACCAACCAGAACACCTCCTTCAACGGCCAGCCGTCGCCGATTGTTGCATACCTGCCTTCCTACCCTTACAGTGGCTTTGGCAACACTTCCACATTCAAGCTGTCATACACCAATGAGGAGAGCCAGACTGTGATGGACAATGCGTTCCACGTGGCGACGATGGGCAACGCTACGACGGGCGACTTGAACTGGCCTACGTGCCTTGCGTGCGGCATGCTTACCCGTTCCTTTGAGCGTTCCAACACGCCCATCCCGGACAAGTGCAACACGTGCCTCAACCTCTTCTGCTGGGACGGTGTGGAAGACAACACGGTCAAACCGGCCGACTACTCACCCGCGATTGGCGTGCCCATCTTTATCACTTCGCAGGGCAAGACGCTCACGGAACCTCCAACGACGGGTGGCAATAGTTCGGCTAACGCCACTGCGGCCGCTCATCATCATCACAGCCCGGCCTCGATCACGCTGCCCGCCTCCTCCAAGGCCTCGGTCGCACTGGCTCTCACAGCTGTGTTCGTTGCTTCCATGCTCTGATTTCTTTTCTTCTCTCATCCCCCCCTCCCTTTCGCCCCCATGCGCCCTTTTCTTCATCCTCTCTCATCCTTCATTGTCCTCATCTCTTACTCTCGTGGGGGATCTCGGCGTGTTGTGCCGCACGTCAAGGAAGCGCATCCTAGGTTCGTTGCTACTTATGGATTGTACACCTCCATCATATTTGGTACCCTCTACTCTTATCTATGTTTGGACTTTGACATCATTGGCTGATGCGGCGAAAAAGGGCTGTTTGTAGGTCGACTAGAGTGTATATATTCTCGTAGATCTTGTGGACCACTCCTTCCTTTCTGGTCCCCACGTGAGAGCTCATCGGATAATGTTACTTCACTGACTTCGTCGTCATCGTCCGTTGTTCGCGCGTTCGCCATCACTAGTAGTAATGAGGTGGTATGAGCGACGTCGTCGCAGTCCATAATGGTACTTCCGAACCAAAGAAACAGCGTAGGCAAGAGAGGGTGCCACAGTCTCCACGTTTTTTGGCCACTGGTCTTGCCGCCGCATTGGGCCCGGCATATAAAACCCCCTTTCCCTGCAGATCGAACTGTAGTTGGTCAAATAACTTCAAGATAGGATGATTCCCAGTGTTAGGGAACCAGCTTGATCAGACCTTCACTCACGGTCCCGCTGGTATCACATGGAGAGGGTACGGGCGAGCTGCACGACCTGTTCCTTGCATCTTTTTTTCGCCATGTTTGCCACACGGCTATGGTGGGAGCATCGAATTCCAGTGGGTGCCGGCCCCAGCACAGAGAGAATGGACATGAAATGGTTCTTCTGTTGAAGGAGAATGGATGGTGTGGTTCTGAGAAGAGGTACAGGAGGACATGAGTAGAGCAGCACCTTATATAGCCGAGGGTACCAGGGCGCAGAGGGAGCGTCCGGGCGGATGCGCGTTGAAGTTCAACGTTCAAATGGGTGCCCATTGAAGCGGGCGACAACCGGGCTAGCGCAGTCGCTTTGAATCGGTCAGTTGGCGTAACATGATGTAAACACCTGGGCTGAGCGCTGACTAGTAGACTTCAGTCGATCTGTCTAAAAAGTGAGCTCTCTCACAGTGCCGGGCAAGTTTGACCGATTTGACGGGCTGACAGCTGGCAGGTATCCGATGCGCAGGCCATGGGCCGCTAAACCCTGGGGTTCAGGCGCTCAGATTGAGCTCTGGGCGAGATCGTGCCGACGACAGCCGAGGTGTGAGTAGGTTTGTGAGGCTAACCTCTGAGGGAAGTGTAAGTCGTATGCTAATCGCGCCACAGTGCAGGTACACTTTTTGGTTATTCAATCTGAAATTGCAGGTGAGATCTGAGAGAGGGACACTGTCCCCAGCGCATGCCAACGGCAGTAGATCGCTCTTCACCGGACGACCGCCGCGAGCAATTAAGAGCAAGTCAGCAAAGCGAACATCATCTGTGCATCATCGTAGCCAACCGAGCGAGACGCCGACAGGCGCTGCTGCTTGCAACACTGATGAGACGTTGATCGTATTTCGCTCCGCCGTACTGCCCTTACGAGAAAAAGCGACTTGGGGAGGCGGGCTGCCTCATCATCGACATCATCCATCGCGCGTGTCGTCTCTGCCCCCATCTCCTTGGCTGTGGACGCAGCGCGTGTCAGCACGTCGGCACTGGTCAAGTCTGCAGCAGCAGAAGGCACCAGCCTGCTGCCCGCGGGTGCGCATCCGCCAATTGCCACCCAAACTACAACCTTCTCGTAGAGGGGCGGTCCCCAGCTCGCTCGCGAGTGGGCAAGGCGCATGTCCATGGAATTTCCCCTGCGCCCGTCCGCCCGCATCAACACCGTGACAGAAAACTGTCCCTCTTCACCCGCATGGTGCCCCTTGGCCCACCTGCGCCGAACTGCAAGTTGACTCTGCTATAAACCGGGGTCCTGCCTTGGGGCCATAGCCCTTTACCCCCCTCTCTCATCGTCTCTCTGTTCTCCCTCTTACCACCACCTTGACACGATCGTTGCAGTCTGATCCCCTGCGGTCACAGTATTTCATCAGCCATGCAGCTCTCCGCCCTCTTTACTTTCCGCGGCTACAGGTGTCGCTGTCGCCCAGCAGGGCTTCAGTATCAACACGCCCACGACGAGTGTGATCGCTGTACGCATCCATTTCCCCTCCTAGGCGCTGTTTGCCCAGCAACGACGTTCCGAAAGAGTTGTCTAACCGTATCATTCTGCAGTGCGTGCCCCTTAAGGTTAATTGGTCGGGCGGGCAAGGCCCCTACTCACTGGTTGTCCACACCTACAGTGGTAGCCCTGGCCCTGTAATCGACACCATTCCCAACCTGTCCGGCACTTCGTACACGTACCATGTCAAGTCCTCTGCGGCCAACCAGCAGCTCGAATTCCAGCTGACCGACTCGACCGGTGCCACGGCTCAGTCGGGCGCTACACCCAAGGTGTCGAGCAACCCCTCGTGGTACGTTTCCCTGCTCCCCTTTTCTCTCTGCATCGGCCTCTTTTCAAACATACCCTTCTGACCCATCGATCGTCATTTGTTCAACAAGCTCGGGCAGCGGTTCGGGCGGCGGTGGCGCGTCGGGTTCGGCCTCTTCAGGCCCTGGACCTTCCTCCTCGGCTGCGGCCTCGAGTGGGGGGAGCAAACCGTCCGGTTCTTCCGCCCCGAGCTCGTCCAAGTCCAAGTCCTCGGCCTCGGGCCCGCTCCGTGCCTCGGCGGCACTGGCTGGGATGGTGGGAGTGGCTGCTGCGGCACTGCTCTAACTTCTCCCTCTCGTCTGTCCTGTAGCCCGCCCTTGAGATGCGTTCCTACGGGTCTCCTCCCGTATGCCTTTTGTCGGTTCTTTCTACAGGGCGGGCTGGGCCAAGTCAACGGGGCCCCACCTTAATCCCTGTTCCTTCGCCTTACCTAGTTTGTTTCGGTCCATACCGCGCGTGGGCTGCGCACACTCTCATACGAGATATAGCAGCGGCCACCCACCCACCCATCTATACTACTTTCCTGATTTTGCTCTCCGGATTGCCAACCTCTTTTCTTTGCCTTCGGGCCTCTTCCAAAGTACCTACCTGTTTGTTGCTTTTGTCTCATCGATCGTACCCTCATCCCTTTGCCGCTTTTGTGTGTTTTCATCCTTTTTTCCCTTTCCATATGTGCTGCTCATATATACTAGCCACGTAGTTGGCTGACAGGCTCTATATCCGGCCCCATGACGGATAGAAAAGCACCACACCGGCTGTCATGGTCCTCGTAGGAAATCAGGTAAATCTTCTCACTGCTCTCCGCAGATCCTGTTCCCCTTCCCCTACCAGCGCATCCTTTGCTCCCCTTGGTACTTGATCTAATTCGTATCGCGCCCGTCCCTTAGACCGGCGCTACCAATAATGGCGAAGCGTTTATTCGGCCTTGCCGCACGGTTGGATCTACGGTGTTGATACGTCGATCAAGGGCATTGAAATGTTCACGCCAGCCCAGGCGCCCATCACGAGACGCAGCAACGCCGAGCAAGGCGCTGGACAACCAGCTGGAATCGCGCGATGGCCATCGCGGACGCCGGCGTGACGCCCGCGGATATGCTCGGGCCAGCCCCAGCGCCACATGTGGTGCCGCGGGCAGCTCGAACGCAGTCGTGCCTGCTTGCCGTCCTGCTGGTCGCCGCCTCGGCCGACGAGGGCTCGCCGCAGATCGTCTTTCGCTGGCCGCGTCGGCCAGCGGTGCGCAAACGTCACTCGCGTGTCAAGTACTACACCCAGCAGGAGCATCCGCCCCACCACCATCGCCACCACCACCACAATCAACCACAAGACTCTGATCACAACGCACACGTCGCCCCTGCCCCCCAGGACCCAGCCCTGCCCGCCGTCCCCGCCACGTCGAGCGGCGGCTACGCCTCTGTTGCCGCCGTCGCTGCCGCGTCATCTGGAATCGTCTCCCCCGGCACAGCTGCTGCCACTACCACTTCTCCGACTGCGCTGGCGAATAGCCGCGGTCGTGCGCCGACTGTGAGCACGGTGCGCGATCGCGCCGATGCTGTGCGGGGGTTGCGGTACGAGGACCCAGTCACCACAGGCGCCACCCTTGCGTCGTTAGGGGTAGATTCGAACCATGCCCACGCATCCTCTTCGATCCGGGGCGGTACGGAACAAGGTGTTTCATCGGCTACGTCTGGCAGTGGCATCGGCGCTCAGTATTCCGATCCTGTCGGCATGCCCTATTCCCAAGCCCCCGCCGCCCGCAGACCCCCTCGGATGTGTTTAGTGAAGATCACGAGGACTATTCCGGATACTCCACTTCCTCCTCCTCTGACTCCAGCTCCTCTTCCCGCACCCAGTCGACCGACAGTGACGTGCCCATGGACGCTGCGGCGCCGCATGACCGCCGTGGCTCGGACCAGTCCGGCTCGGTGTCGAATCCAGGCGCACGGATGGGGGCGAGTTGGACCAGCCCTGCTCCAGGGTTAAAGGAGGATCTGCGTCCCGACTCGCAAATCGCCGGGTCCGGGTACGATGAGGCGACCCTGACCAAATCCTATAACCGCTACCTTGGCTTTGACACGACCTACCTTGCCAGCATGCTCAACCCTCGCGAGTTGAGCGACCGCAAGTTTGAACTGATTGTGGACGACCTGGCCTTTGTTGGCCACCCAGTCTCGCTTTCACCTGGAACGACTGCGACTGGTACGGGGCAACCGATGGCGCGCAACTCGACCGATTACTTGGCTGCCGACACGGCTCCTCTCCCTGTTGATCCCGGCTGGGACGCCGCTGACATGGGACAGACACCAAGTTCTCGCTCGCACTCTTTTTCTTCCTCTGGTTCGCGCTCCCGTTCGGCACGGAGAAGGAAGGAGCCTGCCTCGGGGAGTGGGCTGCAGTTTTTCCATTTTGTTCTCGTTTTGGACCGGCCAGACCCGTCGTGGGACATGCCGTTTATGGATGCCAACTTGGCCATGCAGTTTTTATACTCTAATGTTGTCTTTAAGATGACCGCCGCCCTCTATGCCGAGCAGGAACGAGTCAACTTTGTTGGCACCGAAGTCCACCGGCTTGTGGTGCTCAAGGAGAAGTGCATGCGCCTCGGCTTTTCCCTAAAGCAATTCCAAAACCAAGCCTTGGCCACCTCCTCTTTGGCCCGCAGCCTTCGGAACGTGTTCACCAAGATCTCGGCCGGCGAAGATGCTGTGGTGGTCATCAACAATCGCATCGAGGCTCATCTGCAGTTGCCTCCCATCCTGCGACTGGGACCAGTGCTGCACAAGGTGCAGGATGTGGTGACCGACTTGGACCCGAACGATCCCGAGTGGCTCAAGGGCTCCGGATTCGCTGGTTTGGGGGATGGGAGATACATTTGAAGCGATGATGCAGCTTCGTCCCGAGGAGCTCATGTACGAGGAGTGGACGCGGACCATTGGGCCGTACCTGCTGCCATGGAAGACTCTGCTGATGATGGACGACTCTGCTTTCATATTCCCGACATCCTTTCGCCCACGGCCGACTGGGCGGAAGATGGTGCTCACCCCCGCTCCGACAGTGGACACGTGGACTGGCTTCGACGTCCCTGTCCATGGCCCGCACTCGCCCCAGCTCTCCCGACCCCCACGGCCGAAATGTGGGCAGAGGCCGTCGGCATGGAACCATGGGCCGAGCAGTTTATCCGACTGCTGCGCCCTACGCCCGAGGGCATCCCCACGTACGTACCCGCTTCCCGCCGTTTTCTTGTTCGATGGGCAATTCTTGTGCGATGGGAAAACTAACACTGCGCCAGCTTTGCCGAGCTGCAAGACCTGCTCGGCTGGAGCCAATGCGAGGACATTTACCCCATGGTGCGCCACCTGATCTACTACCGCGAGGCCAAGGTGGTGGATGTGCCGCGGATCAAGAACATCTATGGTCTCCCCGCTGCTAGACCCGGTCGAGTGCGTCCCTCCCCTCCCCCCCCCCGTCCCTCTTTCCCTCGTCCGGACCCCGTCTGACTCCCCGCCTGCTTGCCAGTCTGCCCACCTACGCGTCGGCGTGGGCACGGGACATGCCCCAGTTCTCCCCCCTTTCCCGCTTTCCTGGCCGACCTGTCAGCTCGACTCAGGCGTTCAGCAAGCACCCCGACTTTATGCTACGGGGCAAGGCGCATGCTGTGGCCAAGGCCTCCACATTCGTCATGGAGGCAACCTAGGCGCGATCGTCAAAGCCCTTGCTCTCCGTGCGCTGATTTGGCTCTTGCGTGCCGACGTGATCGTCCAGTTGCACGTCCGTCTCCGCATCCAGATCCGCCCCGAAATCAAGGCGGCTTGGCGGGCCAGCAAGGAACAGATTCGCGTGCTCGCGCCGAGGCCCGAGCCCGCGCCCATCCCAGCGCTTCCACCTCCTCTGGCCCTGCCTCCTCGGCAATGGGTGTGCCTCTTCCTGATCCGGTCGAGCCCCAACGGGTCCCCATGCAGCGTAAACTCTCCAGTTCCCTTACCCAGCTCCCATCTAGCCGTGGGCCCACCAGCTCGTCCTTCGTCGGGCCCCAATCAACTACCTTGGGCACGCTCTTGCGCGGCCCGCCCACTACCGAAGCTTTGCCCGAACTGACGTTTGATCGTATCCCCGTCAAGCCCATCGAATCCAATCCCGCTCCCTCAGGCGTGTCGCTGATGCAGCGTGGACGACTTGGCAAGCGAGCGACCGCTCGCGAGCCTCCGTCCGGACCGCCTTTTCCCTCTGCCAGAACTGGGACCGGGTCTGGCCATCCTTCCCCTGAAGTGCGTCACCCGGCGCTTCCCGGAGCTTGGGCACGGTACAGAGTGAGCCGGTGGCAGTGCGCTTGCTTTCCCACCACCAACCCCGCTCCATCTCGCGTCCGCGCAAGGTCATCCGTGGGTTTGGCGGGGACGAGCAAGTGGCCATTCACCAAGATGACCGCGTTCCTGCCGATTCGCCCAGCCGAGCCAGACCTGCCTTTGGCCTCACTCCGCTGAGCACCCGTCGGTAGTGCACTTTCGGCAGCTCGTCCCGCCTCGGCCCTGTCCCGGCCCCCCGAGGGCCCGGACCCGGCCCAGAGCCGGGCCTTGCTCCAGTCTTTTCTCATCCCCCCTCGCCCCATGTCGGGGGCGAACGGGGAGGCGAGTCCAACGCGATGAGTGCCGCCACGGGCCTGTCGAGCCTCTTTGCCGGTGCCCCCTGGGGCCGGGGAAACGGGACAGTAAGCACACCCTCTCCCGCTGGGGCCGAAGCCAAGCTATTCGAGGCCGAGGAACTGTTGGCTGAGTCGGATTGGCTCTCGATCCCTATTGACGAGGCAACTATCATCAAGGAGCCCACGCAGATGACCTGGTTCGAGGGCGAGTGGTGGACTTTGATGGAGCGTGCGCAGCAAGGCGAACCGAGTCGACGCGACGGCGAGGTGCCTGACATGCCTGATCCACCGATGCCCCGCTGGCGGGAAGATGGAGAGTGGTCGTGGCTCGGCGGCGGCGGCGGTGCTGCGGCGCATCCTGCCCTACCTTAATGGCAAGCACTCGCTCGACGAATTGCGCTGCGGGAGGATCTGCGACGGAGAGAGATTCGCTGGTGCGCGAGACGTTCAAAGAGGATCTGATTGAGTTCCTGCACCCTTGAGGCGGGTGGGCAGGTGGAGGAGGTGTGTGAGGGTGGCGTGTCGTGTGTGGCAATCCACATGGACTGGAGGGATGGATGGAATGGGCGATGGAACAGACACGGTCCAACAGGTTTGCAGCATGCTTGCGTGGCTTGATCGGCGTATCCACTGGACGCGGCAGCCGGCTGCAGCTGGACCGTTGGTCGAAGGATGGACATACTGCACCGGAAAACAAGGATGTAGTCCCCACGGCGTTCTGAAGGAGGGCTGCTTGCCGCCCGTACTGGGCGGAGTAGGAGGACGCACGCGGGAGAGATGCGATAATCCCATCAACCGAGCATGGACCACTTTTCTGGCAGCATAGCAATTCGTCTAGCGACAGTATCTTTTCGCCTACTATCCCGCTTGGCCATTCGGCCCTCCTGTGGGTCTCTTCCCGAGCACCGTCGCCTTGGCCTCTCAGGAATGGGGTGCGGGGCATAAACGTCAAGGGGAAGAAGCGGAGGAGAAGCGAGCGCAGATCACCCCCAGGCAGCAGGAAAGCGTGTGTGCGCAGGCCAACTACCCGCGTGTGGATGGTCGCTGATCTGTCGATGATGGATGGTCGATGGGTATTGGACACAAGCGAGCCATCGATTAATCAGCCGAGGCGCTGCGCTGCAGTGCTGTGGCTGGCGGGTGGCCGGTGGTGGGTGGGTGGCCGTGTGGGATGCAGCCAGCACTGCCACCACCCGCACTGCGCCACTCCCCCACCTGGCCCACTCTGCAGGAACGCGGGCATCCGATGCACGGGGCAGTACGCGCACGGCCATCGCCGGGCCTCACTGGTCTCCTGCGCGGCTCGGCAAATGGACCCTGGCACCACGCATCGCACGGCGCCAGTGTGCACCAGCCACTCCACCTGCCTTCTCCTTTCTTTCTGCCTTTTCTGCCCACCCCAGCCACCACCACCACCACCACCACCGTTCCGCCTCCACCTCCACTCTTCCTCTCTTCTTCTTTTCTTTCTCTTCTGCTCTTCTGCTTTTCACTGGCCGAGAGGGCCACCTCCCTCTCCGTGCGCTCCCGCCATCCACGCTCGTTACTTTCCTCCTCCGCTCCCCCCCCCCCACGCTCCCTCCCTCCCCGTCCCACTGCGATCACTATGATGGCCCTCAGCACCGACTCACGTCTTGCACGAACCCACAGCCACAGCATGTCCAGCACCCCGCGCCTCAGCTCGCTGCGGTAGCCTCAAGACCGCATCCAAACGTCACTCTGCTGTGTTGTCTCACGCGCGCCGCACCGCTTCGGTCCCCCAACCGGCTGTCCAGGCCGTGCCACATGTTGTCTCCGTGCCCCCTGGCCCCGCGCCATACTCCCCTTCTTCCGTCCACCATTCCCACTTCTCGTCTTTCTCTTCGTCTTT
The DNA here is from genome assembly GCA_003971905.1 of Moniliella sp. 'wahieum'. Classification (NCBI taxonomy): domain Eukaryota; kingdom Fungi; phylum Basidiomycota; class Moniliellomycetes; order Moniliellales; family Moniliellaceae; genus Moniliella; species Moniliella sp. 'wahieum'. The sequence goes on along the minus strand of RSEE01000063.1, from coordinate 9,188 downwards.
CCTCCTCACCTGTACCCGATACCAACGCCTGTGACCGACATGATCACCGACGTGTCTCGCTCTTGTCCGAGACGGAGGACTATGTGGACCTCGAATACCACAGCGAGGTGGTGGCCCACATGCTCAAGATGGAGGTGCGCACTCGATCCGATCACTCCCACGATGCATTTTCGGGATGAAACTGACCGGATTCGCTGGTGGATGCTGCGCTGCAGGATGCCACTTGTCCCACCTTGGCCATGATGGACAGCCAGCCCGAAGTCACCTGGCGCCTACGCCCGTATGTTTGGACTTTATGATCGAGATGCACGCCATGTTTGAGTTTCGTCCCGAGACGCTCTATGTGGCGGTGGGCGTACTGGATCGGTACCTTAGCAAGCGAGTGGTCCTCAAGCGTCACTACCAGCTGGCCGGGGCTGTGGCAATGTGGATTGCGGCCAAGTACGAGGATGATAAGGATGCGGTTCCTACCCCCATCGAGCTGGTGGCCATGTGTTGTAACTCGCTAGATCAGTCGGCGTTCTACCAAATGGAGGCACATATGCTCTCTACCCTGCGCTACGCTATTGGGCGTCCATCGCATGAGGCTTGGTTGCGCATGTACCTTGCTGGTGATCCTGCGTTGCTGCATGAGAAGAACCCAGCCGGGTGATTGCGGTGGCTCGCCTGGCTCTTCATGTGAGCTTGTACCAGCGGGAGTTTGTGCCGCTGCCCCCCAGCTCAGTCACGGTAGGCGCGCTCTGGTTAGCCGATATTCTCTCCCCCTCTGGTCCCGTGGCCTCTGCAATCAGTCGCGTCTACGACGAGCTGGACCCGTTGGCATGCGAGGCGGTGTTGGCGCTGCACCATGCGCTGCGGAATGAGGATGTGTCCCCGTTGGTCCGGCAGTTGTTTCCCAGCAGCATATCTTGCTGTGCAGCAGGCGTTCCGCAGGGTGCATCAGCATGCCTCGATGGCCCTCTTGACCGCCACCCTGCCTTCGCCCCCCAGTCTGATGGCTACCCCCCCCGCCCGCTCGCGGGCGCAGCTCGGGGTCGGACACCCCCATCACCCCTCCGTTGGGCGGGCTGTGGCCTACGCCCCAAACCGTGGGCACGACCACGACGGACGACTATGACCCAGGACCCTATACCCCTTCCACCCACCGTGCTCTCCCCCCTGGTCACTGTGCTCTTCCCGACGGCGCAGCGATGATGAAAACGGACATGCCACTTTCCCCCACCAACCCCCTCCTCACCCTTGATCCAGTCCACTGCCTTGTCAACGGCCCGCGCGGGGCCCACGATCGTGGTGGATAGGCAAGATGTATGACCCTGAGTAGTGCGCTCTTGGTCCCATGCTGCCTGGGCCCGGACGAGAGCACGAGAGCACGAGAGCAATTTGGTTCTGTTTGACTTTTGACGCCCGTGCTCCATGCATTACTACCCCACTTCAATGCCCACCCCCCCTGCTGTATTTGACAGCTACTCAAGTTCAAGCTCTTCTCAAGTCTCATCGATCACCACCTCACTTTTCACTCTCAAGATATCAAACCCAAGATCTCCGATCCTGCATTGCAAGTATACGCTTCAAGCTTGAAGCTTCCAGTTTCCAGTCTCCTCCTGATTTCCACCCACGTCCCACGCGAGTGTGCCCTGCCTCCTGCTTGCTCATGCCTTCGTTTTCTAGTTCCGCGGCACCTGTTTGTGGCCAGCCAGGGCCAGTACGAGCGGGGTAAGCTGGCCATGCGCCCCGGTATGCTTTGCGTATCCCCGCTGTGTGCTGTTGCCCGCTCGCCTGTCTTTCCTTCTGTTGCCGCTCGTTGTGTGACCCGAGATGCGACTGCCGTGTGGTTGATTATGCATCCAACCAGACATCTGTGTGTGTGTGTGTGTGTGTGTTGGTGTGGGGGGTGGGTGTGCAGGCCAGATATCAGGTACGTTAGCCCCACTGAGGGGTCCTGACTGAAATGCGAAGGTTGGATGGGTGCCCACGTAATCGAGAATCGCATGCCAGGAGTAGCTGCGCAGGTGTGACGTAATGGCACGGACCACCCGGCGTGACGTGGCGCCAGCGGGGGCGCTGCCAGCGGATGGGGCTGGGATGGGCTGACTAGGCCTACTAAGCGACGGGAGGCCCACCCCAGACGCCGCAGCGCCATTCCATTCGCTTGGCTGCCCTCCACCGTGTCGTCTCTGCCGCCCTGCCCTGCATGCCGCTTCTGCCGCGCCGACGCGAGGCGCTTGCACCCACGCGCCCGCTCCTCCTCCCCCGCTCCTCCGCCCGCCCCGCCCCTGCCCCCGCGCCCGCCCCCGCCGCCCGCCCGCTGCCCCCCGCCGCACACCTGCGCGCGCTCCAGCAGCATGTGCGCGCCTACGCCTCCGCCCCGCGCGACCCCAACCCCTCTGACCCTGACAAGAAGCGCCGCCGCGCGGACGAGGACCCGCTCGAGGCCGAGATCCGCTCCTTCTTCCAGCGCCAGCGCCGCGAGATGAGGAGAACACGCGCAAGGCCCAGGATCGTCAGTCGGGCAACAAGTCCCCCGACCCTGGCAACAACAACACACCACAACAAGGGCGGCCCGCGCGGTCCTGAGTTTGAAGTGGACATGAAGAGCCTGCTATTCACCCTCTTCCTCACCTGGCTCTTCTACAGCTGACCGCGTCCGACTTTGGTGCGCGTGAGATTACGTGGCAAGAGTTCCGTAGCAATTTCCTCGACAAGGGCCAGGTGGACCGGCTGGAAGTGGTCAACCGTTCGAGCGTCAAGGTGTACCTGCGCAGCACAGCCGAGGGCGGTCGTGGTTCGGCCCAGTACTGGTTCTCTGTTGGCTCGGTCGAGGCGTTCGAACGACACCTGGACGACGCGCAGCGTCAACTCAACATTCCTGAAAACGAACGCATTCCCGTTTCTTACCACGACCAGACGGGCTTGGGAGAGACGCTGCTGCATTTTGCCCCCACGCTGCTGATGATCGGGGTACTGGTATGGATCACGCGTCGCGCGGCAGGCGGCATGGGCGGCGGGCCCGGCGGGCCCGGCGGCATCTTTGCATTGGCAAGTCGCGCGCCAAGTTGTACAACCAAGAAAACGACGTCAAGGTGCGGTTCAAGGATGTGGCCGGGATGGACGAGGCCAAGGAGATTATGGAGTTTGTCAATTTCCTCAAGCACCCGGAGCGGTACGAAAAGTTGGGTGCCAAGATCCCGCGGCGCGATCCTGTCGGGACCTCCTGGTACAGGTAACGCTCTTGGCCAAAGCGACCGCCGGAGAGGCCGAGGTACCCTTCCTCAGTGTGTCTGGTTCCGAGTTTGTGGAATGTTTGTGGGTGTGGGTCCTTCGCGGGTGCGGGACATGTTTGCCCAAGCAAAAAGATGGCGCCTGCCATCATTTTCGTCGATGAGATTGACGCTATTGGCAAGGCGCGTGGGAAGGGCAACTTTGGAGGGAACGATGAGCGGGAGAGCACGCTCAATGAACTTTTGGTTCAGATGGACGGGTTCGACACGAATGAGCATGTTGTCGTCTTGGCTGGTACCAACCGTCCGGACGTGCTCGATCCTGCCCTCCTTCGTCCCGGCCGCTTTGACCGACACGTGGCGATCGACCGCCCAGACATCTCGGGTCGCCGCGAAATTTTCAAGGTGCACCTCAAGCCCATCAAGTTGGGGTCCGACTTGGACCCCGAGCTGTTGGCAGAGAAGTTGTCCACTCTCACACCTGGCTTTAGCGGTGCGGATGTGGGCAACGTATGCAACGAGGCAGCGCTGATTGCTGCGCGCAAACACTCGGACACGGTGGAGGAGCCCCACTTTGAACAGGCGATTGAGCGTGTGATTGCCGGGTTGGAGCGCAAGAGCCGTGTGCTAAGCCCCGAGAGAAGAAGACAGTGGCGTACCATAGGCCGCGCCAACGCCGTCTGCGGATGGTTCCTGGAACATGCTGACCCGCTTCTCAAGGTGAGTGTCGCCTCGCTACTACCACAGAATGTGAGCACTGAACGTCGTATTGACTAAGAAGCTTCTGCGACTGACTCGTCCAGAAGACTGGTGCGAGCTCGGAAGGAATGAAAGCTGACTCACGTGACTCAGGGTCCGCGCGGTCCTAGGACGGATGTCAACACCCCGCTGACCGGAGGGCCCAGTCATGTGGACTGGATCCATCTCCTCGACGCGGAGTTGAGCAAGATGGCTTGTCAGGGCGGGACGGCCGAGAGGCTTGGTGAGGACGTCCGCTGGGTTCCTTTCGCCGGGGATGTGTACAAGTATGGCCTCGCCCGAGTCCACGTGTTGCCGTACATTGTGGTACCGGATCTTCAGCTCTCGGAGCTTGCCGGTGCTGCCAAATTTGTGGGCGAGATCGACGACAGACTTATTGTCGCAATACCAATGAATGGGTGTACCCTCGCCGATGGCCCCAAGCTCGATCATGATGTTCTTGACATAGTTGGCGTCAACCAGTCCATCATATCCTGCCGTATATTCGGCGGCGGCGGTACTGGTAACGCTCTTCGGCTGAAGAATGGATCGCCACGACACCGGCACACCGTACACCATCAGTAGGCATCCAGATGTGGAGCGTGCCTGGATGGGATCTCCCGCCAAGTCGGAATCTGTATACAGCGCAATGGCCGGTGCATCTGATGTTGGGGTCAACCTCAGGCCCTTTCCTCGAGTATGGTACAGGTAGCGAAGGAAGTCATCGACTGCTTGATGATGCTGCTGCGATGGGTCGGCAGCGGCTCTGCTGAGGGCCGTGATAGCGAAGAGGGAGTCAGGCCGGCCCATTCGTGCAGCCCACAGTCCCGATCCGATCTTCCCCTGATATGCCTTGCGCAAGGCTGGGAGGGATGGGGGTTCAGGGTCGGCACGGGGCGGTATCATCCGTACGGGATGTGGGAGAGTCCGGATCCACGGGGCTTTGATGTGGTGCTTTGCCACCACTTCCTCGATGAACTTTGGTTGGCTCAGGTACAGCTCCCCACCGATCCGATCGTATTGGCATCCCAGGTGGTAGTGAAGGGGACCGTTACCACGAACATCAATGTGTGTGTTTATCTCGGCCATAAACTCCTCGTACTTTTGGTGTGACTTGCATGCGAGGAGCAGATCGTCGGTGTGGACCGCCAGGAGGATCTGCTCACCCGGTGGTGCAGCGCGCACGAACAAGCAGGGCTCGGTCAAGCTTTGCGTGAAGCCGAGCTTGTCACGCAGCAGGTTCCGGATGTATCGTGCCCAGTTTGCTCCGCTCTGATGTAGCCCGTATAGACTCTTCTTGAGACGCCACACGCGACCACCCGCTTCGGGGAAGTAGGGGGTGGGCGGATGTAGACTGCTTCTTCGAGGGGGGCGTTCAGGTACGCTGCATTGACGTCCGCCGAGAAGAGGCCAAACTTATACTTCTCGGCCAGCACGACGAGGGTCAGGATGGCAGGTGTGCGCACCGATGGTGCGAACGTCTGGCCCCAAGTCTCGGCCGATTGTTGGTGTCCGCCCGCGACAAAGCGCGCGCGGTGGCGCAGGAACCGGCCCTCGGCGTCCGTCTTTGTGGTGATGCGCCATAGTCCTATGAGGATTTGTGCACCCGGTGGTGGGTACGTAGCCTCGTAGGTGCCGTATCGCGCGAGTGTGGCCACCTCGTCGGCCATAGCCTGCTTGACCATGGCAAAGGAGGGGTGAGTCTCGAGACCCTTGAGCGTCTTGGGAGCGAGGGGTACGCCATCCTTGGTGAGCTGAACCGTGTCCGGGTGGATGGGTGCGCTGAGAGCAGTCATGGCGGCGTATTCGGGAGGTTGAACTGTGTCGGCAAACGGGGGGCGGATGTGTCAGGTAGGGGGCGGGCGATGCCGATCTCTGGTGCGGCGCAGTGGGGCGTGGCGGCTGCAGCACGAGCATGGTAGGTCGTGTCGGTGGGGTCGTCAGCGATTGGGAGTGTGTGCAGGTCGAGGGAGGTGCGGGTGGTGCGCTGGCGGAGGGGTAGCGGCGCGGAGGGGGGGTGGTGGTGGGAGCGGGTGTCTGGGGTGTGGCGGCGGTTCGGGGCATGGGTGCTGCCGCGGCTGGCGGAGTAGGGTTAGCGTCTTTTTCACTGTCGATTTTAATTTGAGGTGATTTGGAGATGTCGGGTGGGAAGTGGTCGGGGTGGAGATGGGGGTAGATGGCGTTGCCCCATTTGTACGGTTTCGACCAGCGGTAGGTGAAGGTACCCAGGGATGGTTGGTATGTGGCGAAGAGCCATCCCTTTGATCCGCGCTGATGGTGGTATCCTACCAGCATACCTTCCTCTGCCCCGCGCTGAGCTTGTGCTCGCGGCGTGACTCGGGCAGATGGAGGTATGCAACGCGGCCAAAGGGTTGCATCGGTAACGAGTATGCGTGGCCTTTGTATCGCTCAAATCGCGATTTGTTGTCTTCCCCGGATGTTTTGAGTGGCATTTGGTTTTGGGTGAAGCACGCAGCGTGGAGGCTGTGTTCCCACCAGTCCGACGTCGGAAGACCTGTACCCAAGAGCAACTGCCTTGCACGAGTCGTTATGGTTCGGATGGCACGCTCAGCCACACCGTTGCTAGCACTCTGCCCCGGGATTGTCCGTTCTGACGTGATGCCTTGCTCGTCCAGAAAAGGTTGCAGTGCGCTTGTCAATTCGGGGGCGTTGTCCGTGCGCAAAGTCCGCAGCAGTCTGTCCGGGCCGTAGCGTTGCTCCCGCAATATGAGGTTCCGCAGTTCCTTCGTTGCAGCGCCCTTTGTCGGGATCGCTGTGGTGAAGACGTACCGCGTGAAGTCATCAACGGCGACGAGGGCGTATCCGTGCCCCATGCCGGTTACCCGGGGGAGGTCTACTACGTCGACGTGGAGGACCTCGAAAGGTCTTTTGGATCGGAGGCGGTCCCGGCTCGGATGGGGCGATGCTGTCGCTAGTGCCACCGCGCATGTTGGGCAATCCCACTCTGAACGACAGAGGGAGATATGCTTGGCTGTGACGCGGAGGCCTGCGGTTTCCGATCGTGTAAGCCAGGGGAGGAGGTCGATGGCTGCGTGGTTCCAGCGTTTGTGGGCTTTAGAGACGTGGTCCAGGGCCAGGGATGCTGCGAGGGAGTTTGGGGTTGAGGGTGGGTCGGCCGGTTTGATCGGTTTGGTCGCCATGGCCCGCAGGGGTGTGGGTGGCGTTCGCGGGTTGTGTAAGATCGTGAATTGATAGTCACTGCCGGTTACTTTTCGTAGGGTGGATCCTGGGTTACCAAGCCAGATACCCTTCTGGTGTGGGGCGAAGTATGATGCGATTCCGGTGTTCGACAGGTGTGCTACACTGACGAGATTTCGGCTGAAACGGGGCATGTATAGGCTGTTGGGGAGTTTTATCTCCATTTGGTGTCCTCCTAAGCATCGGATACGGATTGTGGCCGTGCCTCGTCCTTCCGCCTTTACATGTGTCCCGTTAGCAACCTCTATCTCGTCGTCGCAAGGGGTCATGGATGTGAAGACGGATTTGTCTTTCCAAATGGATGGGAATGCCCCACTGTCATATAATGCCCGGATGATTCGCATTTCGCCCCCGAGTTCCTAGTAGTCAGCTGTGCCCGCATCAACGTCAATCACTTCAGACTCGGGAGAGCTCGCTCTCTGAGCGACGTGAGCGTTGGCTCGGCCTGGGTTGCGCGGAGGGACAACAGGTTTATTAGACGTCGCGCTGCGCCAGGGTTGGTTGGTGCGGTCTTGCCCCTTGGTCTTTGTGTCCGCGAGGTTGTCGTCGCCGGCTTTGCCCCCGCTGGAGTTTTTTCCCCCGCTGGTGGGTCGTCCCCCGCTGTCGGGTCGAGTCCAAGGCGTTCCTCCTTGTGACCGGCTTGCCTCCGTTTCTCTTCCTTTCTCCACCGGGATACGTGGCGGCTGGTATGTCCATCACGGCCTGCCGTAACTTGTCTAGACTCGAGCGCTCTTCACGCTGGCGAATGCTCATGTCGCGTAAGCCGAGTAGGATCCCAGTGCGTTCCTGCTCTTCCGTAAGTGGGATGCCCGCTCGCGTCAGGCTTGCACTGATCTCTTCCATGTAGTCGAGGTAGTCTCGACCCGATCGGTTTCCTTGGTCGGCCGAAAAGTAGCGAATGAGTAGAGGCCCTCTGTTTGCGGTAGGCGTATATCCATACCGCTGACGCAGCATGTTCAGCGTGTCCTGGGTGCATGATATTTCGTGGTGGGTGCGGATCGTCCGGAAGAGGGTTGACGGCATGGCTTCCCTAAGAAGGTTGTGCAAGCGTCTGTCGAGGTCCTCGGTGAAGTAGCGGGAGCTGCGACCATTCTGGACGACGTCGCTTGCGTGGGGGTGGGCATCTGTTATCGCGAAGAGAAATTCGTCTTCCCAAGCGCTGTAGGCGGACGGGTCTTTGTTCAGATCAGGCCACTTGATATTCTTGGTGGGAGACTCGCGTAGTGATCTGTAAAGGTCGTACTCGGGTCGCGAGGCTGCGCCTGTAGGTGCCCCCAAAGTTGCGTTGGGTTGAGTTTCCATTTGGTGGATGTTTTGCACCACAAAATTCGTAGCCCGTCGAACCCAGTTTGTCGTGATAGACGTAGGTTCGTCCTTCCATCCAAGCCACTCGGCTCTGTCGTGTATAGCTCTGTTGATCTTCTCTTTAACGACATCGATGTCGTTCGTCTTCTTGAACCACAGGTGCGCTTCGGCGCAAAGCATCATGAGTTCCTCGTTGTCGGTGCCAATCGGTGGCGGATCGCGACCGGTTGGTGTCCAGTAATCGCGCTTGTTCACCATTGTGGTGTCGCTGACCGAGAGATCGGTGTTAGCGTTGGCGCCCATGGTTGTGGGTGTAGTTTTGGCCAGCTCAGGGATGAGCAGATAAGGATGTAACTCTGTCGGCCTCGCTACTACCACAGAATGTGAGCACTGAACGTCGTATTGACTAAGAAGCTTCTGCGACTGACTCGTCCAGAAGACTGGTGCGAGCTCGGAAGGAATGAAAGCTGACTCACGTGACTCAGGGTCCGCGCGGTCCTAGGACGGATGTCAACAGTGAGCATCATCCCGCGCGGGGTGGGTGCGTTGGGCTATGCCCAGTACTTGCCCAAGGAGAAATTCCTCTTCTCTACGGAACAGTTGACGGATCGGATGTGCATGACGCTCGGCGGACGGGTGAGTGAAGAAATTTTCTTTGGCTCCATCACTACGGGCGCGCAGGACGACTTGGTTAGGGTTAGGGTTAGG